>WAAB01010985.1:15291-55630 GCA_013389865.1 Piaya cayana | reverse complement strand
CAGACTTCTCCCAGTCTGTAGCTCTGCATAGGGTTGTTGTGCCCCAGGTGCAGGACCCGGCATTTGACCATGTTAAACCTCATCCCATTGGTCTCAGCCCAGCAGTCCAGCCTCTTCAGATCCCTTTGCAGAGCCTCCCGACCCTCCAGCAGATCGACACTTCCACCCAGCTTAGTGTCATCCGCAAACTTGCTAAGAGAGCACCTGATGCCTTCATCCAGGTCATTCTTACCTGAAAGAAACTGAACTTCTGGGGAGCTTTTTTGTGAGCAAAAAGATAGAAAAGATATGAGGCTGAAACCTTACAGTGGAAGTTCAAGCTACAAGAAGGCTGTAAAACCAATGCCACGCAGGTATTTTAGTGGCCTCTGTGATCAGTAGGTCTAGTACTATTTATTTTCAAGTCTTGCTTAGGGTGGTAGGACTTGAAACAAATGAAGGAATTAATTGAGAGCCATTGATTGGTTTCCAGATGACATCACATGGCTGCTGCTGTAGGTGATCTAAATAGACTGATTTGATCACTGTTTCAGTGAAATTCAAATTATGAAGAACTATACTGGGCAAACAGTCCAACACCAAGTGTGCAGCTCTGCCTGCTCAGTGGGAATTAAGGCACATCAGACTACTCGGCATAACTCAACTTGTTTGTGGAAAGATACAAATGAATTCACAATGATCTCCTAGACATAGCTGAGGATGAAATACTTAGCTTCAACTGAATGTGTGCATGCTAAAACTAAACCTCATGTGGTAATTGTACAAATGCCACAATAATACATTTTAATTACGCTTCTCTATGGCCTTGCCTGTGGCTACCCTTGACATTATTTTTAAGAGTCTTTGAAAGCCATCTGTTCATAGTTAGAATACTTAAAGCACTTAGAGAAGCAAATGGCCTTAAGGGAGGTTCCTGCTCAAGAAATGTATTCCCTGTAGGTCTCTCCAGAGTTGATCAACATGGGGATCATCATAGAATTGCAGAATGGTTTGGGTTGGAAGGGACCTCAAAGCCCATCCAGTTCCACCCCGGCCATGGGTAGGGACACCTCCCATGGGATCAGGGGCTCCAAGCCCCATTCAACCTGGCCTGGAACCCCTCCAGGGTTATGGGGCAGCCACCCCTGCTCTGGACAACCTGGGCAAGGGCCTCCCCACCCTCACAGCAGAACATTTCTTCCCACGATCTCATCTCAATTCCTCCTCTTGCAGCTGAAAACTGTTCCCATCGTCCTACCCCTGCCCTCCCTGATAAAGCAGCACAGCGAGAAGGGACGGGGTTGGGACATGTTAATACACAGCAAGACCTTTCATCACTGAAGTGTGTATTAGTGACACTTGTAGCTAGAAGGTTTCTCAACCCTAAGCTAGATCAACCGGTTACCAGAGCAGTGGGGAAAGCAGATCCGTGCAGAGGGGAGTCCTGGGGTGCGTGGCCGGGACTGGAAACCGGCTGTTGTGCTGCCCATGCAGGGTGACTGGTGAGCAGTGCTGGGTAGGTGTATCTCTCCTTTCTGTATGATACCATTGATGCAGTCTTATCATTAAAATGTAGAAGACCAGCAATATCTGAAACCTCAGCAAAACCCCCGTTCTCTTCCTTCTGAAACAGTAAGTTTTGTCAAATTGCTGTCAGAGTTTAGATAAGGATATATCTACATCACTAGAAAGGGATTTTAATAAGTCTGGAAATGTTTATATTCAGGAAAATGTTCTCATAAATGCAAGAAAATTAATTTTTAGAACATTTATCAGAATAAATATTGCCTGTAGTTTCTAGTGATGTCGGCACAGTGCCCGAGTACCTGTACCCTCTGAACAACATAAGCAAGCACTAGCTTGAGGCTGTATCATCCTATTTTGTGTTACATACTCTTAGTGTTTTTCATTACCTTTAGAGAGTTTAAAGAAACCCTAAGCTCATCAGTCACTCTGTATTACAGTTGGACCTTGACCTTGTAAAACATAAAGATTACTCCCAAAAGACACAGAAATATTTCTTGACTGACTTTTGAGCAAAACAATCTTGTCTCTCAAATAAAAGTAGAGAAATTGGAGCTAACATTTCATAAGTGTAAGAGACTGAAGCAAAAGAAACACTTTCTCTGTTACTATTTGCATAAATGGGCTAACAGTGCAGGTCGTCTTCCCCTGTGCTGTTTCTTACGATGTCGCTTTTCCTATGGTTTGGTAAGTAAGCTGTGATACCATAGCTAGTGAGATCATAGCACCAGTTGAGCTAGAGCCCACTGCTTGGCTGTAATCTGATAACAGCCCTCGCTTGCTAGCAGAAAAGTTCATTTTTTAAGTGTTACAGAATCATAGAATCATAGAATAACCAGGTTGGAAGAGACCCTGCAATTCATTACTGACAGAGTAGAAAAATCACTTGGCACCCTCTCATTTCTGCCCAAATAATTCATGGTGTTGAACAACTCATTTCCATTTTCTAGTATAAATGAACGAAAATAGAGAGGATTGGGGGTAACCACTGTATTTGTTGGTGTGTGCGATATGGAAACAGGGCAGGAAGACTGAGTGCAGTCAAATTTATGATCAGCTTCATCTCTTCTCGTTGGGTATTGTGATTTTGCACAGGGCTTGTAATTCTTGAGGTGCTTTTTGTCCTGTGGGTTGTCAGGTTTCTTGTTAGCTTTCACTAGGAAGCAGTAGCATCTGTCAGCAGCGTTCTGGTCATTACTCTGCTTCTTTCTCTAACAGCCCCCAGAGACACAGTTTAGAAACACCAGGTCTCCTTCTGTTGGATGCCGTCCATGCAGAATCCCATGGGGTGAACTACAGCTTCCTCTAAACTCCAGAGCAAACCTGTGCTGGCCTTACGATATTTTAAGCTCCTCCCCAGGAGTTACTGGGGGCAAAAGGCAATGAGTGAGGTGCATCACCTTTAGAGCTGACACGGGGAGAGTCAGCACTGCCAAACCGCCTCTGTTCCGTGCTGCTTTCCTGCCCTTTCCAGCTGTGTCTGTGCTCTCCTCTCGCCTGCCAGCCCTTTGCAGGGCAGCCCACCCCCATCTGTTCTGCCTGATGCTGGGTTCTCTTCTAGCACTGCTGTCTCCCCTCTGTACCATGTTTTTCACGAGAGGCAGCACCGTGCATTCAGCTCTCAGACTCTAGGGAGCTGCTCCTGAGTATTTCTCTGGCAGGCTCTGGCTTGAGACTTCACATCAGGGAGCACTGAACTGTGCTGCATAGGGATGGTCCATACATCTCTCCAAAGACCCTTAATTACACTCATAGAGTCANCCACAAGCCTTTGTAAAAAGTCCCTCCCCAAACTACTGGCCCTGCCAGCTACCCAGCAGGTTGAATCTACAGTGTCTCTTGGTTGGACTACCAGCTCTCTATATTCGCCTCTGGCTGTCTATAGTTTTCCATCTATATTGATCTTACTCTCCATTGTGGCAAATGAATCTTATTTCAGAATGACAGCAGGCAGGATTCACCACAGGCAATAGTTTATCCGTTGCCTTCTTGATGCTTCGCTGGGGTTCTTTTCTCCCTAGTTCTCATCTAGCATTGCATTTATTGTTCCTTAAAACTGCTTTCAGTCTAAGTGGTGCAGAATGCATCCTGTGCGGCAACTGTACAGTCATGGAGAAAATTCAAAATTAGGATTGTATTTCACAAAATAGAGGAGCTTTTATGGATTTTCAGCTCCAGTGCCTTCACCTGTACTCTAGCCCACTGCAAAAGGGAGGACGTTGATAGGCACCGCTGCCTAAATCCTGCAGTAAGGAAAACCCACACGGTTTATAGGCACAGCAGCTTGGGTAGGTTTTTTTAATAAGGTGGTAAAATGTGGCCTGGTTTGCTCAGGAGTTGGTAGAACGATTGGAATGGAACGAAACACTGACATGTCAGAATCAAAATGTAATTTGGTTCAGCAAAGGTTTTGTCTTCTCCAGATTTTTTTACCAGAGATCTGTGGGAACTGCTCTTCCCGATTCCCTGCCAGAATGCTTAATGTTTCTCTTCTAAATGGCAATCTCTGTTTCCATGCTGTACACATACGGAGAGTAGAAACATTTTCTACCTTCTGAACACTTCTGTGTTGATTTAGAGGACTGTTCTTTTTTAATTGAAAACCGACTCTGGGGAGAAAGGTATTTTAGATTGATTTCCTCTCTAGTGACATGTTGTTCCCTGTCAAGCTTGTCTTGATTACAGTGAATATCAAGAGAACTGGTTTCTTAAGATGCAGTGTTGCGAGGTGGTGGTAGTGGCAAGTGAAGGAACTGGGTTCAAGGGGGGCTCAGAGCACCCTGGGTCGCATCAGCTCCCGTTATCTCAGTGGGAACTGAGGTGGTACGGGCTTCCCCAGACCAATCTCCGCTGTGCTTCTCTAGTTGAGAGGCCGTTTTAACCCTCTGTTTGGAATAAGGAGGTCACAGCTGAGGTGCATTTGCCTCTCTTTGGTTACCTGGCACACTAACCAAATTACAGCTCTACTCTTTTTACCCACTTGAGCGTTTCTCTTTCTGTGATGCCCGTATTTCTAACAAGCTCATAGAGAGCATGGCAGATCCTCCTTTTTAGCCACTTGTGTAAAGGAGACACAAAGTGCTTCTCCATACAGAATTGTACACCTAGTGCTTTCTGTTAAGGTACAAGGCAGTGGAAAATCTGTCTCGACGTCTCTGAATTAATCTTCTAGTTCACTGAAAAGGACTGTTGGAGTGTGATGTTTGTGCTTTTCTTCATTAAGAGAGGAATATGTTGAGCTACCTCTGCTGGTGACGGGGAGCTTCTGCATGGCTGAGCCCTGGCTGTATCTATATTGTGTTTTCTTGAAACCAGATAGACCAGAGCAAGTACATCTTATGCTTGTTTATTGATTTAAGACTCTTCCTGACTGTTTCTGGGAAAGGAAAAAAAAAAAAGAATAAAAAGCCACCTTCATTATTTCACTTTTAATTTCCTTTCTCCAAAGTAAGCAGAGCAAAATTAGATTTAGTCTGATGCATATTCCACAAATAAATTACATAGAACTAGAGTGGTTAAATGAACTTTGCTTGGGGCTTATTGGAAAGATAAATATTTAAACAGTAAGCTTGAGGTAAGTCATTTTTATGCAACATCTAGGTTGGGGTTTTTTTACCCTTTTCTTTTTTTCCCATTGTGGCTTTTCTAGTCAACTCAATCATGAGGACATTAAAGCCAGGATGAATACCACCTTCAAAAAACTGGTTTCCCCATTGGTGCCAGCAGAGGGCTTTCCCCCCCCCCTTTTTATTATTTTTTTTAATTAGCAGATGATCTTTGCTTAGTTTTATCATTATATACAGCTTTGTTTATATTTTACATTATAGCTTAGAACAATACAAAGTAAATTTACAAGAATTCAGATTGCATCTCTTGGAAATAAAATTTCTTCTATTTTGTAAATTGCAGAAATACTTAGAAAACTTTGAGCACTTCAGTGTATGAAGCTTAAGGATTTCTTTTAAACTAATGGGCATGCAGGGAAGAAACAGCAGAATGACACACTAGCAAACCAGACTGTGGAAAATTTCTGGAATGAAATAGGATGGGTATTGTTTGCAGTGCCAGCAGCAATAGAGATTAAGACCATGCTAGTTAAGCTATACAACTATCTCCTGGTTAACTAAATAACCTCCGCTTTAGAATACGAAAGACAATCACGGTGCCTGTAGGTATTGTGTAAGTATAGCAAAGCAGGATGCTTCTTTCTACAGTGAAAAGCTTGATAAGCAGATTTATGGAAGCTTCAGGTAGCCACATATTAAAGATTAATACATTAAAATTATGGTTTGTCTTATCATGTGCTTTATGTAAGCTCATAGTGCAAAGAGTCTTCAGTTTTAAAACATCGCTGCACATGAAATGTTTACAAGTGGTGATAATAACTCCCCTCACTATTGTGATGTCAGTAAGAGAACCAGGAAAGTAACTGGCTCTTTGGATTTTCATGCTCAGGTAATTTGAATTGTTTCTAATTGTAAGTAGCTTTATTGTTACCAGATAACTCACATGCATGAAATTTATAGTCTCTAGAGCGTACTGGTCAGAAATGACACAAGTGAAATATCTGCAATGGAATTTAGCAATCAGCATTTGATTTTCAACTTGAACTTCGATGAGAGTGTGTGGGCGTCATTGATAAAATAAAAACTGGAGGTGTTTGTAGTGCCCAGTCACAGAGTATTTGGAGTCTCAGGGCAATGCTCAGCATGAGCCGGCAACGTGCTCTCGCAGCCCAGGAGGCTGAGGGTGTCCTGGGCTGCATCCAAAGCAGCATGGCCAGCAGGGCGAGGAAGGGGATTCTGCCCCTCTGTTCCTCTCTTGTGAGACCTCAGCTGGAGGATTGTGTCCAGTTCTGGAATCCTCCACATAAGAAGGAGATGGAGCTGTTGGAACAGGTCCAGAGGAGGCTACAAGGATGATCTGAGGGCTGGAGCAGCTCCCATAGGAGGACAGGCTGAGAGAGTTGGGGTTGTTCAGCCTGGAGAAGAGAAGGTTCCCAGGAGACCTTCTAGTGACCTTCCAGTACCTGAAGGGGCTACAAGAAAGCTGGGGGGGGACTCGTTACTAAGGCTTGTGGTGACAGAATGAGAGGGAATGGGGATAAACTAGAGAGTGGCAGATTTAGCCTAGACATAAGGAAGAACTTCTTCACCATGAAAGTGGTGAGTCCCTGGCCCAGGTTTCCCAGGGAAGCTGTGGCTGCCCCATCCCTGGAGGGGTTCAAGGCCAGGTTGAATGGGGTTTGAAGCCCCTGATCCCATGGGAGGTGTCCCTGCCCATGGCAGGGGTGGAACTGGCTTTAGAGTCCCTTCCAACCCAAACTAGTCTATGGTTCTATGATACAAATGTGCCAATCACCAGTGGGTTTCCCAGGCGTATGTAAATGGGAATGGAGACATTTTAGTCTTTCAGCTTGTCGGGACTGGGTTTATGCAGTTCTGTGATTTCAAAGTGGATTTTAATCAGACATAATGAGAGAGGAGACCTCATTGCTCTCTATAACTACCTGAAAGGAGGTTGTGGAGAGGAGGGCGCTGGGCTCTTCTCTCAGGTGACAGGGGACAGGACGAGAGGGAATGGCCTCAAGCTCCACCGGGGAGGTTCAGGCTGGACATTAGGAAAAAAAATTTTCACAGAAAGGGTCATTGGGCATTGGAACAGGCTGCCCAGGGAGGGGGTTGATTCACTTTCCCTGGAGGGGTGTAAGGGACGGGTAGACAAGGTGCTGAGGGACATGTGTTTGATAGGAATGGTTGGACTCGATCCAGTGGGTCTCCTCCAACCTGGTGATTCTATGATTCTATGATTTCCTTCAAAAATTATTGTAATACCACCTAACACCCTGCAACAAACTTAGGCTCCATTTAGGATAAAAAATAATTCAGTAGGATTTCTGATGAAGAGCCTTAGGTTTGGTTCGAGCTTAGAAGAGAGCGAACTGATAAGGCAGAAGTGTGTGTGTGAGAAGGGGATGTCAAATCTCTGATCACTACGCAGATCTTAGAGTGAACCTGTGTCCACCAGAGTAACGGTGCTGCCAGCTGCCGCTGGTTACAATGCGGGTTTTATTTCTCTGTACAACACAAGTGAAGTTTATTTTGTCAGGTTCACTGGAAGGACATGGCTCTTGTTGATACCTTCAAGTAACAGGATTTCTTTCCCCTGTTGCTGCACAGTACAAATTCCAGTGTAAAGGAAATGCTAGCGATGAATTCAGGGAGAAGTATTAGTAAGAAGTACTATGGCAACATACTGATTGTACTTACTTTTCATTCAAGTGCTTTAAACCGACAGGTAGCAGAATAGTGTAAAGTAGCAGTTTTCCAGGAGTGCTGTGATAGCAGATAAGTATTGGTGAGCTTTATACTTTTGTGAATTAGCTGTTCAGAGATCAGAGTTGTAGCATCTTTTCAACACCTTCCTTCCCACCAAGCAGTTTCTGTATTGGGCATTGGAGTGTGTTCTTTGTTGGTTTGCGTTTTTCTAAACTTCATGCCTAACTGTACTTTTTTTCCTTCTGCACTTCCTACCGGGCAGTTCCAAAATGGAGATTTCAGCAAAACAAGCATCCTAGGCTTGGTGCTTGTTGGCCTGCCAGACACTGCAGAGTAATGGGTTCACCTGGGGCGTTTGAGTGATGCTGATGAACACCCTTACGAACACACTCCATCTGGATAACAAATGACATCTTCCAAAAGAAGTAGGATTCTTTCCTTTTCTCAACAAGAAAAAAGCCTCTACCAGTTTTCAAGAGAAGAGAAAAACCATATGGTTTATCTTTAACTATTTTGTTCTTAATGTTAACTGGGAATGCTTTGTTTCAAAACTGAAATAGTCCTGAGCGCGGCCAGTTTAGCTGTTGACTTCTATGCACCTCCCAGTCAGAGGTCAGGAGTTTTCGAATCTATCTGGGTTCGTGAAGTCTAGAGCCCATATTTGTAACAATTATCTGATGGCAACAGCAGTTTGGCATTTCCCTGATCATTCAGTGTGATTATTAATATGTGGGACCATAACAGGAGATAGGTCAGTCCTAAATCTATTATGGAAACAACATGCGCAGCATATTGAAAATATCTTGACACGTCAGAAGAACAGTACAATATTATTTTCCAGATTTCAGGCATTTAAATCAGGTCCTGACCAGTACCTAATGAACCTTTGAACTTGATTTGTGTTTGAATCCGATTTGCAAATCATTGTAGCGATCTAGGAAAGGAATGTTTGAGGTAATAATTTATATCAACAGGAGAGGAAAGATCTGAGGCATTTCAAACCTTAATGAGGATGATTTGATAACAGCTCCCGACACCAGCAATTTCAAAAAGCTTTGTGGTCTCACGCTAGCTATTCCAACAGCTCTCATGAGCTGTCTCTGAGAGACTTCATGGCACGGGAAGCATGTGCTTATGTGATACATTGAAAACAGTTTGCTCTGAATGCACACGTGCTTTAATTAGAGCTTATTCAGTTCAGAATATTGGGTCAAACTTCTCCCTGGATTTAGGGAGAACTCCTGTTTGAGGTAGGTATATTTCTAAATATAAATGGTTTCATTGCTAGTGGCCGATGGGAAACAAAAAGAGCAAATGGAGAGTGGGAGAAGAAACATGTGTTGTGAGTTCCTACTGTGCTGTCTTTCCTTATCAAACCAGTATGGATAGATCAGAGAGAAATGGAGAATCTGCAAACGTCAGAGATGTTGAGAAGCTGCTGGCTGTATTTTCATTGGTCATTTAAAAGATTTAAAGTCTATTACATTTGCTGCAAGTGGTTTGAAAGCTTGTCTTGGGATATTTGCTTCTAGTTTACCTATGGAGATGGTGGAGTCCAGGTCTCATGGCATTTAGAAGCTCTGCTAGTGAAGCTGAGGTTTTGTCAGCTCCTGTAAGCCTGTTGCTGAAAGATCAAATTCTTTCATTTAGAAAAAAACACCTCCTGTGAGGTTAACTTCAAATGTGTTCATGTAAAAGAACATCTCAGACCTATTACAGAATCAATTCTAGCGATACTCATACAACACCGTTAAAGGAATTATTTTCAACTGGGCTGCCTTGAAAATAATAAAATAGATGGTAATTATGTAAAAGAAAGTGATAATAAAGAGTTAAACATTGTGCAAATGAGCTCTTGAATGAAAAAATGCTAATACATTGCTACTTGGCTAGGGAAAAGAGAGACATGTTATTAAAAAAGTGAAGATTTTTCAGAGGGGATATTGCAGTCATATTTTGAACCCATACTACATACTGTTGTATTTCCATTACAGATTTAATCACCTCTGATATTTAATCCCTCCTTCTCCTCTGTCCCTGACCCCTCCTGCAGTGCAGTTAACGAAGACGGGGTTGGACTTATAGCACAGGACAGGTGCCCAACCTGCCAGGAGGGTTTAAATTGTTAATGCTGTAGTCAGTAATAGTGGCTTCAAACTCGAGTGAACTCCCAGTTTGATGGTGCCTTGTGGGAACAACAGCTAGATTTGTCTGGCTGTTCAGTCTGGAAATTTAATTCATGCTACCAGTGTATGACAGAAACCATTAAAACGTGCCATTTCAGTAAAGCAACTTCCATGCTAAGTATTGCAAAGTTTGAAACTTTGCAATTGAGGCTGCTGGTGTCTACGTTTTAAAAGGGCTCTGCTTCAGAATGCTTTTTACTCCTGCTTTTATCTGCAAAATGTACTGTACTTTGCTTTCCTAGGGTATATGTCTTCGAGTTCACAGATCAAAGTAGTACCTGCTACTCATAGCACCTAGTCGTGATCATGGAAATGAGCCATGCAGCTTATTCCAAGTTAAGGACCCGTTGGAAAGAGACTGCACATTTGTTTAAAATAGTGGTGGGAGAAGTTAAAAACCATAGAAATTCAAGTTTATAGAATGAATCCATCTTTGTAGGTCTTAAGAGCTGGTAAAACATTTGAATACGCAGTGAGTTTGATTAATGATATTGCATTTTGCAAATATCAGTAGTCCCTCTCAACTGAATGTGGGTTCCTATGAAGAGGCATGACAGCTTCTGCGATTGCTGCTAAGATTGGTTCCCTATCCAGTCATATTCATATTTAACTGCGGAAAATGGTATTGCATGCCTGACAGGTATTCTGTTTTCTCTCTGATTAATAATTATAGTTTTCTGCATTGTTTTTTATGTTGTATATCCTATTTATTCTGATTCATTTTTGCAAATATTCAGCTATATTTCACGGATGTTATATGTATGTGCGAGGGTTCATGCAGTGTCTCTATTTCTCAAGCACAGGCACTCACCACATTTTTTAATGTCATTTCTGTTGTTGATCTCTGATTTTTCTTTTCCACTCAGTTTTCAGTTGTCACATAAGAATTCATACATTTCTGGGTTTAAGAAAACCTTTGAAAAACAGGTGGTGTTTTTGTAAAACAGTTTTTTTGCTCCACCAATCCGTTTTATAGAGAACAGGCTGAGCCTGGCTAGCATGAGCTCTCTTTAAAGCGGCTCCGTTAATACATGCTCCATCTTCTTTCTCTCTACCAGGTAATTGTAACGTAAATTAGAAGGAAGCCTGTGGGGCCTCTGAATTTTCAGTGTTACTGTCACAGCTGTATTGGATGTAAGTTTTACCCGAATGTGTAGAAAGTCCTGAGATGGGATGTTCTGTTAAGGCCCAAATTCACACAAAGGTTCAGCCTGGGAAGCGGTGGGACTCACATCGAGTTATTCGCAATTTCAGTAAGGAATTCCACATTTTGTTATTGCTTGACAGCCCAACACCGCACACGACTGGGAACTAGTTACTGGTAGGGATGTGACTGCACCATGGTCAGCGTCTGGCTCCCATGTATGAAGAGAAAATTGGAATTAAAGTGAGAGCAGGACTAATGGAAGTGCTGTCCCAAACCCCAGATATCTACAACCCCATGGACCTGTCACAGTGATAGATATGAACAAGAGAAATGCTGGAATAACTTAACATTTTTCTGTGTTATGTGCTTCCTAGTTTTGTCTGTCTGAAGTTTGAGATGCAATTTGCTGTCCGCACACGTCTTTGTCTGTGCTGGGATGTGGTAATATGGCGTGAAATCTGGGTATTGCAGGGGCTAAAGTTACTCTGCTGCCTGAAATGATGTTTGTGCATTTTGCTGAAGGAGAAAGCTGAGTTTCTTTTAATTTTATTTGTTCCTGTGGCCCACGGAGGATTCCACAGCTTTGGAATCATGGGGAAATACACAGTCCTTTTAATTACAGGGGTTCATTTGTATTGCTGTAGTTAGAGGTCTGCCAGTATTTCCATTACAAACTCTGCCTCAGTGGTTTATACTTCAGTCATAAAAATGCGGTGTGACCCTTACAGATCTTGAGTCAGGCAATGATTTGTTCCCCCTCCTCCCCAAAAGAAAGAAAAAGGGGCTGGTTTTAAAATATGACAGCAATTAGTGACCAGAGGTGACGGCAAAGGCTTTGGCATTGCTACTGTTCAGCAAGAGCTTGAAATTGCAGTGTGGGTGACCTTTCCTGTACTTTGGCACAGGATTTGGGCTATTTTGAAACTAATCAGGTTGTTTTTTTTTTCATGCTTACATGCCTTAAGTTAAATTGGTTAGATTGAAACAGATCTGTAAAAAGCGATTCAACGTATTTTGGATTTAAAGTGCAACTCTTGAAATGGTTCGTAAGCAAGAGTGAAATAAAAGACTTCCGAGGTTTTCATAGTTATCGTTTCCTACAGCGTTGGTCGAAGTACACAGAATTTCTGCTGAAAATACAAGCTCCCTTTATGCAGTCACTAAGATGTGGCAGTTGCGCCTGGAACAGAAGCACTAGGAGATGGTTGTCGGGATGATCTGCTTGCCTGTGGCAGTAATCTTTGATTCCAGATCTTGAGGATGCCCTTGCAGAAAATACATGTGTAACTTCTTTACTTAACTAATCAAATCATTTAACTAGGATTGCAGTGATTTTTTTTTCATAACTGCATAAATCAAAGGTGGTTTTCTCCTGTAGAACCAGACTTTGGCTTTGGATTTGATGCATAAATCAATGAAAGACCTGTTGTGTTGTCTAGCAGACAACTGTAGCACCCTGTAGTTTCATCAGGCTTGGAAGACTGGTCTGTAAAAAGAGTAGATCTCAATTTCTTCTTTTTCTTCTGATCTGGCAGCACAGAAACCAAGATTCGGTCAAAAAGCCCAAACAGCTTGGTTTGATTTGCTTATATGTCCTTTATAGACTTTAAAAAAAGGAGTCAGAACAAACCACTGTTGCACCAGTGTGGATCTCAGGGGAGTCAGAGAAAGGAAGAGACTCCTGTATTGTCCTGGGAATCTCTCGCTCAGTAGGATAGATCATGTGCCTTGCTGTGAATGCCCGCGTGTGCTTATGTAGGTCTGCCTTTCAGTTAAAGTATTTTTAAAGCAGGCCTCCTGAAATCATATTGAAAATAAAAGTTTAAGATAAAGGAAAAGCATGTGTGAATTTTAATTAGCTTTATAACCCAACAAATAGGTTTGGATGTTACCAAAAGCCAAGTGACCTGCCTGTTCTTTATCTCTTGATCTTAATGTCACTATTTACAATCCCATGTGGTTTTCCAAGTAAATGTCTGTGTTTTTGTGTGCGATGACAGTGAGATAAGTGTGAACTCCATTAAACCTCTTGACGTTCCTCTGTAAGCTTGCGGAAAATAGATTTCTCACAAAATCTCTTAAGAATTCTTGGTTTATTTTCTGAAGCGTCAGCTTTGCCTTTGATTGCATTTACTGTGTTAAAACATGGCACTAAATGGAGGTTTCAGACCCTGTGATGCTGTCCTGCTGCTGCTTGGTTGGGTTACATGCTGAGAGCGTTCAGGTTTTTATTTCTAGTTGTAATACTGTTCGATCAGAGCATTTGTGCATGGTTGATAGAGGTTTGATGTATGTACATTTTAGGTGGAAGAAAAAGACACAGAAGTGGCAGCTGTATCCATGTCTGGGAGATGTAAATCTTCTTCAGATGGATGATGGAAAAAAGCCTGGTTATTCACAGAACTCTCTGAGAGACATAACTATTATCTTTTGATTGAATAACACTCATTCATACACCCTCGCGTATTTGATTTTACTAATCAATGGCTGAATTATTACTTACATTCTATGCAGGAGCTGGAGCCTTCCCTAGAGAACGTGAATGTTCTGTAACAAAAGCTGGGATCTGCCTAAAGAAAGGGGATTTTTGGTGAATTAGGCATCGTTGCTTTCATAAGTGGTCACAGAAAGAATGTACGGCTTTGCTAAATACAGGAAATCAAGGGGGAAAGGAAAAAGGTGATTAATTAGACTTCATTAACGATTATAACCTTGGAGAGTGGGAGTTTATGGGTCAGAAAACACAGTAGCAAAACATAAAACATGAAATAGCAGAAATTCAGTTTAAAAAGTGAAGTCAAAAGAAAGGCATATGAAAAAGTGAAGATAGAAGTGCACTGATTGTACGTATTGGGAGTAACACAGCGCTCAACAAACATGCGCAGGAATGTATCAGGACAGAGTCTTGCACAGATAACCTACATGTTTGAATAGCCCCTGGCAAGAAGAGCTTTGGCTGCATTATGGTCGTGTTTACATCATAAATGATGTAGTTTAACCAGTTAACTCACAGTCGCTCTCTCTAATCTGTCTTTTCTGTTCTCCCCCTTAGCTAACAATGCCAACATTTCCTGTGGTTGTGAAGATCGGACATGCTCATTCAGGCATGGGAAAGGTGCAGATGCTACTTTGCATGTTAGGAGGCTGGGTGTTTGTCTAAAAACAACGTGCATGTTCTTTCATTTCCTGGATATTTTAACTTTTCATTGTCCAAAAGCTGTCTGAGATCCCTACCCTTGCAAATCTCTGCTTGTATGTTATTCAAGAAAGCACCTTTCTCTAGGGAAATATTAAAACACATAATGTATTTTCCCATGGATGCCTTTCCAGTTTATGTGTTGTCCTGTAGAGGACGTTCTTTGAAACGTACCAAGATGCTTTCTTGAAGCAGAACCTTATTTATTAATTTAGCTGACTGCAGTGAAACTATTTAAGTGTCGAGGTCTGCTGGCACAAGCCAGCTTTTTGGACCTGGGAATGCAGGAAGGTTTTTGCCTTGGTTCTTTATTAGTTTCAGCTTGATACTGAACTTCTCTTCATTTCCTGTCTTAACGTATTCTCTGTGATTGTTTCATACCGCTGTATAACTGCTGCTTTCTTTCTCCAAAGTAATTGCATTTCAGTGGTGAGTACAGTTGTTTTGATATCACTTATCTCACAATGGTGGCTCAATGGGATACGATTTAAATCCCACTTTCATTGGTATCAATGAAAATTTCTCGTCATTACAGATTAACCGGTTTCTCACTGAAAACACTTCAGTGCTTTCAGTGCTTTTGATTTTAAAACAAATCATCAGAGAATAGTTGCATTTGTCATCCTGAATCTCCAAAAGCTCCATGAACATATTTACCGCTAGCAATAGAAATAGAAAATTGTTTTATTTGTATTTTATTCAGTAATGATGCAAGTTGTACTGTATGTTATAATCTTAGGCTTATGACTGTTTTGCTTGATTCCATACTTAGTAAGTGAGTGGAAATCCATCAGCCAATGTAATTGAGAGCAGAATTAACCACTAATGACTTAAACTGTTTCTGTGGGTTGCATATTTAAAGTATTAGGCTGTTTTTATTATACTTCTAGTATTCACCTCTCACTTATCAGAAAGGGAGATAACGCACAGAAACATTCAGCCTATCAAATGTCTAGAAATGAATGGATGTTTTTTAGCTATAAAATATTTTAAATCCTTAAAGATTAAATACCAGGCTTTTGCAGTGAAATACTCGCTGTCAGAGTCCAAGAAGAGGTTCTCCTAAAGGCGTTGCTCGGAGTAGCATTTCCATTGATTGTAATTAGACTTGCATGTGCTATTAAGCTTTCAGACATTGGGTCAAGTTCTGCATTGTTCTCCATCTGAGAGTTGAGAGCAAATACTTCAGCCTTATGACTTCTTTGGGCTTCCCCAGGCCCCATGGAATATGCAAATCCCATCTCACAGCGGTGGCCCTCAGGCCCTCAGGTTCCCTTTCAGTACCGAGTGACAGTGGAAGCAAACAAGACNACAACTAGGGAATCCTACTCCTAGGAAGCCTGACTCCTCGCAGAGAAGTGGGGAAAATGAGGGAAAACAGTTCAGCTGTCTTGAGCCAACCCTCTGTGCTCCATGTGCATGTGCTCTCATCAGGGAATCATGACCCTTCATCTCCTCCCTTCCAGGAGACACACAGTGTGATCGTACACGGTGGGCTCCATAGCAGTTAAATGAGCAATTAACAGAATCAACAAGAAATGTATATAAATAAGTGTTGCATGTTATCACACCTTGAAAAATTCTAAAGCCTGCAGACCTAGAATTAACAGTCACCAAAAAAAAAAAAATTTCCAAACAAACAGAAAACAAACCAAAATTCCACTGTCTGCAGATTGCTTTCTGCAGATGAGTAGGTAACGTTCTGCCTGGGAAAAAAGGGTCTTTAATGTGGGAATGTTACAGAACCTAGAGAAAATGTCCAATACTTCTTTTGATAAACTGATGCTGTCAAAACCCATACTTCTTATGAATGCCATTTGCAACTGAATTCTACATTTTATTCCTAATTGCTCTTTTTTCTTTTGTCCATGCTGTTTACACGTGGTGTGGTGACTACAGATCAAGGTAGACAACCACTACGATTTTCAGGACATAGCCAGCGTGGTAGCACTTACTCAGACCTACGCCACTACTGAACCCTTCATAGACTCCAAATATGACATCAGGATCCAAAAGATAGGCAGTAACTACAAAGCATACATGTGAGCCTAAACCTTATCTTCTTTCATCCTCATGTTTCAAAATTGATAAGACCAGTGCAATTAAGATTGTTGGTTGGGTCTCTGAGCAGATGGGGTGACTCCATGCCTCTGTTGTCATACTTTCTGCAGTATTTTAGACTTCTAGATTTATCAAGACTTTTTTTTTTAAGTTGATTGTGAATGGAAGGAGGAGAATAAGATAACAGGTGAGCCTGCCAGAGTGGTTTTCCTGCTAACATTTGCTTATTTTTTCATTTAAAGAAAGGAGCAGTTGGAAGGGGATTTGTTTTTGCAGAGGACTTGTTAAATTGGATTCCTTTATATCTCTTCAATAACTTTGGGTCAAATTTTCGTATCACTCTAGGGATAGTTAAATGACATTCATCCCCACAAACCTGAATTGTAATTCTTTAATGGAACAAAGTACTCTCAACATAACACGTAGGAAAAATTCAAATCTTGCAATGGCTTTCGGACATATGGATGAAAATCTCGTCTTATTTTAGAATCCATGTGATAGTTCAAAGATCATGACTATGTGAGAGGCTAAAAGGGGGTTTCAGTTTAAGAGACAATATTTAGCTGGAGCAGCAAAGCTGGTTATGATGTAGTAGTTGAGCTGTGGTAACTGTTCTTATTTATATTTTTATTCTATTTTAATTGTCAAGCAACGTAGTCTGAGATACACTCATTTCAGTTAGATCATCTCATGTATTTGTTCCTTCATGCTCACAGTTCCGAGGCAGGAAAAATATAACAAAACATGGATAAAAATACACGTATGCATTTACACCTACATGCACATGCAAAAGTATTTCCCTAGGAAATCCTGTGACGTTGGAAGGATCAGAGATTTCTTGTGTGTTGACGCTTGTAAGGTGCAGTCAAGTTTTTTATCAGTAAAAACAATTGAAGTCCAAGTAAACCATAAATACTAAGAGAAGCAAAAAAATGGAGCTGGGTTAAAGAAAATGCATTGGAAGTTTTACGATCTTAATTAAGCATCAGGTAATTTAAGAACTGCCAAGAAGCTCTCTGAGACAGTAGAATGTTTTTCCCAGGGTGGGGGAAGAGGCAAAATGTATCTCCTTAAGTTGATATTGGAAGGCCACAAACTCTTGACTTCTCCCTGAAGACGTTCCTGTCACAGGATGAAAACAGTAAGAGTAACTGCTGGTCTTCCCTGATGTATGGCTTAAAGAGAGAAAGAATATCAGAGATTAAGCCTTTCAAAAAGAAGTCAGTAATCCGTGTGCCTCTTGTTGTGTACCTGAGGGGCCTCAAGACAGCGCGGCACTAAACTGGGTGGGAATCCTGTTCCCATAGGTCAGACTCACCCAGCACTATGGACACTCAATCCTTCTGCCTTATCTTGATCCCAAGATCTTATCTTGTCTAAATTTTGCAGAAAATGTATGTTGGAAGTTTGAATTGTACAAAGTGACCAAAGCAGAGGACTTAAATAGTGACCAAAGCAGAAGACTTGAATAGCTCTCAAGGACTGAGAGGTTTCTGGAGGCCTTTGTTGGCAATTTTCGGAGTTGTTAGCGATGCAGGACAGAAACTGTGCCACTCAGGCTCCCTACAGCTTTTCGGGTGTGCTGGCCTTCCCCCACCTCTCCCTGCAGGCAATAAGAATCACAAAGAAATGCTTCTGAATGAGACAGCTTTGAGCACCTGGTCTCTCCAGGAAAGTTAATTCCAGTTCTGCTTATTTGTCATACATCGGTGTTCCTGGCTGTTGACTTTTCCTGCCTTTAGTCTCATCAGACTCGATGGTCTGGTGGGTCTCTTCCAACCTGGTTGTTCTATGATTCTATGATATCTGTAGACTTCCACCCTGCTTTGTCTAATAGCGCTGTGCTCCTACACCCCCCAGTCAACTCTCTCCTATCTGTCCAAAGCACATCTTGGCCCAACTGCTGCTGCCTCCCCACACCACTTCTACCTTCCTCTCTCCTAGTCCTTACCCCTTGTTGTTTTTTCTTTCCCAGGTTCTACCTTGCATCCTTTACTCTACTCAGTGCCATTCAGCAGCCTTGTTCTCCCTCTGCCTGCAGCCACCTGTCAACCTTCTTTCTCTGTTTCAGACCTTTTCATACAGCTACTTCTGTCTCTTTGAGGCTAGGCCAGGACTTTTCTCTCTTGTTGATGTTTTAACAGGCAGATTTCTTGTGTTGTGCTACCCGTCTCTCTCTTCCTTTCTTGTTTACAATAAACAGAGTTGATTTATCTCTGACTTACAGCCTCCTAGTGAGAGAATCTGAGGAATAAAGCCCAACTCATTGTGGTTATGACACACGAAGAGACACCAACAACCAGGTGCAACATTGGTAACTCGATGGTGCATTGCCTGTGGTGGATGTTAGACCCGTACCTCTCACAGGAGATACCCTACGTTTTTAACTTTGACTTAAAATTTAAATGCTGTTCGGTCTCAAGGATAATTTTGGAAGAGTCGGCCAATGTGAATTTATCATTTTCAATCATAAATGTTTCTTCACAGAAGAAGCAGTTGGCTTAAGGGACAGCAAAATAAGTTAAAATGACAGCCTGTTCCTCCTACCTTTTATTTATTTTTAAGTTTCTGCTCAGAAACTCTGGGTTCATCCAAATGCTAAAAGCCTAGCCATCATTTTTTTCTCTAGATTCTTTCATACGGTTAAATCACACAAAAAATGAAATACTGATCCATTGTTACAAAGCATCATAAAAAGGAGATTTACCAACTGTCTGAAAAATCATTCCTGTGCATGCATACACATTATGTCAGTAGAATATCGTTTGACAGCTGGTTCTCATTTTGTGCTGTGACACAGGAACAGAGTGCTTAGAGAGCCACCACAAAAAATACCCGCTGAACAGTTGTTTTTCTAGTTTAAAGAGAGTTATTAAGAGCTTCAGTTTTATAATTCTGTGGGAAATTGTGGTATAAGTGGATCCATGACTCACAAAACATGGGTGCTTGTCATCTGTCAGTAGAGATTATAGCCAAAATGCAACACTGGATCCCTCTAAATACCACAACTCCTCAAAACATTGTGTGACGCATACTTAACTGCGCTTGGTACCATTACAGAATTCATCTGATTTCAAGGAAAGAAGAGTTTAAAGGGTCACACACAATGAAGAAAAACAGAAATACAAAGAACAGTACATCTAAATCAGTCCAAAAGCAACATTCTGACTTAATGTACTTTGATCAAAAGGTTAATGAAGCAAAAACAGAGCACATCAACTGAAGACAGAGATATGCAATCAAACCATTAAGCAGCCCCTCTACACTAGAATTGTAGGGAGACATTTCTGTACATCTTTCCTATGATTAGTCCCTGTCCAGGCAGTTTGGATTGTGTACTTCAAAAGGTACTAGATGAGGGAGAAAGATGTTGAAAAGGGGAAAGCTCAAGTTAATTAGTTTACTACTCATAATTCCTTTTCTCCCAACTCTAAGTTATTCCTTCTTTGCCAAGATGAAATCAAGTGAAAATAGATTAAGCCTAAGTGTAAAACACTCAGAAGTGTTAGGAGTTGTTTTCTGTATTATTCAGTATTGAGTAAAAGAGGAGGAAATATCACTGTGAAAAATCCTTAGCAATTATCAGAACAGAAGAAAGGAAGGGTGGGAAACCTATGGATTTCGGTAGAGGAAATCGTATCTAAGGTTTAAAGTGCCACATGGTCTGGTCTGGTACTTCTGTATCACTTAATCACGGTCTAGTGGAACAACCTTGTTGCTTTGGAGTTCTTGTGTGTGGCAGACCTCGCATCGACGGCTCCAGCGCACGAGCTGTTAAGGTTACACCAGTTAGGTGTGTGCCCGTAGCATTCCTCATCTGGTCCCTGCAGCATCCTTACAGCCCACAAGCACCTAGTAGTGAGGCTGCTCCAGGTTCAGCAAGGGACCTTTCACACTGGAGAGTGAAAGCGTGGCTTAAAGCAAACTTTCTTTTCTCCTCTAGTCAGTAGTGCTGAGATCACATCAATGCAGGTGAGAATCTTGAACTAAATACTTCTGAGAAGTCTTCACAACGGTTTCTCTTTCTGATTTGGTCACATCTTGTTTCCTAAAGCGCTCCTTACACAGCGCGTGGTCTTGAATGCCTTTGAGAAGCCTGCAGTAGAGTTGAATTCTGATTTGTAACATTACTATCTCTCTGACATAGAATATGAGTACAGTGGTAATGAACTTAAAAGTTTCAGTTTGTAAGCACACACATAGAAATACATATCACCTGAAGAATGAAGTTGAAATCACAAAACAGCCTTATTGCAGGTCAGATTTGCCTTACACCCAGCACTCAGCATGCATCTTCCCCTTTCACTAGTTTCTCCCACACCAACAAAGAATATAGCATCACACAGGCACTCAGTGCTCTAAAATTCAGCTGACTTTAAAGGCTACCATAGAAAAGGCAGCATTCCCCTGCAGTTGCCAGTGACCCTCGTAATTAGGTCAGAAAAAAATGGAGAGAAAACTATAGCCTAATATACTTTTAATACATTACAGATGTTCCTGTTGTTTTACTAACTGGAAACACTTCATAATTTGTATCCTTATCCTATTCCCAGTACAGCATTTAGGTTTCAGAAAGCAGTAATCTTCTCAGCCCTGGTAACAGTCCTATGGGCTGAGGAGAAAAAAAAACGGTATACGTGAAATTTTTTTCCTTAGAGATGAAATAAAAGTTGGTGTACTCAGGCCATGACAGAAACTGCTTCGATTATATTAGAGAACTAGCAAAGAGTGAAAACCAGAGGAGAAACCAAATCCAGCTCTAAAGCGGATCTGAGATCGCTTTGTAGATGTTAAAAAAATGGACATCTAATTTTCTAATACTGGGACCTAACTTTACCATGGTTTGGACTTGAAATGAGAAGGTGAAGCTTCACTTTCTTGACATTTACAGTACCAGTATGTTACAGGCTATTCAATCCATTTTTAACTGATAACAGCTTATTGCTAACGCTTTGACTTAATCACAGTAGTTTTAAAGAAAGAGTCTTAAAAAAAGAAACAGGGAACAAAAATCTCACAGCCATGTCATACTTCATACCATCCCTACACTGAAATGAGTGTTACTGACAGTTGCAATGCTTGATAGAATTCTTCCTGTTTTAGATGCTCTGTTATAAGCTGCCAGATATGAAAAAGATGTAGATGCTGCTCTGGTGTTCATGTGAAAAGTAGATTAACTTAAGAAGTAATGAAAACACAAAACCACTGTCTGTCTTTATAATATTTTCCCCCTTTCAGGAGAACTTCCATATCTGGAAACTGGAAGACAAACACGGGCTCTGCAATGTTGGAACAAATTGCTATGTCAGATAAGTAAGTCGAGTCTCATGTAAAAGGTAATTAAAAATCATAAACAGAATTTGATCTGAAATGATTTTTTTTAATCCAATTGTTGATTTGCAGTTCAGAGTAGATGCAAGTCTCCTATTCATTCTGGGAAGAAATTTTCGAATTAAACACCATGAGCTAAGAGTTCCTCTACGACACTTCTCAGAGCTGACTACCCAAACTAAGACTTAGAAACCTCCATGCACTCTTGGGTTCCTACATCCATAGCTGCACCTAGACAACTACTGCAATTCCTTTTTCCTGAATCAACCTGTCAGTTATTTCCTCTGGTTTGTTTTCCCTGTTCTACTTAACAGTCTTACCCCATGCTGCTGTGTTTTGAATTTTCTCCTTCTACATCATCTCTCGTAATCAAGCAGTTGGGGCTCAGATTTGTTTAAATCATATTACTCTCTTCTGTTTTCCATGCTGCTACATTGCTTATCGATCATTTTTAAAACTTCCACTGAATGGTACTCTGAGGCTCTTTACCCAGATGCTGGGATGTACTGAAGCTTATTTGACCTCGTGTCATCATTCCAGCTCTGTACATTGATTCACTGGTCTTTTCTTTTTCTCTCCCATCCGTAAACTGGACACTTTTTCAAAACCGTTCTCCTTTCAGTAGCTTTGAAGTGGGTCTTTGAACCTCAGATCTTCTAGTGAGAGAAGTCTGCTCTCAATACCACTCATTTGCTCCACGTTCCTCCACAACATACAGACCTCTTTTCCCTGGAAAATACACCCGTGAGGTTTTTTGATGGCTATGAATTTTCTTTTGTTCAGCTTCTCCAAAGGCTGCTACCAGTGGAAGCTGAAAAAAATCTGTACAATATAAGTGTAATTTAAAAGGTGTTTTAAAATTCAACAGTAGTCTTTTTCTGGTGGGTTTTTTCCTTGAAATTCTGGAACCTACAAGTTCGTCCCTCTTATGAGTCGAGGGAGACACAGGAACTGTGTCATTGTCTGCCCTGAGAAAGGTGAAAACAACTAAGACGGGAATTACAACTCCCTGCAGTCCAACCCCTGTCTAGACTGTGTCCTCGCTGATCTCCCCTCTGGGGATGGAGTGGAGCCACATTATTTTCTCTTTCTCATTCCCCTCCCACCTTCCTGTAGAAAGGGAGGTTATGCCTGCGCTGGGAGGGAAAAGAAAGAGTGTGTTTAGTGTGTGTAATTACAGCCCATGAACCATTCCTCTGAAAAGCACAAGCACTTCAGTTCTGCTGGGAGGACAACTAAACAAAATCTTGTATGGGTAATGCCGTGAAATGCCGACCTTGCCCAGCTACCCCCTGCAAACGCTCTGTGTGCTTTGTTTCTGCCTTCATTTTTTACTGTAAGATAAGGCTTCTCCCATTAAAAATCCACTAGCCAACAAAACTTCTTTCAGGCTGGTGAAGACAAAAGCTTAGAAGTACTTGCTGTGTTCTCCTAAGAGAGAGGTGGGGGGTTCTCTCACAGCCCCACGTGATGCTGGGTTGCACACTGAAATGCACAAAGCAGGGCAAGGAGGAGATGGGAAAAGCGAAGTTTTCTGAAGAGTTGAAGTAGTTTTCTGGCATAGCAAAAGCAATCAAATCTGATGCCCGTGCATTTCATTTATAATCATCTCATGAATTAGGCAGCAGGCTTTTGAAAGCAGGGCCTGAATTGGCATTGTTGACTGAATACAAATCTCAGTCTAGAAAGTTGGAAAAGAGAGAAGAATTTGGCACAGAAATGGACAATAATGAGGCAGCAAACAAGGAATTTTCAACGTTAGGTGTTCTTATTGAGCCTTGTGTTTCAGAGAGGCACAGCTCCCCAGCTAGGGCCAGAAGAGAGAGCTCGGCTACGTGTGCTCACCTCAGCTGGCACAGCAGATCCTTCATGTCAGACACCTGAGGAACAACACTCCACTCTGCCAGTCCTGAGGCTGCTGCGAGCTGCGTTGGCTCTGGGAAGATGAAAACTGTGACCTCTTGTCAAACCTACTGTGCAAACATTGGGTTTAAAACACTACCGGCTGGTCCATCCAAGACCATCTCTTTCCAAATGTGACTCTGTTTTTCCAGCTCCGTGTTTATTGGCAGAATATAGTCTGTTAGAAATGCTTTCAGAGATCTCATTGATGTTCCAGTGTTTTAAAGAAAACGTCTTCTTTTTTTATATGAAGTCCAGGTATTTAGCATTAAAGAAAAGTTTTGCTGTCCTCATGGCTTCTTAAGATACTTGTTGGTATTTTACAGCAAAAAAACCCAGTTATTTGTAAGCAAGTGCATGCAAGTAATCCAGTCAGGCAGTGCATCTACAGATGTTGAAGTTGTCAAGCATCCAAAGCAACTTCTCATTTTGGACAAAAAAAATGTTTCTCACAGGAAAAAAAAAATTCTTTTCATTGCTAAAATATCACCATCAGGATTTTTTCAAGCAGTTGTATCAATTACTTTGTATTCTGCTTAAAAGAAAAACTTTTCCACTGGAACAGGCTTGATAGAAAAATATGTAGAGGATGTGATCTAATAAGTTTAGTTGGAAGGGATGCCATTACTGAAGATAATTTTTTATGAATAAGGCTCTCAGCCAAGCAATGAGTTTCCTTTGATCTTACTGTGAAGTCAGATGCTGTTTATTACATCAGTTTTTGTGCAGTGGAAAATACTACGATATGGCAAATCTCTCATGGTGGCTCAAAGGCTGGAGCAGGAGAGAGCGTGAGAGGGTCTGTAAGAGGAAACAGCTCTCGATTCTACTCATGGTAGCCAGTGGAAAAGAGTTATGATCATTGACTGCTTTAAAACTGGGGGTTTTTAAGCAAAATTTCCTTCCATTGGTGGAGCTGTGCTGTCTGCCTGGAGATTCACCTGGGGAAAACAGAGTAATCAGGCCAGTGTCAATTTGAATACAAATTCAGTAAAACTGACAATACAGTGAAAATTCTACACGTAGAACAAATGTTCCATAGAACGCATTGTTAGCTTAAGCCTGTAGAAAACAAGAGCCTGATGAGATACTCACAGAAAACATTGGTTTTATGAAACAGGTACAAGCTCTGGGTGGACACCTGTTCTGAAATCTTTGGTGGTTTGGACATCTGTGCTGTTAAAGCTGTACATGGAAAGGATGGAAAAGATTATATTTTTGAGGTAAGCAATCCCACTCTTTACAATATGTGCTTTTACATGTTGCAGAACACCCAAGTAAAGAACATTGGTGATAGTTAGGCCTTGGCTTATTTGTGTTTCAGGGAAGGATACGTACTTTTGAGCAACATTTAAATCATATTACAAAGCCACGCGTCCAAGTTCGTGGCAACGCTTGCTGGAAAATGTAACTCTATATATGGTAACGTCTTTCAGTGTTTGAGGAAATGTACACAAGCTACAAAACAAACCCAAATGTGGATGTCACATTTTCCCAACACTTATGATTTCTTTCCTGAGCTGGCTTACCAGTTTTTCCTGGAAGGTTTATAGATAGCCCTATCCCAGGGGAACCCCGACAAAATTATACCTTTGCGTGGAAAGGGAAATTAAGAATGAAGTGGAAACAACTTTACATTTTTCTAGCCTAAATGGTACCTTTAGGTTCTGATTTCTCATGAATCAGAAGTTTCTGCTGCAGATAACTTGGAAAACTTCAAGTTTTTCATTTACTTTAAGTTTATTGTAGAGAAATATGACTTTGCCTAGACATGAAACAAGCTGTCATTGCTTGCCTATCACACAATGCTTCAGCATCTTGCATGTTCTTAGAATTTTCTTCAGGAGATAGGCAAGGGTCTTCTGAACCGCCCCACACACTCCAGAAGAGGTTGATATTTGCTAAAGCAAAAGTAAGTATTTTTTCTAAACCATGGAGGTTGTCTGAAAATTAGGGATTGCCTAATTGTTTTTTCCTATTTATAACAGAAAAGCTTTGCGGAAGTGAAATACTTTGTTTTGTTGTGGTGTTAAACAGCTCTGAGTGTCCTCTTCTAGTTTCACAATTTTATTCATCACATTGCAGTTGCTATTAATTCCCAATCAACATCAATTTAAAACACTGAGCAGCTTGCAGGATTAAACCTTCAGCAAAATCACTACATCCTGGGATGCTAAGGAGGGTTTCAAGCAATCCTCTTTTCTTAGTCTGCCTGGCCAAATCAGACCTTATTGTTTCTTACTATATCAGAACTCACGTTAGCTTGAGGTTTAGGATTCTGTACTAAACCTGCATCATCAGGGCTGGAGGTTCCAGTGAGCAGGAGGAGAAGAGAGTGCAGTTTATCTGAAGTGAAGTAGCCAATGCAAATTATGTAATGGATTGATTCTGCACAAATCTGCAGTTTTTTCTATGCCTGGTACAGCCGTATTCATAAGCAAACAGCATTCTAAGAACTGCAGGAAACATAAGGAGCTGGGTTTATGCAGCATTTTAAGTAATGTGCATAATAGGTATTGCAATTAAAAGAATAAGTGGATAGAAGCATGGTAATTCTTGCTGTTCTACAGAATCATCTGAGTTGTTTGGAAGATAGTAATGCTCATCAGCAAGAACATTTAGAATCTGTATAAGATGTTGACATATAGAATTGTTTGCAAAGTTCACATCCGACAGAACAGCTGTAAAACGTATGATCATTTGCTACTAAAAAGCCAGCTGACATCAACTGTTGTTGCACTATAATTTTGCCAGTTATTGTGCAGCAGTTCTACAAGATAATGAAGAGTAGAGGACTGTCTGTACCAGTAAAGGGAAATTTTTACCTTCTGTGTACTTTCAACATGAAAAAAAATGTGTTACTTGAGCTAGCACGTACATGCTGCAGTCAAGAACCAGTAGCTGAGCAGGACGGTCAGTCTGCAAATACTGGGTTTACACTCCAGTTGCATTCCCGCAGTGACACTAGAACGGCTGCCCTGGGAGGTGGTTGAATCCCCATCCCTAGAGGTATTTAAACAGTGGGTAGATGAGGTAATTAAGGACATGGTTTAGTGGCAGATAGGTATGGTTGGACTCAGTGATCTCAGACGTCTTTTCAACCTGGTGATTCCCTGTTTCTCTGCTCTCACGTCTGAGTGGTGACTGGCACGCCTGCTACGGAACCGAATGGCTCCGTGGTTCTGCAGGTGTGATCTGAGGAGAAACACACCAGCTTTCTGGCACAGGGGACGTATGCAGATATATTCTTCTCCATTTTTCAGTGTGAACATACAGCCACTGTGACCCCCAAGGAAAGCATGCAGATATGTCACCCAGCTTCAGAGTGACTGTGAATTAGGGTAGAATGCTACTAAAATATCTTTTGTATACTCAGCATTCTAGGTAGACATTAACGTCAAGGAGTTTTCTATAATAAGGTTTTACAGGAATAACTGCTTACTACCTAGTACATGTTTTGGCAAAGGTGTTCAAGAGCTTTAGGACATGCACAATCCAAGGCTATAATTTAAAAAACCCATAATACTACATGTAGCGACCTTCCAGTACCTGAAGGGGTTACAAGAAAGATGAGGAGGAACTGTTTGCAAAGGCTTGGAGTGATAGGACGAGGGCAATGGGGATAAACTGGAGAGGGGCAGAGTTAGACTGGGCATAAGGAGGAATCTCTTCACCACGAGAGTGGAGAGGCCCTGGCCCAGGTTGCCCAGGGAAGCTGTGGCTGCCCCATCCCTGGAGGGGTTCCAGGCCAGGTTGGATGGGCCTTGGGCAGCCTGATCCCGTGGGAGGTGTCCCTGCACACAGCAGGAGGGTTGGAACTAGATGGGTCCCTTCCAACCCAAACTAGTCTATGTTTCTATGATCTTCTTACAAAAATGCATTCTAAACTAATGATAGAAAATATAACATGTAAATGACTTTTTATATGACTGTTTCTGGAAGGTTATTAATTAATCCTTCATGCCCCTTTCTTTTTGTTTTTTTATCCTATACCAAAAATTTTATTATTTTGGAATCGTAGCCATTCATCTGCTTTATGATGGTCACTTTGTCATCCCTTGCTTTAGCATTTTGCTTTCTTTTATTCCCCAAAACCATGGAGCAACAAATTGTACCAATGGCTGGTGTTATAGAATCAGTACAGCATTGTGTCTTGAGAATCTAATGTTCTAACTGTACTTAAAAACACACCACGGCAAAGCAGCTCTTTGTCCATGACCCAGTATGGTCCACTTACACTGCAGGTAAGAATGTGCTGGTTTTTAATGTTAAATCCAGTCACCATGCCCCGCTTCTTTGAGAAGGGTAAACATACTTTTTTTCTGATTTAGTTTCTCTGATAGTTTCGCTTCTGTGTATATTGGATGAAAGTTTGAGAATTTGTTGATAACATATTCTTATTTAAAGCCGCCTGGCCCTTTAAGTTATTCCAAATGTGCTTGCTGGGTAAGTAGGGTAGCGACTGGTCAGGAGTAATGTAGTAGTGTTAGATAAGTAAAATGAAAGAAAATAAATTAAGGATGCTCAGTGACACTGAAGAGTAGTTCTAGACAAAACTTCTGCGTACACAAACCTTGTTATGACATAAAGACATTTACAGGTCTTCATTACTGTTAGCTTCTTGTAGATGTCTCCCTCCTGCGTTGTGTATGTTCCTTTGACCAAGTAGGTCTCAATGTAATAATAAAGCAAGAAATTGCATTTTAAGTGCAGCTTCTCACATTTTATAGCTTTATGTGCTAGATTTGGGTCCATTTTATAGATTCAGGTGCTAGATTTGGCTGCATTTATAGATTTAGGTCAGTTTCTTAGTGCTAGTTTGTGCATCAGTGTCTTCATATTTCTGTAGCCACCGTAGAGTTTTCTAGCTGAAGCCAACGCTACTATTATTTCACAAACGTTATAAAAATGATACATTCTTAGTGTGCCATTCAACTTTCCATACACTGCTTCCAAGGGAATTTTGGAGGACATTCATTTGTGCCTTCTTGCTATGCAATTGAGGGTTACCTTATACATTTCCAGAAGGAAAATACAGGCCAGTTTGTCTGAACACAGGAATAATTAAAGTGGTAGTATAATTCAAACACAGTACAGCTGTGTTTTCTATGAAGCTACAGGTTCTCTACGCTTTTCTGAGATAGGGGCTGTAAGAGGTAAATTTAACCTTTAGAAGAATATGGTTTTCTACCAGTTGTTGCCTGGAAGAAATCACCTTCCACAGAATTATCCTATAGTCCTTCTTGTCGTCTTTCCTCAAAAAACTATCTCCAAAATCCTACTAGGGACCAATATTAAAGAATCACTTCAGTAAAAGGAAAGGTTATCAGTTTAATCAGGAGGGAGGCCAAGTTTATATTCTAACTAACAATCTTAGCTGCTCATTTAGTGTCTCTTCACCTCAGTTGGGATACTCAGCTGCCAAGCATCATTATGCCAGAAAGAAGCTGTAGAATCAAGAATTTTAGTAAAACATCATAGCAACATCCAACTTTTTAACTATCTCACCAATTCTTGCTAATAAGACATCAAATGAAGGTTGATGAACATCTTAAATAGTAGGACTTCTAATCTTTCCCTTTTAAAATAGGTGCTTCTGTATTTCTAATGCTAGAGGAACCGATACTTGAGCATTGTTCGTGTTTCTGACTCCACTGAAGATTATATTTCACAGTTCATTCTTGGCAAACCAGACCTCTGGGAAACTAAACAAAGGCTCGTATCATGATGATGAATACAGTGAAAGAGAACAAATATAACAGCATCGTTTAAGTGGCCTCACAGGCAGGCTCCCAGATTTTGCTCAGAATTGAACAGGTGGGTGGCTGCTGCAGGTGTCTTGTTTCTTCTTACTTATCTTTACCCTTGAGCTATATTGAAATTAGCTTCCAGTTGGTTTATAGCCCAGAAATCTGCAAACCATTTGGATTTCAGAAGGAGTATTTGTATATTTTCAGCCACTGTGAGCCAATATAAGAAATTGAGAAGCAGAATTTCATTTTTTTGTAAGTCTTGGCATAACACACACCGTTTCTGAGGAAGGGACAGTCACTAAACTACGAGGAAATACACCACCAGCTCCAGCATGTATATTCTGTGTGAGGTGTGGTGACGCACACCCAGCACTAAGTATGCTGTTGTTTACAGACTTATTTATTCCCGTATCGAGCATCCTGAATAATGTTGGCTAAAGTGCCTGAAGGAGTGCGTCCAAAGGGGGAAAAAAGGCAGATGCCAGCTGTGCCTCTTGCAGTATTTGTGCACAATTTTACTTAAAGCTGTGCTTTCTAGGAAATGCCAGCTATACTATTCAATTTGGAGCTCAAACAGAGCTGCACCACTGACTATGGCACAATTTAATGAGCACAAGCCCCTGAGACTGTATTGCCAAGTACTCAGAAGTTAAGCCGACTACTGTCTTAATCACATGCATTTCCAAAATTCAGCCACAAAGACTTGACAAAGACATGAGAGTACATTCTGTTAGAAATATTTGGTAATATCTTTGTCAGTGATGTATCGCAAATGATGGACGTATTTAGACTGGAGGTCACCCGGTCCAGCTTTCTATGGAAAGCATGGCTAACTTTAAATTGGTCAGACCCTATCCTGAATGAAAAAAGGAGAGAGAGGAAGATTGTTTCTTTCCTTGTTTGCTGATATTGTAGATAGAAGTCTCTTCTAACAAACAGATTTTTAACAACTGCTTAGAAACAGTTCTGGAATCGTCAATAAGTTCTGGAATCCTCAGCATTAGAAGGAGATGGAGCTGTTGGAACAGGTCCAGAGGAGGCTACAAGGATGATCCAAGGGCTGGAGAACCTCCCATATTAAGAACAGGGGTTGGGGAGTTCAGAGGGTTGGACTTGTTCAGCCTGGAGAAGCAAAGGCTCAAAGGACACCTTCTAGTGACCTTCCAGTACTTGAAGTGGCTACAGGAAAGCTGGGGAGGGGCTTTTACAAAGGCTTGTGGTGATAGGATGAGGGGCAATGGGGATAAACTGGAGAGGGGCAGAGTTAGACTAGACAGGAGGAATTTCTTCACTGTGAGGGTGGGGAGGCCCTGGAGCAGGTTGCCCAGAGCAGTGGTGGCTGCCCCATCCCTGGAGGGGTTCAAGGCCAGGCTGGATGGGGCTTGGAGCCCCTGATCCAGTAGGAGGTGTCCTTGCACATGGCAGGGGTGGAACCAGATGGGCTTTAAGGTCTCCTCCAACTCAAACTATTCCATGATTCTGTGATTCTATGTAACGTAACGTCATCTCTAAATCACGTCACTTGGCATATAAACATGTGCAAGAGTGACAAATAATAATGATCATGATTTTTTTCCCACTGGAGTGGCTTTCCATCCCTTGAAGAACGCACTCTCATCAGGTTAGTCAGGGAACTAAATCCTGCTGCAGTAGTTGATTGAATCAGAAGTCTCTCATAAGAAATTTTGAAAATTCAGGAGTCTAAAAGTACTCTTGGTGATGTAACTAAGATATAATTAAGACCACATCTGTCTGTGGAGGTTCATATTTCCAAAACAAGAGACATTCCTACATTTCCCAATAGGACTTAACATAACTTAATAATAAATGGCTAAGAGGATACAGTTCTAGAAAACATAACCTTTTTAACTAAGAATTTTCCAAGTTTCTATATGCATCAGTTCTAAATTCATTGATGTAGTCCTTCATATGTGGGCTTCAGGTGATAGGAAAAAAACCAGTTTATTCAATGAACTCTTCTGAGCCTTTTTTTTCTGTTTTGGAAGTAACGGATTTAATCTGCTGAAATTTTCCAGAAGCTATTCCAGAACTATTGGTATCAGCTGTTCTTTTAGACAGAGAAGTGAATGCTGACACAGTGAGTGAAGGTGGTAAAATTGTTTTGCTAGAACCCTAGTTTTTATTTGAATGGAGCAATAATTAGTGACCTGCCTGATTTCTATCCTTAGAATAATTATTCAGTAATATTTTTTCACATAGTATTTATGTTTATTTTATCCATTTTCAAAATACTGCAACTTCTAAACTTTTAAATTAGCAACAATAGCACTTCTTATCCATGACCATCTTAATGTTTTCTTCTGTTCATAATGAACTATACTTCATTAATAGAGGGTTGACTAGGGTAAAATTCATTGTGATGTGAACTTAATTGTTATTTTCAAGATTAAACCAATCACTTCCACATTCTTTTCGAAGTACTTGAATTTTTCTCGGTAACGTTAACTGCATTTTCTATGTATTTTAACACTTTTTTTTAGACTCCTGCATGCATGAGTTGGCAAAGTACAAATTCAGCTTCATCCTTCAGTTTTCATTGGACATAGATGTCATTTGCTTGGTTTTTCCATTCCAGATTCAAACAAGAGCGTATAAATATGTCTGTAGGCACAGGATCCTTATCTGGGAATGCTTGATTCACTTTCCTAGCTGTTCTTTCTTGTTCTGCCAATGTTGTTATTCACCCACTACCGGAGGGACTATAGACGTTTCCCAGAGGTCACTGTGGGCTCTGCTGTGCTCTCCCCTGCCAACTTCTCAGGTGTGGTTACATTTCCAGCTAGAAATAACTGCATCTGCTAGAGAGACCTCAGGGAAAGCCCCAGGATTGCTTCATATCCAGTCACTCTTGTACTTCTCAGAAATGATGCCAGTCCCAGTCAGTCCTAAATGACCTCCTCAAACTCTCAGTTTTACTTATTGTCACTTTCCCCATACTTAGAACTCTTAAACTAAAAATCTGTATCAGCCTTTGCCTTTACAGTCAAAATTTTCACCGCAGTTGGAGGCATCCAGGTCAAAAAAACAACACAGAAGAATAACACATTCATCCCACAGCAACGACACAGTCCAGCTGCTCTTACCCACAGAGCACAGTAAATAGTTTTTCTCAGTCCTCACACTCTTGAGCATGGACGTTCACAATTACCCTGATTCACAATGAAATGAATTCCTCCTCCCTCTGTACTTACCGATTCTCCTGTCTTCTCCTGTAATTCATAGATCTTTCTCTGTACGAAATCCATATATCTTCATTCTGTCAGACTCCTTGGGCACAGCTCATTTGCAAGCTCTCTGTCTACTCCTTCATATTCCTCTCATATTTCAGCATCCTTGAAACACCTTTTTCTTCCACTGTATCAACAGAGTACTTTACCTTTGCCCTTCCTTCAACCCCTGAAACTCCATCCTTCCCAGCAGCGTTCGGGTTGGGTCTTCATAAAGCTCCAAGCACGAGGTCTTTCTCAGTCTTTTGACAGTAAATACATTACGCAATGAAGGGCCACGTCTGGTCGGTGGCCATCAGAGTAGTTTCTCCTCCGAAGATGATCCCTGTGCAGTTACTGATACTTTATATCTGCACTGGCTCCTTCATTAATCCCATCCCATTTCCTTTCATATTCATCAGAGTTAAACAGCATTTCTCTTCTCTTCTTTGCCAGTCACAGTCTTGCAGCCCAGATTGCAAATATTTGATTACCCACAGTGACAGTGGAGGGCACAGAATAATCCAGTGAAAGGCCATCGCGGTGAAGGGCAGGGCTTTGTTTTATCAGTCTTGTGTTGAATTAAACATGCAGCTGCTAGTAAATACACTTAGGTTCTTATAGTTTAGTAGAAAGATGTGTTAAGTGCATTTCAGGATATGGTTTTTAGGTGATAAAAGAAATTCATCCCGTAGAATAGGTTACCAAAACACATATAAATTAAAGATAGAAGTGATTTGAATTACGGGAACATAATTGATAGTGGCCCATGTTTCTACTGGCATCTACAAAAGTAACTCACTTGACTTCATGAATTACAGATGCCTTTTTTTCTGCGAAATCCTCTTAGTGAGAAACTCCAGTATCTTAAAAATCTGAACTAGGTCTGAAAGAAGACCCTGTCTGTGCTTAAGTGATACTTTAAAATTAGTACAGTCTGTAAATAGACTATTTATAAACAGGATACTTTGTGTATGCTTAAACTTTGTCAAGCCTCTAACATGGGCAGAATGCCAGCGTGACACTCCTGATGGTCATTCACAGGGTTTAAAAACTGTTAGTCTTACCCAAAATATTTGTCGTTCTTAAGATACACTTATATTGAACATTACTGATTTCTGATAATTGTCATTAATTATTTTACTGTGAAGGAAAATAGACTGCGTACTCTTAAAGGAAAAAAGGGAAACAACAACAAAACCCAATCTGTAAAGTATTCACCTTGATCTTAGTTTCTCTGCCAGGGAATAGGAGATGTGCTCTTTTAGTAAAGTTAACTGTCCAGTGCAAATGGTGGAGTATCATGTTATCCTTTTATGTCCTCTGAAACAAACATGGGTGTGGCAAAAGTAGGCACCTTCTAGAAATAACAAATACTGTGTAAAAATAGCAAATACTAATAACACTCCAAAGCAAACTGGATTCAGGATTAGTTTGATCNTGTTCTATGAGTCTATGATATCCTGCGCTTGGGCTTGGGGTTTTTTTCACTGATGTAGCATATACCATTTCCACAGGTCTTGTTTGGTTTTTGTTAAAAACAAGTAAAGAGGTGAACTGACATTCTACGCAGACATGGACCAAGTTTGTTTTGGTGCCATATCCAGAGCTGATTTATTGTTTTATTTCACAGGTCATGGACTGTGCGATGCCTCTGATTGGGGAGCATCAGACTGAAGACAGACAACACATAACTGATCTAGTTGTAAGCAAAATGAACCAAATGTTGTCCAAAACTCCCATTCCATCTCCTCAGAGACCCACTGCCACTCAGCAGCCTCAGGTAGGAGACTGTCGGGTTTAAAATAGAACATCTTGTTCTGTGATTTTAAGTTCAAAATTTTTCCTTGAAGAATTTGGTTGGAAAACTGCGCAGATGTACTGTGAGCTACAAGGATTCAGGAACTTAGCAACATGTTTGATGGGGTTGTTGTATTTAAACGAGATCACCGGTAATAGCTGTGGATTCAGTGAATTACCAGGCTTTGCACTGTTTCCTTTCGCTCACATCGGTGTCAGATGTCGTGGAAATAGGAAGCGGCGCTGTCAGAGACTATCTCCGCTGTGAGGATGGCAGAAAGAATACTGAGACCATAGTTCTTGTTGTTCTCATGAGAAATAAACTACATGATAATATTTTATTATTCATAAAAATGCTTTTCAAATCTAGGAAACTCCTGAAATATGTTTCACGTACAAGAGAACTTTTGTCAGAAGTTGCAAATGGAGGCATTTCTCCTATTTTATCATACAAGGTCTGATAGTTAAAATGGGAAGATTTATGGCCCCGACATTGCTACCAGCTGGTTTTCAGACTTTGGAAATCATCTTTGTGTTCCCATTTCCATGCATACAAAATGTGAAGTTTATTTTATTGATCGTTTAAACAACTTTTGAGAGTGCGGTATTTTTATAAAAGGCTCTAAGAATATAAAAGTTTTCCCTCTAAGTAGAAGAGAAATGGATTTGATTGGTGGGCTGCTAGAGGGATAACTGAATTGGCCAGATGACCATATCCAGAGTTACAGTCAACGGCTCAATGTCCAAATGGAAGCCAGTAACAAGGGGTGTCCCTCAAGGGGCCGTACTGAGACCGCTACTCTTTAATATCTTCGTTAACGGCACACACAGAGTGCACCCTTGACCAGTTTGCAGATGACACCAAGCTGAGGGTGGAGTCAAGAAGCTAGCAGGAGGGGACACCACCAGAAGGACCTGCATGGCAGGGTCCTGCCTTTGGGTCACCGCAGCCCCCCAGTATCAGTACAAACTGGGAAGTGAAGGGATTGAGAGCAGCCCTGTGGAGCAGGACTCGGGGTGCTGGGGGATGAGAAACTAGACATGAGCCAGCAATGTGAGCTTGCAGACCAGAAGATCAACAGTGTCCTGGGGTGCATCAAAAGAAGTGTGGCCAGCAGGTATGAGAGACATGATTCTGGTCTCTAGTAACAGACATGGACGTGCTGGAGTGGGTCCAGGAAAATGACCAAAGCATCGGACCAACTCTCCTGTGAAAAAAGGCTGAGAGAGTTGGAGATGGGGACAGATGTTTTACCAAGGTCTGTAGTGACTGGACTGTAAATGTTAAGTTGGATATAAGGAAGAAATTCTTCAGGATGAGGGTGGTAAGACATTAGAACAGGCTGCCCAGGGAAGCTGTGGCTGCCCCATCCCTGGAGGGGTTCAAGGTTGGATGGGGCTTGGAGCAACCTGAGCCAGCGGGAGGTGTCCTTGCCTGTGGGACTAGATGATCTTAAAAGGTCTGTTCTAACTCCAAATAGTCTACAATTCTATGGTTCTTTGAAAAATGCTACATAAGTGCTAAATAGCATCTTTCATGTCTTCATAACTAGGCGGTAGATCTGGCCAAGAGCAGCATTAGCAGCTACAACTTTCACATTCTTCTTTTAATAAAGGAATAAACCATGACAATACATTGTGACTAAACTATTAGGGACTGTACTGCTGCTCTGGGCCGGCACAGCTCCATGGTAATCAGTTAAGCAACAGGATAAGCCAAACTGTAGTACAGGAATTACCAAGCTTAAATCAAGGATCTATTTTTGCTCTCAGTGGGCTCCACACCAGGTAAACAATTTGAAAACAATTTTGTGGCACACCTCAGACAGACTAGTTCTTGAGGGAGAGTGACTAATTTGTTCTCCAAATATATCATCATGCTTTAAGTTATAAAAATACGCCACCCCACATAAAAAAAGTGGTATGGCTTCTATTTATATTGCAGCCACTTGAAACTAAGCACAAAATTGTTTCGACCACGGCACCACATACAATGGAGAAGTTTCCTTCCATCGTGACTCAAGTTCATTGTAAAAGGCACTGAAAAAGAAAGACAAGGGTGGGAAGAAAATAAACCACCTTATGTCAAAATGCAATTTTTAGTTTTAGTTTTTTTCAGGGCTAGTAAATTAGCTGTATGTTAAAATGAAGCAGAGAGTCAGATTTAGAGTTGCCCGGAGCACACAAGTCAACATAAATGAAAATGTTGACATTCCTGTAACATTAATAGATACACAGTCATTTAAAGCATTGAATATTGTGTAGTTTTGGAGAAACAATGTAAGGCTTGGGCTGATGTGCTTCCCTGGGTTTTAAGGAAGACAAAGGAGGAGAAATGTTTATGGTGACTGGTGCCATTCAAAGAAATTGGTTCTCTGTTTTATGTAAGTGAAATTTCCACAGAAAACTGCCTACGTAAGTCCAGAACAAAAATAGGACAGAAGGATCATTTTAAGAAAGTTCCTAAATTCCTTAATTCTGTGTTAGATTTCTGCTTTGTTCGGTTTACTGAATAATTCAGCCTTTGCAGCAGGATGGTATTCGACATTAACCTTCTATTCCTTATCCTACCCTTCATTTACGGGTTGCAGTTGACTAAAATCAGAGCCATCCCTTCAGAATATTTGCAATATTTATTAATTTTCCTCTCAGTGCGTCAGACTTGGCTTCTTTAAAATTCCCTTTGCCATATCATCCACCAGCTTGGGACAGACAAAGGAGATCTGAATTGCCACAGAAGGTGCTGTTTGCTAATACCTATTAATCTTCCCAGGTTTCAGGGGAAATCATGAAACGGATCTATAGTATTTAAAACAGACATATCCTCATGTGAAGTTAAGTTTTAGTTTGATTGTTTTCCTAAGAATAGAAACAATCTGTCCCTTTAATTTTTGAGTGGTCTCCTTCTTTTCTAATCTGAGAAATTGGTTCCTCATCTTGAGAAATGCAGCCGTTCACTGGTGGAGCTGGGGGATGCTCTCTGTTTATGCAGGTCACATAAAATGCAAAACCAGGAATTTATCCCAAATCACGTATGTGCATGGACCTAGAAACCAAAGCAATATAAACACTAAAGAGTAATGTGTGTGTTTTGCTGCTTTGCTTTCAAACAAACAGTTTGCAGCCAGTGGTACAGCTATAAATGTACCACATTTGAATTCCCTTGTTATCTGCATGGGTTCTTAAAAATTATTTATAATCTACCCACTCCTGTGGCGTTAGCTGCATCATACATAAAAGAAAGCTGCAATTTATAAATGCCTGCAATGGCTAGTACCAGTCCAATTAAATATCCATCAGAGAACAAATCGATGATTAGGGAAATAAGTCTTTGTTTAGAGCTATGCAGCCAAATCTTGATGGAAGTGCTTGGCCTTGCAGTATGCTCTGAAGGCCAACAAAGTGCTCTCTGTCAGAGTGCCAGAAGGAGAAAATTCCAAAGGCAGAGACCTCAAACTGTCTTAACCTAGGTTGGAGCCTTAGAGGTGCAGATCCTGTGATTAAGAACCCCATTGAATCTATAATCAAAGGGGCCTCAAACTGTCTTGCAGGGACCTCAAACTGCCTTGCCTAGGTTGGAACCTCGGGGTGCAGATCCTGTTAACCTCATTGAGTCTATAATCTGAGCTATCAGAGGTATTGAGACTTTTTAAATATATATTTTGTGTATTACGTATTTATTTTTTTCTCTATAAACACTTGCCACGGGCTCTATGACAAATTCTACAGGATGGCAGAGAACCCATGAAGGAGAAAAACTGCAGTTTGCAGCTCTGGGTGCAGCATCTCCTGCCACCAAACTGTGTCTCATGCTCTTCTCTTGTGGCCCCAGGGGACAGTTCGCTGCTCACCTTGGACAGCGTGATTGAACCGTGCTGGGATGGGAACTATGCTTGACTGCAGCATTCAAAACCTGCTGGTTTTACTCTTTACCAGCTACTTTATGAGCCTTCCCACTCCAAAGAAACTCCACTCTGAGTCCCTGGACTCAGAGAAGATCTGTCTGATAGAACTACACGTAGTCAAAAAATCTTTCAAAAAATAAAGTTGTTTCTACTTAATTAAAAAATATGACAGCTTGTTTTACTCACAGCCATCATGAAGATATATAATAGAAGTTTTTGTAGGAATATGGTATTAGTAGAATTTTTCATGCAAAAAACCAGTTCTACTTGCAGGCAGTAAAATTACAGAAATCTAGATTTCCACCTTTTGTAACCTTGGCTGAATACTTGTGACAGATCTTTTGAGAAGCCTTTTTCCAGTTTTTCGTAAAAGCCAAACCAGGTAACATCACCCCCAGAAGTGTTGTGGCCAGTGGAATCCCTTATCTCTGTCTCCACCTGTCGATAGGAAAGGTCATTTGCAGAAACTTCTGCTCTTTGGGTTTGCAAAACTCTGCAGGTGTTTGCTCAGCGCAGGCTCTTTAAGGCTTGTTTCTTTAGCAGCGGTTGTAGGTGAAACAGGAGGAGTAAAGCATCTATTCCAGACTGCATGGTAGGAATTGTGATGAGCTAAACTCTCTGTAGAATATTATATTGTGCATGAGTATTACTGCAAAATGCAAAGGCTTACGGGCACGTTAGCAGTTGAATCTAAGGGAAATCATATCAGGAGAATGTTGTTTTAGTCCAGCTCTGCTGCAGCCATGTTGTGTTATCCTCGAACGAACAAGAAATCTTTTGTCTTTAGTGGAAGGAAGAAATCTGTGCACCAGAGACACAAGACCCATGATGACACAACATTGCAAAGAGCACGGCATTCCCTGCTGAATCCTGGCTAATCCTGTTTAATTTAAGAGAACGGAGTAGCACACCAGTAATACAGCGACAAATTATGCAGAAGTAAAGAGGATGCTGCTTTAATTATTTTGAGACCAAAACGCAGGACCTGAGTTGTTTCCTTTCTTAACACTCTTTACATTGTTAAATTAAAAAGTTTTATACCTTCTATATTCTTGACCCACTGGGAAGTTCAGTGCAACGACATTAAACTCAGTAGAGACTGTGGTCGAGGGGACTTCACTCAGCTGTCTAAAGCTATTTGGAGTTCTGGTTTACTTCGTGTCCATTTTTCCTCTTTTTCTCTTTACCTTATTCATTCTTAATTCCCTGAGCCCTTACATGGTTTGTCTAGACCCAAGCAGTTTTCACTGATTTTATTTTATTCTGTGCAGAGAGAAAATGGGACCAAATGTGAACAAGGAGTATTAGCTGTGGAGAGAAGAGCGAGCCATTATCACATTGCCTATTGTTGTGCTTCACAGCAGCAGTCGCAGTTCTAGTACATTCCAGCTGGTGTAGTTGCTTCCTTTTTCAAAGCAAGCTACTTATGACGAGCAGCAATTTGTTTCAAATCACTGAAGGTTTTATGATGGGCAGGCGATACAGTCATTTGATTTGATCTGAACTGAAAGAAGATGCACTTAGTTGGGAAGGAGCCCATTATGGAGTTAGATGGAAATCTAGAATTCAGTGTTAGTCTGCCTATTAGAAGTAAATATCTCTGCACTAAATTAGAGGTGTGGTCCTTGTCTCTAAATGATGTTCTGCCTTGCACAGCCTCATAGAATTCAGTTGAAGTCGAACCATAGATTAGGGGAAGAGGAATGGAGGGCCATGACTTACACGTTTGCACAGCTCTGCATCGTCCTTCAGACCCCCAGCGCCGAATCTATGGGCCACCCCATCCCCACCAAGGATTTTCTGACTCTCATAGTCCCTTGGCACTCACTTGCAGGACTCCCTGGTGTAATTAGATTTACATTAACAAACAGCAGGAACAATTTAAGAACAGCTTGCCTTAAGAAGGGTGCTAAATGATCTAATGACCCCTGGAACTATATGTGCTGCGTGCATTTCTCTTTGGAAGGCATGGAAATAGAGGATAAATGGCAGCTATAGCATCTCAGCACAAGAAGGATGTTGAGGCTCTGGAGCGAGTGCAGAGAAGAGC
>WAAB01010985.1:0-15253 GCA_013389865.1 Piaya cayana | reverse complement strand
ATTAGGCCCTGGCAGAGGCTGCCCAGGGAGGGGGTTGACTCACCTTCTCTGGAGGTGTTTACGATGTGGGTGGATGAGGTACTGAGGGACATGGGTTAGTGATTGATGGGGATGGTTGGACTTGATGATCAGGTGGGTCTCTTCCAACCTGGTGATTCTATGATTCTATATGACCCTAAAGTGCTATACACGCATTTGTGAAATAACACCTGAGGGAAGTCCAGATCCTGAATGTACCCAAGAGAGTAGCCTGCTTTACTCTCTGCTCAGGGCAGGGGAGCACAGAGACCTTGAGGAAAGTCTGGACAGGATTTTACTGTACGGCTCTTCAATATTTTACCTTTTGAAACTCCTACTTTGCTGCCTATAAACAGAGCAATAGAGCTTCTCAACAAACAAGTAGCACATATGTGAGGATATTAATTGAGCATCTTCTGTAGTCTACATCAGCAATCAATACGTTTTGTCCTGTTCAGTGTTTGCCTCAAAGTTTGAATGCATGTTAATAAGATGAGAAGAAATAGCCTCAAGTTGCGCCAAGGGAGGTTTAAATTGGATGTTAGGAAACAATTGTTCACTGGCAGAGTGGTGGAGCCCTGGCAGAGGCTACTCAGCTCAGGGGTGGAATCTCCATCCCTGCGGGGTTCAAACGGCGTGAGATGTGGTGCTTTGAATTTAGCAGGCACAGCGTGATTGTGTTGATGATCGGACTTAACGATCTTAGAGGTCTTTTCCAACCTTAATGATTCTGTGATTCTGTGACAGGCATCAATGACTACAAACAAAACCTGAGTAGTTTTCCTTTACCCCTTGCACTGTCCATCTGCCTAGAAGTTCTTTGAAATCATAGACCTTGGGAAGCAAATGACTTGCAATATTGAAATGCTTGTTGAGTTATGGTTGTGATTTAAAGGAAAATTAGGCAGCAGCACGTTGCCTTCCTAAAAATATTGGCAGAGGAGCTGAAACATCACCATCGAAACTCGCAGGGGGCAATGCAGAGTATTGCTGGGGCAGGTGGACATCACAGAGCACCAAAGGCCGCACCTCGCAGAGGTTAGAGAGGTAAAAACCACCCTTCGCTCTTTCAAGTCCAAGAGGTGTTTGGAGGCAGTGTTTGAAGTGCTGGAGGCTGAGTGCTGTTTGTCTGAGCCACAGCGACATCCCGTGGGCTCTGCCCTGCTGGGAGAACCCACCTTCCCAGATCCTGCTTCTTCAGGATTCTCACGCTTTGCAGCGTCTCGCAGGAGCTGCTTCACATTAAACAAGAAAGTGGGTACACATTTTACAAACACTAAATGCTCCCATAACGGTCCTTTAGTGTATTTATTGAATTTATTTTCAGTACCTTGCTGCGGGTTATATATTAACGTGCTGCCTTAATGTGTACATATGTATAAGTGAACTTGTACACGCACCAGGGTTATCTGTGTACATTTGCAAGAGGAGATGCTTATTTTAATCAGAGGGCTTTTTACCCTTTTAGTTATATTGTCTTTGTGAAAACACAAGAAAATCAACTGCTACCCTTTTAGATCCTAATATAGATGTATGGAATTAAGGAAAACAGAAAAAAAAATAAGCACGTCTGGACCTTGAGCTCCCCACATGCAGGTAAAAGGCCAAATCTGAGGCAGACTTCACTCCAGCTAAGTTTATAAGCCAGGTTTATTTATCATGAGCATAAAATGTTAGCGTATATTTCTACACCAAGGATGGTTTTGTCCCTCTTTGAGTAAAACACCTACTGAGGGCAGGGGCTGAGTTCTTCAGATAAGTGACAGAGCTCACAAGAGAGGTGAAGGCTCAGACTTGAACTGCTGGATGTCCATATATTTAAACCAGTCACCGTTGCATTACACAAAAGTGGATTTATTTTGTGCATTTGAACTTGGCGTTCAGGTATTGTAATATATTAAAAACAAAGCTCACGCAGGAAAATAAATTCTAAGAGGGCAGATACTGACAGTAATTAAAAAAAGCAGTGGGACGCAGCATACGAATGTTGAGCAGAGATTTTACTAACAAATTGGTCATGGAAGTTAAGGTGAACTGTTTTAAATCCTTTTTGAGAACCTTTACCAGTAGATGGAGTAATTACTAAGGGAGGTACGCACACATTGCTCAGTTCTGTTGCTTATTTAGTGTCACTGCTGAACAGAAGGAACAGATAAATGTCTTGCTGTATATTTACTAGTGATAAACAGCTACAGAAATGCTTTTGGTTGTTAGCTGTGATTGCATCCATTAAATTATAATAATTAAATAAAAACCTTAATCAGAGCTTATCTTCCTTAGCTTGTTTTGAAATAATGAGGCACGAACTAAACAATTCTACCCTTACAATGCCTTTTTTTAAAAGGACCTGGTGACATTTAGGCTGTAAGAGAGAATATACGAAGGGTTGGGATTATTTGGTCCAAGTTTCTACTGACATCAACAGAAATTTGTCCAACTGAAACAAAAGCTTTCAGGACGTGGTCTGATCTTATTTTTATTTCCGAATACTCTATGTTGAATGCTCATCATCAGCAGCGTACCTGGAAAAACGCGTGCTCCCTGCAGACAAGCCAAGCAAGGTTCATAATCTTCACAATACAATAGGCAACAAAATGCTAGCTAAAACTTAAAAGCATAACAAGTATTACTGCTTAATAGCCACTTCCCCCTGCTTGTTTTAATGTAATAGTGATTCCCTTCCCTTTTTTACTTCATTCACACAACAAAATCTTTGAGAATCCTGAAATGCCTTGGTGAGTGCCCTCAAGAACAAAGAAAACAGTGAATTTGTAAGGATTCATGAGTCTGTAACTCACGGCCTTCCTAAGTGCTCAGGAGACTTTCTTGTCCCACAGGGATGTTTTTAGGGACTTCCAAAAATGTTCTCAATCCATTCTAGGGCAAAAATCAGCCTTTTCAAAATGAAAACAAGGAAAGCAGTAATCCCATCGTTGTGGAACGGGCAATAGCTGCCACATACACAAACAGAAGAGGAGAGTCTCAGTTATATCTCGCTGGTTTCTCTTAGTGCTATAATTACTATCATATTGCATCCTTTTGAATTTTTATTTTATCTTATTTTTCATCTATTTTTATTCTCTGATTTTGTTTACTTAAGCTGAATGTAATAGAAATATCTTTTTTTTGGAGGCTTTTTCTTGGTCTCCTTTCCTTTCCCCACTGTGGTGGGTGTTTCCCATCTACTTTTTTGTTATCATTCTCTGTCTCCACTTGACTTTTTTATTTGAGTTCTGTGACCTTTAAATCATGACCTGTTTAAGCAAAGCTATTTGGCTTTATTCCATGTTTAACTTGCAAGGATTCTGTTCCTCTCCCCAGCAGTCGTTGCCATAGTTTATTTTGAATAAGGACCATGTGCTAAATACGTGTTAAAATTTTTAAACACGGATAAGCACCAAGAGAAATTACAGAAAAATTCAAAACAGAGCAGCTCATTTTCAAATATTTTTGATTTGGCCATAAGAAAAAGAAGCAACCTCCCCCTCCTCCGTCATTTCAGACCCTGCTCCAGTGGTGGGTCCATGCTCCATCTGGCCACCTGCCACTACACCAAGTCGCTTGTATATCCTTCTCCATGATATCTCAGCTCCTAGGAGAGGCTCCAGAACCTTGTCACAGACCAACCAATGGGAGTTCCTCTGTGTGCCTGTGGACTTGTGCCTCACCTAGAGAAGCAAGAAGAGAAGCTCATGCAACCATTGATGGAAATGGAGAGGTGTCCTGCTCTGTTCTTATCTCCACCATCATTCTCCCAGACTCCTGTTTCAAAGCATAAACTTCAGTTCTAACTGGATCATAGAATCATAGAATGGTTTGAGTTGGAAGGGACCTCAAAGCCCATCCAGTCCCAGCCCTGCTATGGGCAGGGACACCTCCCACTGGATCAGGGGCTCCAAGCCCCATCCAACCTGGCTTTGAACCCCTCCAGGGATGGGGCAGCCACCCCTGCTCTGGGCAACCTGCTCCAGGGCCTCCCCACCCTCACAACAAAACATTCCTGCATAAGATCTTATCCCAGTCTCTCCTCTTTCAGTGGAAAATAGTTTTCCCTTGCCCTGCCCCTGCTCTCCCTCATCAAAAGCCCCTCCCCAGCTTTCCTGGAGCCCCTTTCAGAACTAGAAGCTGCTCTGAGGTCTTCCTAGAGCCTTCTCTTCTCAACCCCAACTCTCTCAGCCTCTCCTTGGTTGGGGAATGCTCCAGCCCTCTGTGTGGCCTCCTCAGGACTCACTCCATCAGCTCCGTGTCCTTCCCATGCTGAGGACTCCAGAACTGGATGCAGGACCCCCAGTGTGGTCTCACGAGAGCAGAATCGAGGGGCAGAATCCCCTCCCTCCCCCTGCTGGTCCTGCTGCTTCTGATGCAGGATCTTTGTAGCTCACTGTGAAGATCTTGATCCGTTCTTGTTCATGCAAGGATCACTTGCCATCCCATATTAAAAAAACCAATCAGTTTAGGGATTTTTTAAGACCAGAGGAGCAGATACACAACACTGTAGGGTTCCCCCAGGGGGAACCTCATCCTCTGTTTCTATAGAGGCGTCTCTGTGCTCTAAGAAGGGTGTAGGTGCATTTCTCACTGTGTTGCCCCACTCCCACTCTCCTGGCGTTCCTCACCGCTCTCTTCCTCCGGTGGGAACATGCACGCAGACACATTTTAGTCTCCAGTGCTTTAGCACGCAGGGGGAGCTCTCTCCTATCACATAGCCCACATTCCTTCCTTGTCTAAGGGGAGCAATTTTTTCACTGGAAAGAACTGCCTGAAAGCTGCTCTGCCACTGCAGGCTTTTAATGTTCCCTTTTCAAAAACAAAAGTTGAAATCTGGCTTCTTTAAGCAATAAAATACGACTGCACCCTTGTCCATTACAATTACTGACTGGCTCTGGCAGGGGAGCATCTGCCTTCAGCAAGTGATGCTGCTTATTAAGAAACTTTTTCCCTGGTAAATTGACATCCTACTTTTTCTCTAGAGACTTCATCTCTTCTAGGGGTGAGTGAGGTGGTTTTTGTTCATCAGAAAACAGAAAAATGAGGTTGGAATGGACAACCTGTTTCAGTGTCCCAGAAGAACCCTGGAGTGTGCTTTTTAACAGCAGTGAGTCCATACTAGGGTGTTGATTTTTATGACAGTGTGTGTAAAATATCGCAGAAGGAAACTGTTCTCTGGGAAGTAATATGTTATCTAGCAATGGAAAACACTTTGCCTATAAAATCAAAGTTAGAACTCCTTTTGATATTTAAGAAAACCCATTTTCAGTGCATTTTGTAACTACTATTGCAGGTAAAACTCAAGCCATATACCTTGTTTTCTGCCCTTAGCAGTCATTTTGCTTCCCATTCAGAAAAAGAAAACCCATTTTATGCAGGTGATTTAGAACGTTGGCTGAGCAATAACAAACTCTGCTCTAAATGTTTGGATTCTTTATCACAACCTCAGGTCACAGAAACAGGAGACCGGCATCAGCCAGTATGTGGAAGTATCTTTTCCACACAGATTTCCTCAGTGGAGAAGGGCAAACTGAACACTCGCTGCCCCCTTTGTGTTGGACAGAGAGAAGGTGGCTTCTTTTCAAGTTGTATCTTCCCACATCTCTCCTTTCTAGCTCTTACCAGGCCTGTCACTGCCTTTCTTAGTCCACAGGGAATAGATGATAGAATAAATAGCAAAACCATTGCAGTCCTGTTCAGCGTGACTGGCAGACAGGGAAGCAGATTCGTCATCTATGTCACCTTCACCCGAGATGGTAGGATCTGAACTAGCAACCACTAAGAACCGCTGACGCACTCACTGCACCTTGAGTGTATAAAGCCGTGAGCAACAGGGTACTAAGGAGCTTCTTATTTTTGGATGCTCCATAATCAGAAAACCACTTCAAGATCTTACTGCTTTTCTAAATTATAAGATATGTGCTTATTTCCAGCCCACTTATATTCAGTTGATCAATTCCTTCTTGGTCTTTTAGTCTGTTTTGTTTCCTGCCTAGTTCTTTACCAGTACAATATATTTCCAAAAAAACCTCCTGTTCTGCATTCAGACCTTCATTTTGCTAAACTAAGCAAGACATGTTCTTCCAAATGCTTCAGCTGCAGACTCTCCATCTGCCTGGTCAGTTTAATGGCACTTTTTGGGGCCTCATCAGCCTCCATTCACCTTTCTGGAGCAGGGTGGGTGTCGATGATCCACAGCATCGTGCCTAACACCTACGGGACGTGCTTCACTGAGTGTGTGATAAGATGTTGCGTTTTTTCACTGCACAAACCTTTCCCATTAGAATTCAGTTGGTGAGCTCTGCATTTCTGACAGATGCACGTTATTAGTCCATAATGAAATTACTTTGGACGTTGCATTTAAGTTGTTGAGGGTTTGGGGTTTTTTTTTCACTCCCTCATCAGTTTCATTCTTTCTGTGGGATGTTTCAGTCCTGTACTCTTCCAGCTCTGTATCATCCACAGGTTTGAGCAGCACACACCTACTTTTTTGGACCAAATTAAGTAACAAAAAATTCTACTTGAGCCCCTCATCCCCATTGTATCGTTCCCATTAGTTTTGCTTCAGTAACTGCCTGTCTCCTCAGCAGCCGCTTCCTTACTGCAACGTAACCCCTGCAGCATTAGTGCTTAACCCTCTCCAGTGTGACCTGCACACTTCCAGTTGTTAGAAATACCTTGCACAGATTTCTGTATTTCATGAATCAGCTGGTTTTGATTTTCAAGATGAAGAATACCTGCTCTGACCAATATGAGCCCAGAAAGATCTTTCATTTTATTTCATTTTTAGCTTTTATCCCACTTGCCATCCTGCCCTTGCTGCTGTATTTATCATAATCTAGGACACTTTGCACATTCATTTACTATTGACACCGTATTTAAATTATCTAAATTACCTCTCTGCTTAGCAATCACATTTTTTCTTAGGTCTCCCGTGACTTAATTGTTTTACAATTTATTCTTGTTTCTTTTATGAGATCTAACTCAGCTCATATTTTGGCAATTCTCAATTGATCCCTCTACTTCTTGACCTGAAAAACATGTCTTTCCCCTCAAATATTGAAATACCTATGAAAAGCTTCTATCATTGCATTACAAAGAAAACCAAACGAAACCCAAAACCAACTATACGTGCTCCAACTGTGGTTCACAAAGTCTTCAAACTCAGCCAAATCAAAATCAATTTTTGCTGGGACTTAGTTTAGCATCTCTTTTGCCCAAGGGCTATTTCTTTGCCAAGTAGCTGCTTTTGCTCCCACCCATTTCAGCATTCTTCAGCTATTGAAAATTCAAGTCTGTATGAATCCGATCTGCATTTATATAAACATACAAGATAGAAAAAGAAATAACACCACTGATCAAATTCTAATACAACACGGTCTGAAGAACAACCAGATCTTTCCTCCAGTTCTGCCCTTAAATTTTTAAGGAGACTGTTTCAGGGAGGTGTAGAAAGGAAGGAAGTGCTGCAGAGACATCTAGAGACATCTGTCTTCTGGACTAGTGGTGGGGTGTCTGCTCTGGCTATAATTAAGCTTGCTAATATTCTTAAAGACCATCATGCAACCGAAGCATCAATTCTTATTCCCAGAGTTGAGAAATCACTGTAGGATACTTACAGCATTCATGTGGCTTAGAGGTTTCCACAAGCAAAGTTGTATTTTTTAATTATAGTTAAATAAACAGTAAATTCCCTTTGAAGAGAGGACTGTAAGCAGTTCTATATAATGTTACTATTAACATCAGCAATCCCTTCTCTTTGGATTCGATATGAAAGTTGTGTTCCATAAAATGAAAACTGAAAGGCTTCCTTACCACAGCAGTTACCACACCTCGGTTAGGTAGTCCTAAACCATACTAAACACTGTCATTTCTAGCTTCTTTACTACCAATTTTGCACTTTAGCCCTGAGCATCCAAAGAAGAATCCATTCAGGGTTGTTTTCCCTGATACATATTGTGGATTCTAATCCTTGAATCCTTCCTGCAGCGTTTGAACTCAACGACAGGCAAATTTATGGATCAGAACTGCAGCACAGGAAAACACGTTTGTGCTGAAAGAAAGTGGTAGAAGGGTGAGCTTCTAGGCTGGGCAACAAAGGGAAAAAGGAAAAAACAAAGTGGTGAATACGTCTGCAGGACAGGTCCAGTCCAGCATCTGTGCTCAGAGACAGCGCTGCCGACAGGGAGCTGCAGCTCCGACATTGGCTCACACCTCGGAGAGGGGAGAAGGTGCAGTCTGGAGGTGATTTGCCAACAACTGGTGTTCCAGAAGAATCCTGGATTTTATATAAGGCCTTGGCTTAGGAGAGCAAACAAGGCTGGTTCAAAGCCTCCCTTTAATATCGGGTGTCAAGGTTTCTGGCTGTCTGAAAGAAAGATGCTTGAAAAGGACTGGGTTAACGCAGACCACTGAATAACCATGAGTAAGATTTCTCAATTAGGAATGTAATGCTAATTAGTCTTTTTGGGTCAGCCTGGGTGGGTTGGCTAATTAGCAAAAGTAATATACCCATGTGATTGGCCTGGAGTGTGGGTGAGGTTCCTGGAAGCACCAGGTGATATCTGGGGAAAAAAAGGATGCGTGGGTGGTAAAATCAGGAGCTGCAGTCAGTGACTAGAGAGGGGGAAATACATCTTCAACAGAACATGTACAAAGGCTCCAAGCTCTCAGAACAGTTGAGGTAAGAATTAGTGAGCTTCTGTAAGGTTTATTGAAAGCTTAATTTAGGATAAAATAATTTCTCTGTAAGATGGGGAGATATGCAGATTGCATAAGCACTGATGTTGTCATGTCAAGGCAGTTTGGTGCATGAGATAAAACCCGAGACCATTTCAGCGCAGGAACAAATGGCAGATTTGCTTCAGCCTCAAGGCATGGAGGAGACAGAGGCCCTGCAGATGTTGTTTTAACATTAAAGTCGATGTGGATTTAAATTAACAAGCCTGCATTTTCAGTTTCTAAATAAAGATGAGTTTTGCCTACATAATCTTTTACTCTTGTTTTAGAAGAAAAGTAGCAACGCTCATCTCCTTGGTGTCGATCCTCTGCCACGGTCAAGGAACCCTGTAGGTTGTGTTGTGGCTCTTTGGAAGGCTGGGAAGTCTGTCACACAGCAGTCAGTGTCATATTCCTTACAGAATACTACACGTGCTTTCTAAAAATCACATGAACTGTTTGCTCCTCCACAAGGAAACTCTCAGAGGTGCTTGAGCCCAAGTAGGTCCTTATGCTTTGTCTTTAAGGGCACACGCGGTGTGTCACCCTGCAGCTGGGAGGAACCACAGGCTCTGTCTGTAATCCAGAGCATCAGACGCCGCAGGGCGCGCAGAGCAAGGTGCCAGGTGCACCAGAACAATGGCTCTGGAATATGAAAGGAGTCAGCTCCTCCAGGGCAACTTTTCAAGGTTCTGGGCTCATTCCCTGGCATCCAAGTTGTTCCTGGTGTAATTGCCTGTTATTTCAGGGAGCTCCAGCGCGTACAGAGCGGATACCACGTTACTGAAGCACGGGACAGAGCGTCAGCTTTTATGTGTGGCTCAGACAGTTAGAGCAAGGAGAGAAACAAAACAGAGACAACTTTAACCCACACTAAAGTGCTTCAAAATTTTCTGGTGTCTGCGTGTTTCCTTATGAAATTCTTTTCTATATATCTTCATCCTTTCAGTGATGCTTCCTGAGAACTAATCACTTAATAGAAGGATTTTGCCTCGTGCGTTTTGTGTGTATCGTTTTTACTCCTCATATGGTCTTGTGAAGGTTGGTAACTGTGAATGTTTAGAGTTCTGGGCCTCTCCTGTGTCCTTTTATTTACGTGGCTTAAGCAGACGAAGCAATTTGCAACAGCCAAATACAACAGAGTGGTGGTGTAACGTTTAAAAAGTGTTACTTCTAGGTTGCTGCGCAGGAATTCACAGCACTACAGTAAGATTTAGTTCTGTGGTGCAAAGATCAAATACAGATCTATCGGGAAAAACAACATTAAGCTTTGTAAGAAACATGTTTGTTTAACTTTATGTTTACTCTTTAATACATTCTGGATTTTTTCCCTCTTGACAGATGGCAATTTACTTTCTGGGTCCTTAAAAAAAACCCCAAGCTGTTAAATCCTATGATTTCACGTGTTTCGCTTCTCAGAATATTAGAGATGGGCCTAAGACAAAGTCAGGACTCATATACTAATGTTCCCACAGGGTCCTCTACTCCGGGGTTTTGGTTCAGGTCCATCTTTTCCTCCTGACAAATACACATTTGACAAGGATACTGCCAAATAAATCTCCTGTTTTGAAAAGTGAAGCATTACATGTGTTTCTAATAACATGTCAGATGGAGTAGCATGAAGTAATTTCAATTATTTTTATGATTTGTCTGTGGTTTTTGCTTCCTTCTTTCATTTTGCTTAGCAAAACAGCTAACCTAGAGTAGTCAGTCTCCCTCCCCGCTTACAGTCAGCGAATCAAAGTGAAACTACCACTAGCAACAAATCCCGCTGTGCTAGAGCTTCCAGATACAAGTGAGTGCAATTAAAACCAAATTACTTCTTAAATCACACCAAGGTATCTGTTGAAGTCCATTTTCTATTCAGTCTATCTTAAAAAAGAGAGCAGGAACAGTGAGATACAGAAACGTTGTTCAAGGTGTTAGGAGGTGAAGGAGAGGTAAGATTTGAGGAGGCACCGTGTGTGTCAGGAGCACATGCTGCATAGGGAAAACAGGGTTTTTAAGAGCTGAGCTTTCATTTAATTCAAGATTCATATATCATATGGGACAGTAACTCAGTTAGAAAATGCTATCTGGAGTACATTAAAAGTATATACTCAGCCCCAACTAATAGGGAGATTTGTAATGAAAATAACGTCAAATCAGTGGAAAATTGGAACTAAGCTACTCTAATTTTTTTTTTCTCTTCTGTTTTCCAATGTGTTTTCCAGAGTGGATCACTAAAGGAGCCAGAGCCAAACAAAATCCCACCTCAGCGACCACCACCTCAAGGTTGTTTACAGTACATTCTCGACTGTAATGGCGTTGCAGTAGGACCAAAACAAGTCCAGGCTACTTAGATATTTGAGACTAAAAGCAAAGGTTAAGGCAAAAATGGAAAAAAAAAAAAAAAAGAAAAAGAAACAAACAGGCAATCTTAAAAGCAAACCTGAGTTTTGTTCAAATTTTTGCATTGTTTCAGTGCTGACCTGGACTCTGTTTTTTCTATGCAGTGTCAACTATACCGTCTGGTTGTTTACTTGTTCATGTCTGTGCGTGTAATGCTTACCGACCTTCCTCTGTAAAACGTGTGATTTCAGGGCTGTTGTCAACAGTGTACAAAGAATGTGCCTCCTTAGAGCCCCGTGCATCTGTACAGTATGGATGGGTAGACAGTATTTTTGGAGTATTATATATCGTTAAGTAAACTACCGCCAAGGTTCAAATCGAAATACTTTTGCTTACTCTGTGAGTGTGTGCACACTGTACTCATAGCCTTTATTTTTCGTGCGTGTGCATGACTACTAGGTAGGTGATCCACATATATTTTTAAAAGTCTAGATTAGAATTTGCTAGTGAGGCTTTTTAATTATAATTTTATAAAGGATGTTAACGTTTGAGTTTTACTGATACGCACGTGGAAGTCTGATATTTCAGTGACTCCATAAGATGCAGTTCTTCCCAAGGAATATTTAAAATATCTTCTATTTTACATACTGGTATTCATATTTTTAGTAATTCTGCATTAAATTATTAGCTACAAAGCTATGTAAATGGGCCACCTATGTGCAATATCTCCGTGAAAGTGTGAGTATTAATGTATCCTATTTCAATTAAGTAGTACCTTTTGTTGTCACTCTGAATTAGTAATCTGTGGAGATTTTTAATGCAAACTAATGCAAATACTTTCAAGGATCTTATACTTACCTAAGAGTTAAATCCCAGGTGATTTGGTGAGAATTACCTCAAGGACTGTTAAACTTCCCGTAAGAGCTCATTTTTGTCACCTACGGAGGTGTTGGGAGACTGTAGACCAAGGTACCGTAACCAGCTGGGGATCTCGCCCCTTGCTTAGGATGCAAGACAAAAATGTCAGTGGTTTTCCCCACCGGCTCAGGTCTGTTATTTTAAACCGAGAAGTATCCACATAGCTATAAAAAAAAAAAAAAAAATCAGTCCCGGCGTCATCCGCATAAATAGGGTTTATAATAATTGCTGGAACTCAGAAATGGATAAAGACTTGAGGTGCCTGACAGCTGCTAGATTTTCTGTAGGTGAATTCTTTGTGATTTTTGCACCAGAACCAATTTATAACGTAAGAGCATATGAAATACACAGGCAGGCAGTTAATCTGGTGTGAGAAATCTGGCCTAGGATCACAAGCTACACGCTGCTCGCATACCATACAGCTTAGTTGCAAGTGAGCCACAAAACTATAATCTTGAATGCGTACAGAGATGAGTAGTGGCCATTAGTTTAGTGCAAACAATTTTGTTTAAAGGGAAAACAGTCTTATGTTCTGCTTCTGTTTTCCCTACAAACACTGGAAAAAATTATCAGTGAGAATCATCATTCTTAGTGTTTCTTTTATTTGTACAAGCTGGCTGGTAAGATGAGAATTAAGGTATGCATTATTAGCTATTTAAATGTTTGTGGTGCTACTGTTTACTACCTATTGGTAAATTACATGAATATTTTGCTCTAGTGATCAGCATTTGTCTGGGTCAGTGATCATTCCGATGACGGCATTGGCTAGTTTGTTCTATATTAAGAAAATTCCACTTAGAATCAGGTTCACCGATCCTTACCTCCAGACACAAGCGAATAAACCAATACTGCCCTGGGGTGAAGAAATGAATCTGATGGCTGATTTTATTTCAAGCAGTTGGTATTTTCTGCATGTAGTAGTCCAGGTATTCACAAGTGCTTTTCACACGACATTTGTGAGTTGTGTGTGCAAAGAAGAGGCGGGTGTTGCAGATAGGAGCTGTTGACTGTAAAAGCTTTCCGAGGGCACACGCTATTGCTCCACACCACAGCCAAGAAGCAAACCCAACTGTCTCTCTGCATGTGAGCATGCTTAGGTGCAATATTGTGGGTAACAGGGAACAGATGTTCTACAGTGTAGGCTTAATGTTCAGTTTTGTTGAGTTATTTTTGGTAAAAGTTTCTTTCATGATTGTTGCCTTTTGTACAACCCAGCTGCAAGAAAGTGAGCAAATGCTGGAAGTGTGACAGCAGTATATCTTTTATGTGAAATATCTTGTACAGCTTAATGTGCAATAAAAGAAAGTTATATCTGTCTTCAGTGTAAAGTTTCTGGCATCCAAGCCTGTATGTACAAGTGGGGGAAAGAAACCTTTCTGGTTTTCGATATTGAGTGAAAGGAGACTAATAAGAAAACGATTCTTATTAAGATGTTGCAAGACCATGTTATCACCTTCAAATATTTCCTACAAAAGAGGTTCAAATTAAGAAACAATGAAGGCACATTCTTTAACACACAGGACGTGCTATTTATCTTTCTACACCACAACACGCTGCTACAACTGTATTAATATAAATTGAAGCATTAGTACATAGTACATGCTGTTCTCAGACACGCACACTGGAATCTCACATAGCGAGTGGAAAGCTGCTATACCAGCAATTAAAACCAAATTGTATGTTGCAGCAGTACTTCCAGATATGAAGGTTTTCTTTTAGAGACCCGAGTAGATTATTAAGTCTTTTACTTGCACTAAGTGTCTATGCAAGACTAAAAAAATCCCAAATACTCAGAACGCCTAGATCAGTTGTCTCCTGTATTTACCATTCAGCAAAGTGCTTGCCCTGCCTGAATCGTTATGCAAAGGGATTGGTCAGCATTTCATCCTGTCCTTTCTTCCCCTTAACACAGACTTTCTGTGTGTCTTGTCACGTGCGAGAGAACAGATTCAATTCTAACAACAGGCACCCCGGAAAACCACATGCAGACATCTGATAGAGCAGCAGCGTGCCCGCTGATATCTGACACAGCACTGTTTCAGTCAGAAAGCAGAAAAAAAAACCCCTGTATGATGATGTAGCATCTCTCAGCCATGGATTTCACAACCTAAGTCTCTGCTGCAGGTTGTAGTTTCACACTTGATAAAGTATTTTGCCAGTATGCTTCCTTCTCAGTGGGTAGATCTCCTTGGTAAAGAATTAGTAATAACTTTCTTGTGTTTCTTAGTACATGCTTGACATATTTCACTAAGGGGTTAAATAGGTTATCAAAAGGCTTTAAATTAGCTGGAGATTTTCAGTGTAAAGTTGTTCTATTGTTACAAGAGTGACTCTAAGAGGAATATTAGAGAAATAATTCACAAATTTGGAGGAATAAAACAGCAGTGACTACACAGAAGATAGTAGCTGTATTGCTGAAATAGGTATTACTGGTATATTCGGTTATCTCGCAGCCCCTCCTGGAGCTGGGCCAAAATTGCACTGGGTGTAAATCCTCTGATGTGATTTAAAGTCAGAGCTGCTACTGCTGGATAAATTTGGTACTTCTTACCAATTTTAAGGATGAATCATAGGGGCTCCAAGCAAGTTAGTAATGTACCAACTGTGATTAGTAGTATTGACTACATGAAACTGCAGTCCGTAGGAATAGAATTTTGCCTCGAAAGTAGAATTAATTACATTCAAGGCTTATTTTAAAGTGTTGGCTATGAAATCTTATACGCCTCCTTTGATCCTATAACATCATGAAGTTTTTCTTGTGCTGAACCTAGGGGGCCCAGTGCAACCCCAAGGGATGCAATCACAAAGCCAGGAGCCATTGCAGCCCCAGCGCATGTACCCGCCTGGGCAATCAGCAAAGCCCTCAGCAAAGCCCTCGGCTTCGCAGCCACAGCGTCCGCCTGCACCTACAACTCAGCAGCCACGTCCCCAGGCTCAAGGTCCTCCCAGCACCAGGTTATCAAAGGAAGCTGAGCCACAACCGCAGCCGCAGCCACAGCCTGCTCCACAGCCAGCTCCGCAGCCAGCTCCACAGCCTGCTCCACAACAGAAGCCTCAGTCTCATCCACAGCTTAAGTAAGATCTGCTTTATCCATTTTCTTTTCTCTGCATAACGCAGGTTTTGTTGTCATAGCTGTAATTTGGGAGTTGGTCTAATATTCAGAAAAAAAATGTTCCCAAGCGTCAAATGAGGTTAAACCATTTCCAAAAACTTATTCTCTGTTGGTGATTAGGAAGACAGACCATTAGATAAATCCTAGGCTGAACATTAGGAACAAAT
>WAAB01010979.1:39689-51066 GCA_013389865.1 Piaya cayana | reverse complement strand
GTGTTTAAGGTGCAGGTGGATGAGGTACTGAGGGGCATGGTTTAGAGATTGATAGGAATGGTTGGACTTGATGATCTGATGGGTCTCTTCCAACCTGGTGATTCTATGATTCTATGATTCATATTAGGTACTGGAAGGTTGCTATAAGATCTCCTCAGAGCCTTCTCTTCTTCAGGCTGAACAAGCCCAACTCTCTCATCCTGTCCTCATAGGGAAGGTGCTCCAGCCCTCTGATCATCTTCGTAGCCCTTCTCTGGACCCATGTCAACAGTTCCATAGCCTTCTTATGTTGAGGATTTGAGAACTGGACACAGTACTCCAGATGAGGTCTCACAAGAAAGGAATAGAGGGGCAGAATCAACCCCCTCACCCTGCTGACCATTCTTCTTTTGATGCAGCTCAGGATGCAGTTGGCCTTCTGGACTGCAAGAACACTTTGCCACCTCATGCTGGCTTGTTTCAAAGTTCAAATTGATTCTTTGTGTTAAAGTAACAGTATATATTTATTCTACAGATAGCTGTCTTAAATACATGTACAATATTCCATAAGATACTCTTTCTCATCTTCTTTCCAGTAAAATGCATAAGGGAAATGGAAATAGTGCATCAGGTATACAGTCATAGTTTATTCTTCATGTTCAATTACTGAGATTAGTTCCCAGAATGTAGCTTGTCTGCTTACAGAAATAATTCTTTAAAATCAGACTGAAGCCCCAAATCCCTAAGTAAAATCTAAGAGATGATAAATGAAATGAGAGCAAAAAACAGGTTTTGACACATCTGTGTGAATCTAGCCCATTGCATTTCAGACACCTATCACTGATATTTTCCATTGAGTTTACGTATCTTATTTATATTCAACATATATAGTTTTTGCTCTTTGCTAGGCACTTGAATTCACTGTAGAGGAATTCGGCTAGATACTAAAGAGAATTTCCTCTCTCCTTCCTCCTTGAAAAACATTCACTTGAGGGTAGCAGGGTGAATTTCTATTCTGAACCTGTATTGAGCTGTTGAGCTCCTCTCTAAACAATTATAAACAGAGCCATACATTTAAGCTGTGAAGCCCCCCAGTGAAAAGTGCTAAACCTTATTATTTGTATGCGTACTGCAGCTGCTGCACTGTAGCATAGCACATTATGGTGCCAGTCTGCACTTTCTGTTGTGTACACTCTAGAGACAGAAAAATGGGAAGAACAAAAATATAGAAAAACACTAACCAACCCTTGCTGGGTGGTATTGATGTTCTTGGTCACTATTAGCCACTTGTGCCTTCTGCTGCCCCATCATTCCCAGTCTTTCCCAGTCAGCTGGGCTCCTTGAAGGGATTGTATGTGGGGAATACCAGTCTGGAAATTCAGCTGTACCAGTAACACAGAGAGACACCAAAGGACAAGGAGACGTTCTGGAGTGTACCAACAGGGCAATGAAGGCAAGATCTTGTTAAAAATGGAATGTCTTACTGTGTTAAGAACCACTCTAGGTGAATCATATTAAGTATTAATGGTTGGGAGCATCCTTATTGTAATTCCTGTATCTGTGAATATATAGCATTACTTTAACAAACATATACTCTGTTAATTAGGTGCTGCAACTTTCCATAACAAGAAGTAGGAAAAGCTGACAGGCTTGTCACAGGAGGTGAAATCACTTCCCTACTTAGTTCATAGGGGCAGAATGCAGGCTTATGTTTGTCCTTCATTATTGGGCATGTAGTGTACAGCAATTCCATCAGCGCAACTTGGAGGCAGGAGAGAATGTCAACATGTGAAGAAACATAAATAGCAGGATGTGTAATAAATGTTCCTTTGCGTTGCTAAGCAATGTGCCAGGCGTGGGCAAGAGCATTGCCATCCTGGGAGTGCTCCAAATTGCCAGCCCTTAATGGAATATTCTTCTGCCCAACATACCCAAAAGACAAAATGCATTTGAGAACTAGAAGTGCAGTGGAGAATACATTGAGAAATTACTGAAGAGAAACAACAGTTTTAGAAATGCCCATCCATTAATCAATGACGTGGCATAAGTCTGAAAGGCCCTAGTGGAGTCATTCGCAAAGGTCCCGGTAAAGTTTATCACCACGTTACTTAGCTTTAACTAGGAAATGTCTACTAGAGAAATATTTCTCCTGTCCTTCAAAAAATTTCATATTTACTTCCCAACCCAGAAACCATGAAACCTGAGAGCCTTGGCCTTAAAACATGGAACAAGATTCCCCAATGTTTTGAAGTCCCACAGGACAGGAGAAATGTCATGGTGTTCCAGACACAGCTTCTTCAACATTTACTTCTGGATGAATGCAACACCTTGCTAGCAATAGCTGCTCTGTTCTTTACCCCCTCCATTGGAGAACAGAAATTAGAATGAACAATCTCATGGGTCCAGATGAAGTCAAGAAGACCATTTGCCAATTACCATTGCAGACAAAACAGACTCAGTCTCAGGAAAACTGATTTATTGACAATTAAAATTAACAAAAAAATAAAATACTAATTTATAGAATCATAGAACCACCAGACTGGAAGAGACCCACCAGATCATCGAGTCCAACCATTCCTATCAAACACTAAACCATGCCCCTCAGCACCTCGTCCACCTATCCCTTAAACACCTCCAGGGAAGGAGAATCAAGTACCTCCCTGGGCAGCCTGTTCCAATGCCCAATGACNGTCTCACTACTGCCAAGTACAGAGGGAGAATAACCTCCCTGGACCTGCTGGTCACACCGTTTCTGATACAAGCCAAGATGCCATTGGCCTTCCTGGCCACCTGGGCACACTGCTGGCTCATGTTCCGTCGGCTGTCGACCAACACCCCCAGGTCCCTCTCCTCCTGGCAGCTCTCCAGACAGACTTCTCCCAGTCTGTAGCTCTGTGTAGGATTGTTGTGCCCCAAGTGTAGGACCTGGCATTTGGCCGTGTTAAACCTCATGCCGTTAGACTCAGTCCAGTGGTCCAGCCTGTTCAGATCCCTTTGTAAAACCTCCCTACCCTCCAGCACATCCACACTTCCACCCAGCTTAGTGTCATCTGCAAACTTGCTAAGGGTGCACTCGATGCCTTCATCTGGGTCATTGATGAAGACATTGAACAGGGCTGGATCCAGCACTGAGCTCTGGGGAACCCCACTTGTAACTGGCCTCCAGCTGAATAAAGAATTTGAATAGGAGAAACAAAAAGACAAACATTAAAATACCTTTCTTCCCCCTCCCCCTAGGCCTGGCTTAATCCCTCCACTCTTGACTTCTTCCCCCATGACCACTGCAGGAGTGGGATAGGTGTTGGGGTCAGTCCATCACAGCCCTTCTCAGTCACTCCTCCCTCTTCACACCCCTCCATCCTCCAGTGTGGACCCTTCCCCAGCTGCCTCAGCAACCTCTTCTGCCCTGCCCAGGGGTTTGGCTGCCTATCCTCAGAGTCAGCTCTGATGTGAAAAGCTTGGACCAGGCTGCAGTGGAAATAGCCTCCTCACCCTACTTCAGAAGATCCAGCTCTGGATTTTGGGTCTTCTGAGGGATAAGTGCCTAAAATGAGAGAATTACAGTATCTAACCCAAAGGATTTTTAGCCAAGTTTTCTATATGGCAACTGGCATGAAGTATTTGTTGCTGAGAATTTAATATCTTCATGTTGATTTTAAAAGTGATCAAATTAGATTCTTCACTATGACTGTAACTCTACTACACTTACATATTTTTGCACATGTAGAATTTTTTTCATAAGTACTCAAAGAATTATTGAGGAAACCTTAAGAGGATTTTTCATACTTTGAAAATTTTGACCTAAAAGATGTTTAAGCTGGATGGAGTTGTACAATATACTTGGAAGTGAATTTATGTCCAGTGGCTTCTAAATACTAATTTTCTTAAAAAAATATATATATATAACCTGCTTAAAAAATATATAAAAGAAATATATGTATATCCTGTCAGCTAATATATGTATATCCTACCAGCTAATCTTACTTGGCCCTGTAGCTGGGATTTACTTCTTCAAATATAAAATGGGACCACTTGGGTTTGTTTTTTTCCTCCAAGAGAACAGGAGCTAGATCTGTGTATGCACCAGGCTGTGGAAATACCTAAGGTTTGTGATATCTCTTGACAGTTGATCCTCAATAAGGGATTAAACAGAGTTCATTTTTTTGTTTCTTTCCTTTGTGAGGGAGAAACCAGAGCACTACAGGGCTGGAAGGTGTAATATGACATAGCTTATTTTCTGTTTGTGGTGTCCTTACCTTTTACTCCCTCTTAAGTTCAGAAGTCAGGACTCTGCAGTACAAAAGTCACACACTAGGTCAATAATCTGGATACTAACATGAGTAAAGGGCATAAATATGAGGTAAAGGACAGATTTATTCTCAGATCAGATACAGCAGTTTGTAGTTATTTTTATCACAGACTAGCACAAAGCATAAACTTTGCTGGCTTTAATGTGCCAAGGTCATTTGGATGAGATCCTTTAAGTGTGGAATAGTTCATTGATCTCATTTATTCTGGGTCTGTGATTACCTCTGCTTATATTTCTATTTATGCTCTTCCTGCATAATCTAAGAATATGGCAAAGCACAGTAGCTCTCCTGCTCTGGCACAAGCTGTCTTTTTCCAGTTTAGGCTGTCAAAAGCTATTCTATTCATTTGACTTGTTTCAACAGTTGCCTTGATTTATCTTTTAGTCTCTTCTTCACATCAGCTTGTGTTCTTTGACCCACTGATGTTCATATGATCCCTTTAGCAGGAGGTTAATTGGTTGTGGTTTGTTCTTCTCAAAAGAGAAAAGAAAGGGGAGAAGGAAGTTAAGTTTCACATTGGTAACCAAATTTACCTTATTTTTCAGATGGCTAAATTCCTATGATGTTGAACAAAATTTGGCTATTGAGGTATGATATCTCAAAGCTCCTGGTGTCAATATGAATGCAGAAGTTCTGCTCTGAATTGTAAGCAGGCACAGCCAATCCTTCTTCTCTGTGTGAGCTCTATAGCATTTTTTTCATATTCCCTCCCTCCTGCAGACATTTATCACAGATATTAAACCATCCTCAGCCCGAGCAAAATACTCCACTTTTCTGCTAAGAAGTGTATGCTTCCCAGCTGATATTTGTTATGTAGTAATGACATACTGGAGCAAACTGAAAATGGCATTCAGCAAAAATGAAGGTTATTTTGCTTTCCATTCTCGTTTTCCTTTCCAGTAAGAATGATCATGAAGAAATTCCACTGTATTTTGCCATCATGCTGTTCCATGAATGACAACTGTGTCGGATTTATTTACTGAGATATGGAGAATATGGTAATAAAAGTGCCAGTCAGACTGTTTTCTCATTAGACAGAATATATCATAAAAGGTGTATTTTTAGGTGTAAAAAATTACAAGTGATTTGGCACAATCAAAGTGAATCAGTAATTTGCAGTGATTTGTGTTCAATCTTTACCATCTCTGTTACAAATAGTTCAAAGAAATGTGTATGAATTAGTTTAAGTTTAGTTGCTTGGGGTAAACTTCTTCACTGCAACGTGTGTGGTGAAACTTTCTGAAGGGAAACCAACTCACAAACCTTTTCTTCCCTGGTCATAGGCTCCTCTACAATGGCCCCACTGCTTCCTGCAGATGGCAGGGGCTTGTTTGAATACATCAGTATGTCTGTCATCATCACTCACAGGGATAATGTTTTAATTTCTCCTGTGGTTTACAAGTGACACTCCAGTAACAGTTGCTTCATCCCTCCATTTGGAGTCTGGATAATGTGCGCTACAAGACCCTGTATTGGGAGTAGTGGAAAACTGATTCCTGTGTCTGCAGCAACAGGACACACTCTTTGTCACATGTCACTCTTTGTCTTGGTCTTTGAGAAGGAAGATGGGCAGAATGACTCCCTGGGAATCCTTGCCATCCTAACTGCTTTACCCATGATCAGTTTGATGCCATGGGTCTGGGAACTGAGCATGTGGAGACTGCACTGTCCTCAGGATGTAGGGTGATAAACAGTGAGTGGATGCAAAAGTTTTGGTACAGGAGGGACAGTATTTAAGGCTGTCTGCTGTGCGCTGCTCCAAGCTTCCCATCCTCATGAGAAATGTGAGTCTACTACTGTGCCTGAAATCTGGCTATGTCACCTTGCAGTACCTCACACCCTCCATTAGCTAGTTAGTGGGTTAACTGGCTAACCAGCTGTTAGCTAGTTTGTGGGATATTCACATGCAAACCATCCCAAGTGGTCATGGAGATGCCTAGGGTCACCCTTCTACCCTTTATCTTCATACTGTGCATAGCACCAATGAATCATCCAGCATTTTAGTCTCTCTGGGTTCCTAAACTGTGAGGACACTGCTGACAGAGTTCATATTCCCATCTGGTGTCCTGCTTAGAGGTATATACAGTGATATAGGTATAAACAGCAAGAATCACATTTTACTGGGGGATTATGTAATCTTTACATCCGTCATCTTCAAGTAAAAAGTTAAAAATCAGCAGTAAGGGTCTGGAATGCACTTAGAGGCACAATTAAATCTACCCTCACCATCACTGTTTCTGAGAACTGAGAAAGACATTCAGAACTAAATAAGAGTACAATTGTTATTTTTTTATTGTGTATAAGAATAGCACAGTCACAGAGATTAGCTTTCTCAAACTCAGATTAATTTCAGTTCTGGTGTTTATTTGCAGGCCCCCTTGGCAGACAATGCAGTGTTTTGCCTGTGAAACCATTTGGTCTAAATCTAAATAACAGCATTTCTCTGAATAAAACACGAGGCCATTTACTTTCTCAAGGTCACAAAGGCCTTGCTCATTTCTACGGTATCTTCTTGACAATCAAACAATGTCTAAACAAACCCTTTAATTTTCTGGGTCCAGTCCTGGTCAATGTCTTCATCAATGACCTGGATGAAGGCATTGAATGTACCCTTACCAAGTTTGTGGATGACACTAAGCTGGGTGGAAGTGTGGATCTGCTGGAGGGTAGGGAGGTTCTCCAGAGGGATCTGAACAGGCTGGACCACTGTGCTGAGACCAATGGGGTAAGCTTTAATAAGGCCAAATGCTGGGTCCTGCACTGGAGGAACAACAACCCTTGCTCCAGTTCCTCTGGACAGCCTCAAAACCATTAGAGGCCTCACTGGATTGGGCATCGTGCAACACATAGGAAAGTATATAGCCTCTCCTTTGCTGCATTTAAATACAAAGGCTCAGGATTTCAAGGTCTAGAGAAGCAAATTCTCCTGTTACTGATGCTGAAGAAAGTGAACAGGAAAACTGAGAAGAGTGCAGGTCTGCCACATGTCTGTCATGTTCCTGATCCCTCAATTACAGTAGCGCTGAATTTCAATTCCCTTCTTGTTAGGTAAAATTGCCTCTGCATTCTGTTGGAGTTAACTGCACCGCACCATACCATGCTAAAGACCAAACTATTTCATCAACTTAATTCATAAGAAATATTCATTTCTGGAAAGATAGAATGAATGATGATTGCTGCAGGGGAAAACTGTTCAATTCATGTAGTTCATTTCAAATTAGGATCAAGGCTGTTAATACATATATGGTTGACATGTAATTAAAAGGCAATCAGTCAACTGTACATTCATGATTAGTATTCGCAATACACCAAATAATACGCCATACAAGGCAACTGCAAAATGTTTAATAATCAAAAGTAAACACTCTATTATAGAGTCAAAGGGGTACTTTCAGCAGCAATGGACCAGAGTCTGCCTGCCAGTGCGTTGACTTCATTTCTCTCTCCACTGCTACACATTCTTATACTATTTTGTTATATCACCCAGGCATTGTGTGAGGATTCACTGATGTGAGATTTGTACCTGTGATAATGGGACAAAGTAGTACATAATACAACAAAACCAAAGTTAGTTTCCTCAAAGTTTAAAACCTTTCCTCAATATTAGTTTTGTGCACCTGTAGTCAAGGGATACATACCTTCAGCTTACCTCATGGTTAGTTAGTAAATTATGGATATTGTGTGCCTCCCATTTCTGAATTCTGCAGATGAATTGATAGTTGGTGCAGAAGAGAATATAAGAAACAAAGTATATGTTGTCAGCCTTTATACACTGTGAATCCTCCTGAGTACTCAGAGGAGAGAAGGGATTTCAATGTGGAAAAAGAAACATAGTGTTTTTCAGTCCTGACTTTCCTTTTCTTGTTGAACTTACCATGAACGTGATGTCAGAAATTCATGTAGTCTTATGGATTTGAGAAATCACAATCTAAGAATAGCACAAGATTTATAGATAAAATTTATTTATAGTCCTTCTTGTTACTCCCAATGTTCCATATCCACATATTTCCCTCTGACAGCAGAAGAGAAGAAAACCACAAATCCTGGCATAAGGACAGATTCCTTTCCCCAGCAGAGAGTGGGGACTCAGAAACAGCAGAAAACTCCACAGGTTCTCAAAAAGAAATAAAAAATTCCTGTGCACAAGAGATATGTAAAAATGTGTTCGCTTAACACTATAGTAATTTCTACTACGGAAACGAAGCGCCTCTGATATTTGTTGTATTTCCAAGGAATAACTGCTATTTAGTAAGAATAAAGATGATAAATATCAGTGTCTTCATGAGCAGGCTTAATTGTACCAGGATGCAAAACTACTGGCAAAGCTAGTGACCAAAATGCAAAGAACAAGAGAGAAATACTCAAAGTACTTATTCTGTTATGTAGAGGGATGAAAATACAGACAAAAGTACATTTATGGTTTTAGCCACTGGTTGTTAGGAATTAAACTAGTTTCTGTAGAAATGTTAGGAAACATTATTCTATCTACAGTTCATTCTAAAAATTTACACATTTGCATGCATGAAAGAGCAGCTTTGCAGGGAACACTTCATTTCTTAGACACAATTTCATCTTTGACGACTGCAATGTTAAGTTACTACAGATGTTTGCTGGATCTCTGAAAGATCTGATGAAAAGAGTGTCCCTACACTGTTCAATTTTTCCCACAATGGTTTTTATTGTTGTTAGATTTGTACTATTCTCCCTGGAGAAATGTTCTGGAAAGGAAAACTTAATGAGTATGAAACAGCTGCTATAGACTGTGAGTAGTGTTATAAGCTCCGTAACTCTTGGGCAATTTATAATCTTTCCTGGTGGTCAAAAGATAGGAACAATCACGGGTAGAAAACGGAACTAGAGAATTTTACCTTTAATCTTTCTGACTTTGTAAAGCAAAAAAATGAGAGTTTTAAAAAATGCCTTTTCTTTGCTCATTTTCTTCTGTCATTGGTAAAAGGTAGGGATTTTTTTCAGCAAAAGAATGACCTCATTTAGGCAGGCAACAAAGAACCCAAAGAAATACAAAGGGCAACAAGAAAGATAAAAGTATTAGAGAAAAAAATAGAAGGGACCTGAATTTATGTAGTCTACTACAGTGAAGATTCAGAAAGGATGTGATCATGGTTTATATATAGTTTCAGAGTAACAAATATAAAGAAGATAATACTCTGAGGATGGTATGGTAAGAAGCAATGGCCTTAAGGTACAAATGGAAAACTTTAGGATGACCATGAAGATGTATTTCTTAATGAGAAGAATAATTAAAGAGAGTGGCTGGAATAGCACCCTTATAGATAATCTCACCTGAAGAAGATGAGATCTTGTCCTTAACAATTTTCTCATAGATTTGAAATACCAGACTGATATTAAATCTATTGATATTTAATTAAGTCCAGCATTTCCACTTTTCTTGAGAGCAGTCATGAATGTCTTCCTTTCTAGAAGGGTCTTCAGATCACTGAGGCTTATCATATGTTCCCTGATTTTCTGATGAGAAATAACAAAAATCTAAATGTGGATCAAGTTCCTGATATGGGGAAATACACGGAGCATTTAATTATTTGCTCTGATTTTTCACTTAAGTGGAAATATTTTCAAGACTCATGGACAACATGCCAGTTCCCAGCTCCCAAGACCCATTGGTGTCTCAGAAACTATCACAAAGCATATGGAAGTAATGAAGAAATTCCCTTCTTGTATGTCAGAATTCATGAAAATAGGTTATATCATACAATGCACTATTTCTTCAAAGGATTAATCCTACATTAAGAAAACAAATATGATCATCATGTTATTACTACCAAAACCTGAAAACACCTGAGTCAGAAAAGTGGGGGATACAAAGATGCCAACATGAAAATGTGAGTGATTACCACCAAGTGGGAGAAAGCAGTTGCGATTGATACTGTGACATTACAGTGTTCAAATGACACTGTCACTGAATTTTGCACAAGGTGTTAATTATAGTCTCTTAGGTGAGATAAAAAGAAATCTTTGACAGAACATTTTAGATCTTGAAAAGCACACTCACTCTCTTAAGTGCCTTGTACCAGACTCTAGGTCTATGGGCTGGGCTGAACTTAGAAAAATGCACAAAAAATTCTTTAAAGTAGAAAAAAATGAGGCAGTACTCTGCCACCTCCAAGTGTATGCTGTGCCTCATATATCACATAGCAGAACCATTCAGTCAGCATGGGTTTATGAAAGATAAGTCCTGTCAAACTGACCTGATCTCTTTCTACTACAAGGTTACCCACTTAACGAAAGACATTGGGGTACTGGAGTGTGTCCAGAGAAGGGCAACAAAGCTGATGAAGGTTCTGGACAACAAGTCTTATGAGATGCAGCTTAGAGAACTGGGGTGGTTTAGCCTAGAGAAAAGGAGGCTGAGGGGAGACCTTATCACTGTCCACAACTACCTGAAAGGAGGTTGTGGCAAGGTAGCTGTTGGTCTCTTCCCCCAAATAATAGGTGACAGGACCAGAGGGAATGGCCTCAAGTTGTGCCAGGGGAGATTCAGATTAGATATTAGAAAATATTTCTTCACTGAAAGGGTTATTTGGCAAAGGAACAGGCTATCTAGGGAAATGGTTGTCTCCATCCCTGGAGTAGATGAGCAGATGAAATGCTTAGGGATATGGTTTAGTAGCGGACAGGTATGCTTGGACTTGATGATCTCAAAGGCCTTTTCCAACCAGGTGATTCTATGATTTTATAATTCTATGATTTAGTACTGTTTTAAACTCCAGAAGTGTATCCTTCCTTTAAGTTTTCCTTGTGAATGCGCATTTCCTCACTGAAGCTGCTAAAAAGCAGAAAGAAGCAAGCATTAACTCAGTCACCAATTTACTCATCATGGTTTCACTAAGGAAGAACGAAATTAGAGGGTTGTTTCACATGCAGGCTTTATTCCAGTCTTGACACTTTATGTGATCATTGACAGATCTTTCTGGGATCCTTGTTATTTGGTAGAACTAAAAGATGGAAGAGATGCCTACATTTTTCTGTCTTTCATTGAACTGAGATTATTCTTTGTTATCCTGATAAACTTCAGCCTGTGCAAGTGTTAAAATATATGTTCACTGATA
>WAAB01010979.1:0-38732 GCA_013389865.1 Piaya cayana | reverse complement strand
AGAACTGGGGTGGTTTAGCCTAGAGAAAAGGAGGCTGAGGGGAGACCTTATCACTGTCCACAACTACCTGAAAGGAGGTTGTGGCAAGGTAGCTGTTGGTCTCTTCCCCCAAATAATAGGTGACAGGACCAGAGGGAATGGCCTCAAGTTGTGCCAGGGGAGATTCAGATTAGATATTAGAAAATATTTCTTCACTGAAAGGGTTATTTGGCAAAGGAACAGGCTATCTAGGGAAATGGTTGTCTCCATCCCTGGAGTAGATGAGCAGATGAAATGCTTAGGGATATGGTTTAGTAGCGGACAGGTATGCTTGGACTTGATGATCTCAAAGGCCTTTTCCAACCAGGTGATTCTATGATTTTATAATTCTATGATTTAGTACTGTTTTAAACTCCAGAAGTGTATCCTTCCTTTAAGTTTTCCTTGTGAATGCGCATTTCCTCACTGAAGCTGCTAAAAAGTAGAAAGAAGCAAGCATTAACTCAGTCACCAATTTACTCATCATGGTTTCACTAAGGAAGAACGAAATTAGAGGGTTGTTTCACATGCAGGCTTTATTCCAGTCTTGACACTTTATGTGATCATTGACAGATCTTTCTGGGATCCTTGTTATTTGGTAGAACTAAAAGATGGAAGAGATGCCTACATTTTTCTGTCTTTCATTGAACTGAGATTATTCTTTGTTATCCTGATAAACTTCAGCCTGTGCAAGTGTTAAAATATATGTTCACTGATATCAGAAGATGAAAACTACCATGAACTCATTTTGGAAAGAACATTTAGACTTCTGAACGATGAATACCTTGACTTGTCACATCTCCCCACAGAGCTCAATCAATCACAGAGCATTTCAGAATGTGGGGTTAAGGCTCTCTCTAGGAGGGAATCATAGAATCACCTGAGTTTAAAAAAAGTTTAAAACCCTACAAGAGCTGAATTGTTGTCTGTTGTTGAATCTTAATCATAGGTTTCTTCCCTTTTCTCTTTTGCATGTCATGGGGCTACAGTGAGCTCCAATGATCTCTGCACAGTGCTGGCACAGCACTGCATGCAGCTTTGAGTAACAGCCCACAAAGACAATGCAGAGGATCGGGCTTTCCAAACCAGGCCCTAATTTTACACAGGCATATGGAGAAAGGTTGAAAACTTCAATCTGTTATTAATAACCATGAGTATGAAAAATAAAAGAGATGTGACCAATAACATAACCTGCAGGCACAGGAATGTGAACTAGATCTACTGTTATTACTTGTAGGCCAGAGATTAATCTGCATTATCAGATGTGTTTTAGACCCATTCAGACTCTTGACAGCACACACTTTGAAGAATTTCATTTTATCTGTACAAGTTAAGTCTTACAGACATACTACAAGGTGAAGATGACCAAGAGGCAGGCCCAGATGAGTGCTGTGGACAGCTAGGGGCTGGGGAGTCGTTCTACTGCTTCAGGCATATTAAAAAAATCCAATATGATAAATTATACTCTGGTGAAAAATTTGGAAATTAGCTGAATGTTCAGGTTTGGGGTTTTTGTTTGTTTGTTTATTGTATTTTGCTTGGGGTTTTTTGTGTGAATCAGGTCAGGTTTTACCAAATTAACCTGATTGCCTTCTATAACAAAGTGACCCACCTACTGGACGAGGGAAAGGCTGTGTATGTATCTTCTTGGACTTCAGTAAAGCCTTTGACACAGTTTCTCACAGCATTCTGCTACAGAAACTGTCAGCCTCTGGACTGGACAGGCACACACTCTCCTGGGTGGAAAAGTGGTTNTTTTTCTAAGTATCCTGGTAGGGTGGGGCTGAGTAAAGTTACAAAGGGTGTTAATGGCTATGTTGTGTTATGTTAATAAAGTTACCTGAAGTTGGGGGAGCAAAGATTTGTAACCTAGCAACAAAGTTATGTGGGATGGGCGGTTGCCATGAGAGGCTGGTTGCTAGGGCAATGACCAATGAGAGTCTACCTGATGTTTTTGGCCTGCTTGCCCTATATAAACGGGTTAACCCTAAATAAAGTTGGACTTCATTTGAAATCATGTTGATTTGTCCGTGAAGCTCTCTGGTCCTCGCCGCGTTAGCTACAGACTGGGAGAAGTCTGCTAGAAAGCTGCCAGGAGGAGAGGGACCTGGGAGTGTTGATTGACAGCCGACGGAACATGAGCCCGACTGAACATGAGCCAGCAGTGTGCCCTGGTGGCCAAGAAGGCCAATGGCATCTTGACTTGGATCAGAAACAGCATGACCAGCAGGTCCAGGGAGGTTATTCTCCCTCTGTACTCAGCACTGGTGAGACCGCTCCTTGAATCCTGTGTTCAGTTCTGGGCCCCTCACCATAAGAAGGATGTTGAGGCTCTGGAGTGAGTCCAGAGAAGAGCAACAAAGCTGGTGAAGGGGATGAAGAACAAATCTTATGACGATTGGCTGAGGAAATCGGATTGTTTAGCCTGGAGAAGAGGAGGCTGAGTGGAGACCTTATTCTCTATGTGAAAGGAGGTTGTAGAGAGGAAGGTGATGGCCTCTTCTCCCAAGTGACAGGGGACAGGACAAGAGGGAATGGCCTCAAGCTCTGACAGGGGAGGTTCAGGCTCGACATCAAGAAAAAAATATTTCACGGAAAGGGTCATTGGGCACTGAAAGAGGCTGCCAAGGGGGTGGTTGACTTGTCACCCTCCCTGTAGGTCCTTAAAAGATGGGTAGATGAGGTGTTGAGGGGGATGGTCTACTGATTGATAGGAATGGTTGAACTCAGTGATCCTGTGGGTCTTTTTCAACCTAGTGATTCTGTGATTCTGTGAATTGGGGCTAATTGTTGGTAACTTTTCTCACTTTGAATATCAGTAGAATTTTACTTCTGGCTTTTAAAAACTAAAGATCTTACACTTGAGATAAAGAACAAGGTTTTTCCACTGGAGTTCATATTGAGCTAAGCCATCTTTCATGTGTACCAGTCTCCAGAGGGAAAATAAAAAATATATACTCTTTATCTGATTAAAGTGACAACACTCACATCAATTTTGTTGATGATTTCTCTTCCCTGGTAGATTGTAGGCTATTTTTTTTTTTAAAGATATGATATATACCAGTTTGAAGAAAGTTGTTCTTTCTTATAAAAAATGAAATACTGTGGATAGAAAAGCAAAGAAGAACCACAATTCCATACCATGGAAGATGGATCTTTGGAACTGCATGAACAAAAACCTGTGTTCACAAGTCTAAGCCAGGAGTCTCCAAATGATTATGGAAATGGCTTGACTTAAGTAGTGGAAAATGGTTACAGAGTGGCAGTTTAGTGAGAGTATCTAGGAACACACCACTTTAAGTGGACACCGATTTAAATTTTATTGATACTCTCTGTATGCAATTTGTACTGATTTAATGGATCAGGAATTGTCCAGGGCAGTGGCATGAAGAGCACTTCCTAATAACCTAGAAGTTGAACCTTTCCAAAAATGTGCAAATAAATACTTCATGACAAAGCAGTGCTAGTGTCGTGCCTAGCATTACAGAGGTATCTATGGTTATACAGTTTATCTTTAAAAGAACGCATATGGTGGGATTGCATTAGTAATGCTTTAGCTAGGAGACTTGTTGTTTATGTGCTGCAAATGCTAAATTTATAGAATTTATAGAAAGTCACATAATTTTCTGAAGATTAACAATTTCCACTGAGGATTGCCAAAATCTTAAACGTGACAAGGCAGATAAGCTAAGCAGCATTAGTGTGCCTTCTAGCATATGGTATCTACCTGTGTGGAATTTCTTGAATGATCCATCAATTACCCATACCTATCAAGCAGTCATTGAAGAAGCTCATGCCATGCAGGTGAATATCTAAAGGGGTTTTAACCACTGTTAAAATCACATCTGTTATTATTTCATATAGTGCTTTTTACTGGAAGAGGAAATAACTTGCTAAATCATAACTAAATATTGTCTGTCGTCAGATCTGTAACATCTTTGTTACAAGTAAGTGATGGAAGTTTGCTTTATTTATTTTCTATTCTTTAGATATTATCATGATTTGGCAGCAAATCTGGAAACTTCAGTTTAATTTTTTTCGAAAATTTTTCTAATGTTTACTGAAACTATTCTAAATATGATCTGAAGTATGTCAAATCTCCTGTAATTTACTCCAATAGTTGCATGGATAGATTTCAGCCACTACTATGTTTTCTCTCACAAAGAGCTATTCTGGGTTTCCTATTGCTTTTAGTTTACGTACTTCTGCTGAGATGACTCATTTCACTATCTAACTTGTGTTTCCATTTTTACTCTGGTGATACTCATCTTACTATTTTTTTCCCCTGCACTCCTAATCAAAGAATGACTTCATATAATCATGAAGACTAGTCTGCAAGAGAATGTCTTGCAACTAAATTGAACCAAGCTGCAAACTTCTGCTGGGGGATGAGGAGAGTGAGTGGGCTTGGAAAATTGATTTAGTTATGGTATGGAGCTAGTCTTTTAAGTCATATAACAAGCAATTTTGACCTGCTTCAGACATGGTTTGATAGATGTTTTACCTTTTATCTTCTTTTCCCTCCTTTACATTATAGAAAGGTATATTTTATTTCAAGTGCTTTAAAACATTTCACTGATCTAAAAGTACCGTATATCAGTAAAATATAATCATAGAATCACCAGGTTGGAAGAGACCCACCGGATCATCGAGTCCAACCATTCCCACCAATCTCTAAATCATGCCCCTCAGTACCTCATCCACTCACACCTTAAACACCTCCAGGGAAGGCGAGTCAACCACCTACCTGGGCTGACCATTCCATGGCCTAATGACCCTCTCAGTGAACAATGCAACACTCCTTGTTAGCCTGGGCTGGACCAGAAGGTCTTACCAGCTACATCTAAGCAAATATGTTAATCATAGACTGGGATTAGCTGAAATAACATCCAGGTATCTCTTGTGTTGTTTACTCATTACCGCAGACCAGGGCACAGTGTGGTTTGTACTGGCTAGCTCTCTCATGAGCATTGCCTCAGAATTCTTCAGAAGGAACCCATGTCACTTGGTGCTTTGCATGAAGCCACCCTCTTTCTCTCCTGGTAGTGGTGGGAAATTTATCCATATGAATGACAGCAGCACTGTGTCACTTGGCCTTAGGGTCAAAGAATGAGCATTAGCCTCTTCTATTTGTTACTATGTATATATAAACTGGGATTTACTTTGCTCATGGCTAGATTGGAAAGGGAGAAAGTCTTCAAGTAGGTTACACCACTTCTGAATAAAATACCATAACAACAGGATTTCACTATGCCTTCCCTTCTGCTGGATGAATCTTTGAAGCACTAAAGACAAACAAATAAAGCTACCTGGGGTACTACATTCAGTTCTGGAATCCCCAACACAAGAATGACATGGATATGTCAAAGTGAGTCCAGAGTAGGGCCACGAAGATGATCAGAGGGATGGAGCACCCATATGAGGACAGGCTGAGAGGGTTGGGGTTGTTTTGCCTGGAAAAGAGAAAGCTCTGAGGACACTTTGTAACAGCCCTCCTGTACTTAGAGGGGACCTACAGGAAAGCTGGAGAAGGGCTCTTTATGAGGCAGTGCAATGAAAGAACAAGAGGTAACAGTTTTAAGTTGCAAGAGAGGAGATTTTGATTAGATATTAGGAAAAAGAGTACTATGAGGGTGATGAGGCTGTAGAACAAGTTATCCAGACAACTGTGGATTCCCCATCCCTAGAGGTGTTGAAGGCCAGACTGGATGAAACATTGAGTCATCTGATATAGCAGAAGGTGCCTGTGGCAGGAGAGTTGGAATTAGATGATCTTTAAGGACCCTTCCAACCTAACCCATTCTATGATTCCATGATTCTATAAGAATTTTAGTCACCGAATACAGAACTGTGCAAGAAACTTTAAAAAATCACTTGACATTTCTTGTAATTTACCTAAAGCCTTCTTCCATCTCTGAAGTGAAGATACTTACACCATCATTTGCACTTTTACAGCACAGAAATTGTCTGATAGCAGCATCATATCCTTGGTTCTTTGCTTCAGGCTGCAAAAGAGATCTGCAAGTCTCCAAAACACAGCCATACAATTACTACACTTCGTACAAATGTGTTGATACTGTCTATCCTACTGACCAAATACATCTATCTATAGATCAGGGAGAAATAGCCAAGAATCATAGTATCACAGAATCATAGAACAACCAGGTTGGAAGAGACCCATCGGATCATCGAGTCTAACTGTTCCTATCAAACACTAAACCATGCCTCTCAGCACCTTGTCCACCCATCCCTTAAACACCTCCAGGGAAGGCGAATCAACCACCTCCCTGGGCAGCCTCTTCCAATGCCCAATGACCCTTTCCGTGAAAAACTTGCTCCTAATGTCTAGCCTAAATCTCCACTGGCAGAACTTGAGACCATTCCCTCTTGTCCTGTCCCCTGTCACCTGGATGAAGAGGCCAGCTCCCTCCTCTCCACAACCTCCCCTGAGGTACTTGTAGAGAGCAATGAGGTCTCCTCTCAGCCTCCTCCAGGCTAAACATCCCCAGCTCTCCCAGCCATTCCTCATAAGACCTGTAATACGAATACGAAGATGTACAATCAACTGCACAAATTAACTGCTCAAATGCACAAGGAAGAACAAACATCCACATAAGATTTCCTTAAAAGGAACAAAAGACACAAAAAGAGCAGATACACTTTGTACATTTAACCTGTTTTAGAGAAGACAGATTTTAGTGAGGGGGAAATTACAGAAGTGTCTGAAACACCTAAAAAACATCTAGATGTTCCAGCTTTAGTGAGACAGTTAATATTCCATCCTAAATTAGTGGGACATTCAGATTAGCCTTTAGAAGAAATATTAAGATAGTTAAAATCACCAAAAAAAAAAGTTTTAGGGTGAGGCAACAATTCTCTTCCATCTGTTACAAATGTTAAAATCACCAAAAAGTTCTAGGGTGAGGGAACAATTCTCTCCCATATGGTGCAAATGATATCAGTATTATGGGACTGCCAGCTACATGGCAGGGCACTAGATAATTTCTTCAAATTGCTTTTAGACCATTTGTTCAGTGATTTTTCTGTTTGCTGTGGCAAATGTGGTTCAGCACTCATTGTGGAGTTATTGCACTGATGGCCATGAAGCCTTACAAAACTCGAATCAAGAACAGTTAGGCTTATACAAAAAGCAGTGGCATTTTTGTGTAGTTAAAACAAGAATTCCAGCAACTGGAGCTCCATGAAAATCAGAATGGTTTGGAATAACAGAAGGGTGTTAAAAAAACTTCTTAAACTTTTACTTAACAGCAACCCCCTGTACTAAGATATAGCATTGGCTTCCTTTGGTCATTTTTTCTAAGGCTTCCTGCTTACAGAAATCAAAGAAACATGATTGCTTCTGACATATTAATCAATAATAAGAAGTAGAGAAATGTCAGAGAGCAGCTGTTAATGTGGTTAGAACAATCTTTGGATCAAGCTGTTCAAGGAATCTAGAGGCCAACAAGTAAAATGGATGCTAGCAGCAAAAAGCAGCTTAGAGATGTTGCTTTTTTAATGGCCTTAAACCAGAAATATCTTAGCAAAATGGTTCTTCATTCACATCTGATTCTGCTCTGTTGTCATTGGAGAATGACAGGGATGATTATCAGAAGCCTACAAGACACAAGGATGAGCTGCAGCAACAAAAAGGGGAAAAAATTATTGTGGATCAATCTCAAGCAGACTCAGAAAGAGAAACATAGTGAAAGAGGTTGTGGCTTACAATGCAAGAGGTAAAGGGCTAGGAAGGTAAAGAGAAAATATGCTTATTTCAGCAATGGGTTACAGGAAGGCTTAGATATGAAATCTCAGTGCTTCTGGACACATGAATATGGGCTGTGTAAAATAAGAGTGGTCAGTATAAGACCCTCTCTGAATGTTTCTCCTTGGGGAGTCCATGCAGAAGTGCAAAATGTTAAGTATTCCTTGTGGAGAGGCTTGTTCTTTTGATTGGCATGGTTTCCTAGGCAATGAGCTGTTTCTGTCAAAAAATACTACTCCCCTAAGAGGAGACATTGAGATAAAAATGTTAAATAAAGTATAACAAAGAATGATTTATTACCAAGCTTGCAAACTGAGATAGATCACCTTCCAATTGATTCATTGCAATGTAATGAATCTGTGAGAATATCCAACAGACACATCTAAGGAGCTGTTTTCATCTCCTTTGAGTCGTTAATTAGCCACTTCCTGTCACTTAGGTGAGAAGTATCTTTAATCACGCTGTCTGAACAAGTCAGGGGGAACAGAGCAAGCACAGAACCGCAGCCCGGGAGGGCAAGGCAGGCTCTTCCATAACAAAAAAGACATGTCTGAAAAACATTGGTCAGTATGCAAGATAGATTGAACATCAGACATTCATCAGTTGGATTATCCTAACTGTTCCAATCTCATTCAACAGCAAAGAAAAATCTGAAATAATGTCTCAAAAATCACTGTCAGATTAGATGAGTGTTTCCAATGAGACTTCTAAGACTCACTTACAAAGCTCTTTTAACAAACCCTAGAACTGTTGTCAGGGCAGGTGTTTTTAGAGTCTATAACTTCACTCCAGAGGGCTGGTAGGATCTATTGTCATATCTTGTCAAAGCCCGTAGGGCTTGCTGGGTTCAGTGATTCATGATGGGGCCTTTTTAGGTTGGAAGTGAAGGCACAAAGGAGATGAAAAGTCAATGGGCCTTTCTTGGGTCTGTGATGTGTGCTCCCTGTGTCCAGGCAGACAGGGTGGATAATTGCAGCTAGATGGGATCCATCTCACCTGCAGTAGTTATACAATGCCTTGCTTGTGATGAAGGAGAGGGATGGAAAAATAGTTAATCCCCCAGTTACTTTATCAGAAATCTTATGATCTACTTTTTATTGCCTGCATCATTTAAAGTTGCCAGAGAGAAAAACCCAGGATATAGGGCACGCCTTGTTGGGATCAAGCAGCAATGTTCAGCACTCCAGCAATGTTACTAGGAGTAGTGGCTACTGCAAGAAACTAAGCTGATAGGGTTTTCAGAAAATTGTAGCTCTCAGGATACCTTCTTAGATGCTACACAAGGAGCTGCATGCAATAAATATTGTGCATAGTGTCTTCCAGCAGTTTGCCATGGTCACAATTGGGAATGTCCCATTGTGCTGCTCCTCCTGTGTGGCTCTAGCAGGACCAGTTTTGGACCTGCTGTCCAGAGCTCCCAGTCCCTTCTGAAGTTGTGCCAGCATTGATGACATGTTCTTCCTGAGAACTTTTTTGACAAAGAAACTGATGGCACTTAGTACAACTGTTTCCATCCTGGAATGACTCACTCTTAGTTATAAAATTATGATTCATAAAAGAGCTTTAGCTCTGTGATTCATTCAGGTACACTTTTCACTACTGTCTAAAAACTTGTAATGAGTGGGTAACTTGCCTTAGCCATGAGAAACTAAAAATGTGCTGAAGTTAACGATTCTTCCTAGAGAAAATTAAGGTCTATCTTTTTCAGAGGTGCACAGCCAGCACCAGGGCAACATTAGATATACTAAAACTTGGGATATTCACAAAGCAAACACATTCCAATCTGAGCAATATAGCAGATTCATGAATAGATGTTTTTATTATTTATGTACCTTAAACTATCATGAGTTGTAAATTCTCCTCAGTTTCCTGCCAGTAATATTCCTTATGTCCAAGATGTTTTGCCCTGGAGCTTCCATAACATTCCTTCTTAGAAATGTATAGGATAAAAGTTGTTTAGTATGTCTGTAATATTAAACATAACAGAAATAGGAATAGCCACAATAATAGGTCCTTAGTCTTTCAGTCTCTCGCTGAAGGTTTTCACGCACTCTTTTGTGATGAATGATGGATCAATTCTATGCATGCTTCTACTGAGAGGGCAGAAACCTTCAGCATGAAAGGGAGAACAGGGTGAGGCAGAGAGAGGTAGAAATATTTTGAAATTACAAAAATAAGGAAAACAATATCAATCTGCAGGACAATAGCTATAGATTGGATTGTATGAAATACACAGGGACTAGAGACTCCAGTCAGAGATTTGAGCATTAACGTACATGAGTAAACCCAGTCTTTGATACCAAGATATGTAGGTGATATCATTGCCTTTTGGTGTGAAGCATTAACCATGGGCAAATAATTAAGGCCAAAACCATTCTTGGATTGCTACTGCTTGACAACAAGGATTACACCAAGTATAAATGTGTGCTTGTCGTTTGGAAATAAATAAATCATAACCATGTGGGATTTGAAAAATCACCAAGATGATGAATTTTTGTCCAGTCAAAAGCTTACAATGAGCTCATTTGTGTGTGTGACCAAATAACCTTAAAAATACTGCCCTAATGCTTTTCAGCCATAGACTTATTGTACAGGAATGCATTGGCTCCAGCTCTCTGGGTTCTTGTGGAGGATAGGGTCACTATGATGGTTGAGAGTTGCAGAGGTTCATTTGTGGTTCAGCACAACATGGATTAGTTCCTAGCTGTGGGTCTTCATTCTTAGCACTAAGGAAGCTGTGTCTATTTCAGCATCCGTTTCGGCTGCACTCATCTCAGCCTCAGTGGAGAACTGCTGGCTATGTGTGCCTGGAGTGAAACCTAAATGAGATCCAGATATGGATTTGCTTGCTTCAGTGTGATAGAGCTCCGGGATTTGGGGCAGAAGCAGTCCTGGTCAATCAGCTAAAGAGAAATTAAAAGTCAATTTGATGTCCTTTGGCAGAAAAGTAATGAGGATAAACTTCCCTGTATATGAAACTTGCACAGGTGAACCACAAAATAAGGGGACTCACTGACTCATTTTTCTGGAAAGAAGTATGCACAACAACAGTAAGCATCTACCCTTATATAAGTTGAGCTTGGCTGGCAGCCAGACAGAGGTGCAGAGAAATATTTAAAGCTGATTCATCTCTGGCCAGAGCAGAGCCTGGGCTCAGCTGGGTTTGAGCAAGTTAGGAAAGACGAGGCTGAAAACTTGTGGCAAAGAACAACTAAATGTTTCCAAGTATTTGACGTAGTATTAGCTTGAATGACCTGCCTCTTGTAAAAACTGCACATGTAAGTGTCTGTAATAAAATAGAATTAATTTCCTTCAAGGTATTTGAAAAAACAAGCCTAAAATGCATCACCATTTCAATTTCTTGTAGAGACAGTTGTGATCTCCCAAGAAAGCAATTAGACATACAGATCAGGCAGTCAGGTCTCTGTCCATAAGTATCTCTTTGTCAGTCCAGACTACACTGGTACAGACCATTGCCTTGAGCTTACTATTTTTGCATTGCTTGAAAATGTAATATGATGGCTGATGCGAGCACAATCTGATGGATAGCCCAGTTAAAATCTTCTCTATCTGAGTAGTCACCTTAATTATTTGTCTAAAGTGTAAATTTCTGAAAATTAATTTTGTGAATTAAAAAATATATGAGACAAAATTCAGTTTCAGTATAACACTTGATGTAATAGAGTTAAAACAGTCCTCAACTGCCACAGGTACTGGTATGTTCTAGCACCCACATCAGGAAAAGGATCACACTTCCCACTCTGTGATATCCCTAGTGTATTTGTGTCTGACAGTTGATGCACAAGGCCCTTGACTTCCTCACAGGCAGGTGTGTTCAGAGCTGTGCATATGCCTGGCACCTGCATCCCATTAAGAAAAAAGATTTCTGACATACTTACAAGACAGCACAGGCTGGAAATGTCTCCTGTTGTCCTCTTTCCTCTGCAACAAGAAGGTGACTGGAGCAGACCTAGGGATAAAGCATTGTGGTGTGCTATCTGCAAACAACAATGCTTTATCTAAGTATAGATCTGGGATCCAATGCTACTGTAACAGCCACGTCCCTGTTCCAAGGATCCAATTGTTTTATATATCTGAGGAGGCTTTCCCTGTACCAGTTGTTCTTGTTTCATTAAAACCCAACAAAAACTGAAAGCAAACAGAATAAAACTAGTAAATTATCAAAACTGATGTCAACCACTAAGAAGGCCTTATGGTAGGAATTCTGAAACCTGCTGAAAGGTTATTATAAATAACAGGCCTCAAACTGTGGTATGGAGATAGGAATCTGAAACTACATAAGAGAAATGAGGGATGCTCTTTGTGGATGTCCACATCCAATTCAACCAGGTAGGATTTATCACTGAACTCTGCTCAAACTCTCATTGATGTTGGTGTAAATCCAACAGGATGCATTATGTCCTGTAACCAGAGGTGGAAATAGTGATTATTGCTGAGCTCAATTTACAACAGTTTTGTGGTAGAAAATTTTCTTAGTTACCTCACTTTCATGTTTCTCCAGTTTCTAAACTGGGAAAGCATCTCATCATTGAAGGTTGAGCAAACTTCAGCACAGAGACTGAGAAGGATAAATAAGAAATAGTGAGTCATGAGTAGAGGGCCCTTAAAAACTCTCTCATCAATATCATCTGCTGGCTTGTTTTAGTTCTCGTTAATTGTACTGATCACAGGAGAACTGCAGAACGCAGAGCTACCCACATGGACAGAAGAGCAAACCCAGGAGCAATAGATGGTCTGCCAGAGGATGGATGAAAGGAGCTAAGCTCTCTGAGGAACAGTTTGGCAGATACATGGGTTTCATAATAACCTGTACTGGTACTGTCTACTGAATTTTAACCCACTTTTGAGAAAACTCAAAGTGATTCTAAGCAAATCGGGGAATGTTACCAGGTTTTTTCAGTGCTTAATGCTTTTATTTTTGAAGTGGTTTTAATTAGATTTGCTTGGAGCCTTTCCTCTTTTAAATGTGACTGTTATTATCTTAGTTTTTTTCTTTCTCACTTCCCCTCAAATTGCATAAGAACATTAAAGAAAAGAGTTCACTGTCAGGTAGTTCCTCTCCTTGAACTGATTTCTGTTATCACTGTAGTGAGATGGTTTTCAAAGGACCATGAGAAATTAACCTTCCCACATCCAGGTGACAGCACACTTCTTGATGTGACCAATGTGATGACGGGTTCCCCAAAGACTGTATCAGAACAGTAAGCTCACCAGGGGTAAGGGTATGCAGTGTCACCGACTGGAATACTGCACCGGGATGTGTAATATGGAGTCTGTCAAAAAATGAGCATGGGAGCTCTTTTAGAAAAATAACCCTGCTTTAAGCATTGGAAAAGGCTGCCCAGGGAAGTGGTTGAGTCACCATCCCCAGAGGTATTTAAAAGATATGTAATATTTAGGGACATGGGTTAGTGGTGGACTTTGTAGTGTTAAGTTCATGGTTGGACTCTTTGATCTTAAAAGTATTTTCCAGCCTAAATAGTTCTATATTTCTAGGATTCATTTACATGTTTGATGCCATGGTTATGGTTCTTGAAGGATTTTGTTTTTCTTCAGTTCGACTGTAACCAGCCTGATAGATACTGTGACAATAAAAACAATGGAATAGATGCACACAAAGAGGGCTTTTTGTGCACAGAAATACGTGTAAGTTCTTCATTGCTTTGCCTCTGGTTCTCTGTTTTCATTAGGCATTCTGTGGTTTAGGGAATGCTTCTTATGCACATTAGGATAAAGGTATGCAGCTGTGAATTCAATGAGATGGGGATATTCAGAACTGATAACTGAATATGCAAGTGACATTTGCAGGTTCTGGCACCCAATTTAGCAAATATATGCACTAGTTAAATTTGCAATCCTATACTTACATGATATTATAATTGTGCCTTTTAAAGGCAGCTGTTTGTTGATGTTTTTTATAGGTTCAACTGACTTTTTTAAAACAAAAAGCAAAATAGTATTTACCTACTTTTCTAATCCAGCTGGAAAATGGCTCAAGCAAATCTTGTTTAATTTAAAACCATAATGAAATAACCAGTTGATTATAATCAATAAGAATACATTTTTCTGTAGGTGAGCTTTCCCTTATTTTCAAATAATGTTGTATTACAGAGGTGTGAGCAGATTCAGATTAATGGCTTTCTAATGAACTGTACAGGTCTAATTCAGTGGAAGTATTTGTAGGGCAAAGACATGAGAAGCCAAAGATGTTGAATTATATTTGTAACCTTAACTACACCTATAGCTACTGCTGTTCCCTCTAAAATCACCATGGCAACCCATGGATGCCACAAAGCTACAAATCCTACTATTTCAGTTACACTTGAAAGAGCTATTGTTTGTCTTTTCTTTTATTTGTATGTGTTTCAGTCAATCTCTAGAGCTAAGTAGATCAAACCATGCTCCACGTGCTCAGAGTTGCCCAGTTGTTGAGCTCCATTTGCATGAAACAGAGAGCAAGGCACATCCCAGATGTTTTTCTGTGTATTGCAAAAAACCAATAAATTTTTACACATAATTGGGAATCAAATATGTCAATAAATGTGTTGTTGCATATTCAAAAGTCCATTATTTCCTCCAGAATATCTTGATCTTTCTGAAATTTCACCAAGATGATCATCCTTAAATACCCATTTCCCACAGAAATCTGCTCTTATTTACATAACAACTGTGCCCATTCCTAACCCTTACTCTTACAACTATACAACATTTTGTATTTGTCTTCTAAACTTGTATTCATGAAGCAAACAAAGGCTATTTATTCATTCTTTTGAAGAGGGGTAAATTACTGGTATGTCTGGGAAGGTGTTGCATTTGCTGCTCCAAGGTGTATCAAGCTGGATACACGTATGGGATAGTTTCTTCTAAACTAGAAAGAGGATCCCACAGGATCCTTTGCATCATTGCTAGGAGAAATGTAAAGAAGGTAGTACTGGTTACTGTACTTGTAAAGTGAGGTGACATTCACCTCACTTCAGCACCTAAGTATATAGCCTGGAGTAGGCTTAGATGATCCAGACTGAAACACAGCTCCATGTTTACATCACCAGGACTCCCAACATGAAAGGGGCTATGGTCAGAAAATGCAGCCTTCTAATATAATTTTCTGCTTGCTTCTGCTGCTAGAGAAGGAGTTGTGGATCATTGATGTCTAATGGGTGCAAAATATTTGTCTGTGGGGATGCCTTCATGCAATTCTAGCTTTGATGAACACTTACATGATTAAAAAATATGTCAGGGATGGGGCTGAATGCTTTCAGTCTTTTAATAATCTTTATGTTTTAGCTTCCTACCAGCCAGTTACGTATTCAATTACAATGAGAATTATTTGTCCAAATTTTTATTTAAAGGACAACTTAAATTCTTTGATTTATATTCATGAGTGCTTCATATATTTTTACTTTGTGCAGTGGTTAATCGGAGTTTCAGCACAGATTCAAAAGTCAGCTGTCTATTTGTCCCTTCCTCCCTTCTCAGCAAGCCTCGAGTCTCAGAGGAGTAACAATTATCCAGTGTGTGACACTGGATAGATAACTGGGGCAGCACATTTTATACTTCCGGCTGGTATTTTTGTTATCTTGCTGAAGCAGACTATGGAATGGATTCAGTAACCAGAGGACCTGAATCTGTCTTGTCAGTAGGGGATAAATATGTGGCAATGACAGCTTTTTGTGATGGTGATTAAGGGTGTCTGGCTGTCATGGTCCATTTGCGTTTATTGATGTGACTGCACAAGTCCAGAAAAGAGTGTAGCATCCCTTTTTGTCCTTAGAGACAGTTCAGTTGAAGTGCTACTGGGCTTGTTGGATAAAACTTGCATTTCAATTTATTTCTGTGTTGTACAGATCACTAAGAAGCTTTTCTTTGTAATTGCTTTGTAGGGAGGAAATGCAATTTAGAAAGTCCATAAACTCACTCCTGCCCTGTGTCAGGTCTCAAAGCTTCTTGCTAACATCGTGTCTTGTCCATCGGGAGTGTTTTCTTGCCTTCAAAAGAATTTGTAATGAGAAGTACTGAGTAGTTAGTCTTTCTCTGCAATGTACTGGACTAGCTCAGCAATGTCATATGTGAGAAAGAAGTGCCTTCTAGGATTTAATCCTGACCAACATTTACCCATAAGCCTTTTTTCTTCCCTGGAGGATACCAGTCTGGCTTTTGGTGGCACTGCTCTTGCTGCTTCCATCACTGGAGACTGCAAATGGGGAGTATTTCATGTGTCCCTAAGACTGACTGAAGAGAACTGTGCACACTGCATCAAGACCATCTCCAGAGTCCATTTAGAAACTTGGGAATGGCCTCAGTTAATGAGTAATGAATTCACATGCCCAAATTCACACATCCATGTGAGTCAGACATTTCAGCTTCCGTTATTGTCAGTGGAGATTTAAGGCTTTTAAAATGATATCTAAAGTACTGCATGTCAAGAAATCATGTGGGTTTGGAAGATCTATGGCAGACCTATGACATTCTGGACTGACAGCTGGAGTCCCAGTCAGATCCTGGGGGTCTTTTCCAACCTAGTGATTCTGTGATGTCGTGGGACATCTCACATGACACTAGGCTCTGCGGAAGCCACTAAATCACATCTGTAGAGATGGACACCTAAATTCATATGTGTATGTGTTGGAGCTGAATCCCTTTATCAGGAGCATTAATGACCACACTTCATGCTGGATGCTGAAAGGAAACAGAAACTTCTCAGTTTTGCACCAAAGTTTGCAGAAGACAATGCAGATTCATTAATGGCTTATGGAACATGCCCTTAAAAAAAGTTGTGCTTTAAGGTGTGTTTAATTTTCTTATTTATTTATTTTTTTCCCCACATTATCAAACACACTCAATTTACAGGGGAGAAAAACTAATGATATTTCTTTTAATTAGTGATGATAGCATCTGACTCTGAGAATCATGCTTTATTCTTTTCTTCTCACATTGTCACATTTTTTTCACTGAATACGGCACATACAAATGAGTACACAATGTCGGGTTTTTTTATTTTGCTAAAAGTGGATTGATGTGGTGGAAGTGATTAAAAAAAAGCCTCACAGATTTTTAGGTTGAAATAGAACAATACAGCCATCCAGTCTGACCTCAAACTTAGGAAGGTCTGAGAATTTTACTAATGATGCCTTCAGGGAAGGAAACTGTTTTCTCTGTGAGAAGTATTACCCAGCTGATCTGTAAAGGTGAGCAGGTAACCCAATCAACAGCCTGTCTGCTTACAGCAGGTAGATGGATATAAGTTTAGGATGACTCAAAAATGAGGATAAGATGCTCAATCTTAGTAGCAATCATAAATTCTCATTAATAGGAAGTGCCTATTGGCTAATGAAATGAGCACTTCAAGTCAGATTAAAAAGAAAGAAATGGTTGCAATAACGGGTAGAAAAATATATATGTATCCATTGCATGCGTTTATTGTCCACATATTTTTCTATTAAAAGAAATGACCAGGTCACTATAATTTGCCATCTGTATCTTTTTCTGTTTATCCCATGTACAAATGTTGGCATCTAGGTGATTTGGCAGGTAACGCTAATCTTTGTGTGTCTGTAACAGGGGTGCTGGTTTAAAATTTATTTTCAGTTGGCATTTTCTAAGTGCTTTGGTGACAATTTTTGAAACATCATTGAATTGCTCACTGAAAATTCACCTTGACATTTCAGAGCAGACTACCCCAAAACTGCCAGAATTATATACTCTAAAAATAGAGGAAAGGCTTAAAGAGGAATTAAACTGACTTATACAAGTTTAATTAATCACTATGCTTTGGAAAAAAATGTAGTGTGCTTCTCTGTTGAGGTGAAGAGGGAGTTCAGATGGATATTGGGTTGCACATTATGAGGAGACATCAACATACTAAGCAAGAGCAAGCCCTGCTCTTTTCATGTCCTGCTTTTGGAAAGCATAACAGAAACCATTTCAAAACAGCCCATGTGGTCTCAGTTTTGAACTGCTTGGACCTCATTCAAACCCACTAGCAGCAAATGCCTCCTTGGCTCGGCGGATTTAATCCATGCTCTAACATGTTCTCAATATGTTCATGCACACACTCAACCTCAATTCTGTGACCAAAGAGAGGAGTGGAAGAGTGACCTGGAACAGGAGGAAAGAAGAAAAAGGTCCTTGGCTATGTTATTATGTGTTTGTTAAGTGTCAGGAGCAAGAAGGTGGCATTCAAATGGCAGAAGGGAACAAAAGACGAGGTTTGTTACCAGCTCCATTTTGAGCTACTCCTGACTGGGCTCTGATGGACCTTGGACCTGAATCATCACCTCATCTAGGGCAGTAGGTAGAGCTGGACATTGTCATTTGCCGCACCGCACTGTGCTGGTGGGACTGTGCCCTATTACTGAGGGAACAGTCACTGTCTCTGCATAGTCTCCTGGCTTCTATCTCTGCTGGAACAGTCTCAGTCCTAGTGCTTTTTGACATTAGATAATGCATAAGTCATGGCACCATGGATACTTGAGGATTTAAGAGCTTATCCATCCACTGTCCTCAGTGTTGGCGAGAAACTGGTGGGTTTTTGAGTTGGTTTGCAGCTGCCCTCTTGCAAGGAGAAAGCAATGATTTTCATAGGTCCCCTCTCTGGTCAGCTCTCCAGCTATGACCCTGACATAGAGAGTCTTGCTTAGCTATGCACCATTTTAGGCTCGTTTGGAGTGCATAGATCCATTTTTTTGCACTGTGTTGGTGAACCCCATAGCATTGATAACAGATATTTCTCTTCTATACTAATTGCATCTCACCTGTCTGTAAAATTCAGGACAATGGTGCAGTGCATGTAAGTGGCTCAGCTATGCTGTGAATACCACAACATTTTACTAATTCATCCTAAGCACAAGGACTGTTAATATCAGCATTTTTAATCCATAGAAGAAATAAACAGTATGGCCAATCTGCTGGAGGGTAGGGAGGCTCTGCAAAGGAATCTGAACAGGCTGGACTGCTGGGCAAAGTCCAATGGCATGAGGTTTAACACAGCCAAGTGCCAGGTCCTGTTCTTGGGGCACAACAACCCTATACAGAGCTACAGACTGGGAGAAGTCTGTCTAGAAAGCTGCCTGGAGGAGAGGGACCTGGGGGTGTTNAGAGGGAATGGCTTCAAGCTCCACCAGGGGAGATTTAGGCTGGACATTAGGAAAAAAAAATTCATGGAAAGGGTCACTGGGCACTGGAACAGGCTACCCAGGGAGGTGGTTGATTCGCCTTCCCTGGAGGTGTTTAAGGGACGGGTGGACAAGGTGCTGAGGGGCATGGTTTAGTGTTTGATAGGAATGTTTGGACTTGATGATCTGGTGGGTCTCTTCCAGCCTTTTGGTTCTATGATTATATGATTTTATGGTCACCCATGACCTTCCTCATATAAATTAAGACAGTCAGGAACAGTGAAACTGCTTCTGCAACAGAGGTGCCTCATCTGGACCCTTTCCCTATTTGATTAGGAAGGTTCTTACCCTCGATAATTCATTCAGCCCTGCCCAGCTGTTGCTAGCCAGTGTCAGAAGCAGGTTCAGGTCCCTCTGCTCTATAGTCTACTGGATGATACAGCCATGCACTTAAGCACTTCAGCACTCAAGTGACTTGGGCAAGGTTGGTTGGCTAACCTGTTTGCAGCAAGGATTTGCACAAGTTCTTTGCTAGCAACTTAATCACAAGCCCATCCTTCCCTTCCTAAGATCACACAGAGAAACTTAACTCAGAGTGTATTCTCCTAGCTGATCTGTAATCTTTTGAAAATGAGAATTTCTAATGTGATAACTGATAAGCCTTCAAATCTGGCAGTGCTGCTGAGTGCTACTGTAATAAGGTAATGTATTTTCAATGTAAGGATAATGGATAATGTGGGATTTATAACAAAGTCATAACTCAATAAAGAAGGTTCAGACAATATCATGAATTGCAGCCATGAAGTCTGATTGATCAATGAGATCATTAGGAAGCTGAGATTGAATTACAGGTCTAGTAATTTATCACTCTACAGCCTCAGCATTTTTTGTAACATTTGAGGAACACTTACAAGTTTTCCTGCACTGTGTTTTCCAGGTCTCTAATTACAAATAAGTTGCCTGCAGATGCTTTTAAATCAGTGGGCAGCCTAGAGTCACTGTCTTTCACTGTAATCAGAGTTCCAAGCATACAGTGAACTTCCTTTTTGAATTATTTAAGACTTAGATCATTGCAGAATTACAACATAGCTTTTTTTTTTTTTTCACAGTGTTCAACATTGCAGTGGAAAATTCCACTGCAATAAGGCTTGAAGGTAGATTACTTTCATAGTTAAAATTTTATTGTGCTAATTAATAGGCAAAACAGAAAAAAAAATCTACATTCTATATAATTGTTAATTGTATTTCATATTAATAGACATACACCAATTAGTCTGAGGAATGAGATGTTTCAAAACCTTTTTTCCAGCTGGTTTAGTAGGTTATGATTGCATCTCTGTGCATTATATGTGGCTCATTGCTTGGATAGTGTTTGTATATACATATAAGCTGTCAGGAGCCATAACAGTTTGATGAAGTAACAGGACATTTGCTTTCTAGACAATGAAAACTAACAACCATAGGCAGACGTGAAAAATTAATGGATTCTAGTTCACTTTCAAGCTCTGACAATTGCAAACTCAGTGTGTAATACAGTAAAATGTCCAGGATGGCTGGCATTTTTGAAAGCAGTCTTTCAAGTCTGTGGGAATGGTAGGCAAATTGTGAATCCACCTGGGTGATATTTCTGGACTTGACTTTAAGAAAATGAAAAACAGAGATCCCACTTACACTTCATGTCTAATCAATTTGACACTCTTGTCCCTATAATGGCTGGAGGACAGGGACATTCTGTCTTGCTTCTTCCTAGCATCTTCCCACGTGTCTTGCTGCCCAAAGTCTCTATCCAGTGCTGACATATATATGCTTTTTTCACTCCCTGTCTTCCAGCATTACAGCTTCTGTGAAGCACAATCTGTGTGCATACATCTCCTATGCCCACGGCCCCCAAGCTTTTTCAGTTCTTTTAAGAGGATTAAGGGTGCTGGAGCTGTTGCAGGTCTCTGTCTTCCGCTAATGTTTTGAGCCTCTGTGGTGATCTTTTTCACGTAGCAGAATGGAAGTGATATGACTCCTTTGGGTTTTCGTGCTGTGCTGCAGCAAATGAAGAATTTTTTAGAATTTCTATTTGTTTTTAATTTCCTTGCTGTCTGGTAAAACCAGTCTACATGCAGTCTTCCTTGTGCTTGGAAATTTCATCTACCAAATATGTTCAGTCTGAATTAGGTTAAATTGGACAGGAATATTCAGAATTTCCTGCGAACTGGGAATTCCAAGGAAAATCTCACATCTGACACACCAGATCCTTGTGTTTACAAAACAAAACATTCTTCTTGCAGCTAGCAGAATTACAACATAGCTTTTTTTTAATAGGCAAAACAGAGGTGATTCTATGATCCTATGATTCTATGATATTGTGAAAAAAATTCATTCTTGACAGTTCTTCCTGTGCAGCTGCAAAGATGCTGACAGGAATTGTAATGTCACTATGAGTTGGTATTTGCTCATCTGAGTACACCCAGAGTACAAATGCTCACCTCCACAGAAGGGGATGTACAGTCTTCAAATACGCAGAGACCTTTGAGAGTTAATAGGTTTTGCTTGCCCTGCTGAAGAATTGGGTGACAATTCTTTACTCAGAGCACTGGAACTCCATTAGCTCAACTCCTGCTGCATGGCAAAGCAGCAGCAGCAGCAGCAGCAGAGGCAGCAGTGGCTTCTGCCTACAAGCTGACAAATACTTGCCAATTTATTTTCAGAGATGCTACTTTGTACCCTATATAGTCAGCAGTTTTGTACATATTAATTTCTCACCTGATGTAAAAATCATCTCTCACCCAGAATCCTGTAAAAAGGATTATTCGGTTCTGTCACTGACACGAATTGGCATAATCAATACCCCTGTGTCAAATTGAGCTGGTCTGTGTTACGGTCCACTATGGCTGCATTACTGTAGTACCTTATGTACTTTCACTAACATTGACTTTATTTAATATTCTATGTCAGTCATATCCTTAAATGCTTGGTGTCACCCTTGTGGAATAAATATCATCAAAACCTGCCCTTCTTAGGTTTCTTAAGGGTATTTCTGTAACTCTTCATCTAGATTACTTGAGCATTTCAAAAATATTAATGACAGTCTTCATAAACCCTTCTGACATAGTTCTCTCTCTGTGTGAGAAAACACAGAGAATTACAGCCAAAGAAATGGGCTAATTTGAGGATACCCAGAATGACATGGTTGATGCTTGACTTTTTAGAGTCTGTGCCTTTACCTGTATTTCTGTCTCTCAGCAGCACAGTTCCTGCTGATACAAAATGCAGCTCTAGGTTTTCAGCTAAGCTTTATGTTATCCAGTACCTCCCAAAGCATCACCTAGAGGAATTAATTGCCTCCTTCTATGCCACTGTATAGAAATAGAGGTCAAATCCACCTCGCTTGGCTGGTTCTGGCTTTCTCAACACCCTCTCTTTGTCTACAAAGCTGCATTCACATCTCCCCATCCTGACCTCCATTGAAGGAGGGGATGCTAACAACAAATACCTCCAGCACTCTCTGTCCACAAGACCAGGTCCTGCTGGTAGGGAATTCCTACATTAGAGAGTCTATTAAAAAGTATGTGCCATCAGGGTGAGGATCGATTTATGGTTGTATGGGGCAGCTGCCCTTCTGTTTTTTTCCTCAGACTTTTACACAAAGGTCTCAGTAACCTTGATGTTCTGTTTGTACCTGAGCAAGTTAGGGAGAGACCTGGCATTGCTGAGCAGATGGTGATGCTGTCCCTTGGTGAGACAAGGGCCATACCTTCCCGAAGAGAGCTGACTGATCGTTTCCGTTTAAACCATGTTTTTCTATTAAATTGTATTTATATGCTTCTGAATGAACCATAGACTATCAAACTGCAGATGAAATAGAAACGAAAGGAGAAATCTTTCTAAAACACTCTTCATTCATTCCGGGGAGGTGGTGGAAGGAGGAGTTATCCAAGTTTGGGATTAAATTATTTGTTATCCTCTACTCCCATCTCAAAAGATACAGAGATTGAGATACTACTTATGTTGCAGGCAGAGTTTCACAAGGCAGGAGAGTTTCAGTGTTGGTGAATGCAACTCCTGCAATCCCTGATGTTGATGGCTGGGTTAATGTAGGGCTGCGTGCATGCCTGAGCTGCATTAGCACTGTGATGGCCTTCCAAGATCAAAGCCTTATTGTCCCCAGCTCTGCACAGAAAGGGACAGAAAGCCTTCATTTCCTGGTTTAACTACTTGCTTTAAAAAGACAGCTAAATGTGGGAGGGGAAATCCAAGCTGAGCAGAGAAAAGAAGTCTTTTTCCTTTCTTTTAGGTAACCTTGCTTATTCACTGAAGATGAGGTATTTCTAGGCTAAGCTGGACTGGATTATAATCACAACTCCTCAAAGTAACTCCCACAAAGCGTGGGACCTCTCCTGTGTCCTCTTTATGGTAGATGAAAGGGCCAGAGAGGAGACTCCAATAACCTCATCATGGCACACACACACCACTGCCCAAATGATAACCACAGATTTTATTTTCTTCAAATATAATAATAATATTCACGGGAAATAGAATTGCAAATCTCATACGAACATTGCTTAATAATGGAGAAACCTCTGTAGTGCTTACTAGGTTGTTCCAGTAGTTAATCACTGTGGTTGCTAAAACACCTGGCAGATCTGATTTCATAAGCACCAACAGATATTAGAACCCCTAACATCATCCCCCACAATGTGTTTAAAGACTTTCCAGGTTATCGTTACTCAAGACCTTCCTATGCAGAAAACACTTCTCTTCACAATTTGTCTAAACCTTATTTCAAAAAGTTTGGAGAAAATGTCATTATCAGCATTATTTTCTTCATAACAGAAATTTCTCAATGTTCAGATCTCTATAAACACTCTATCTGTATAAATGGTAATAGCTTTAATAAATTACTCTAGAATTTTAACATTTTTTACATAAGGAGTGATGTTTTCCCACAGAAGTAAGTTCATCCTTTATTAAAAGTGTTTGGTGTAATTGCTTCTTGTCTATACTTCCTTTGACTGCTTTGTTTCCAGACCTATTTACAGCTTTGGGCATTTCTAATACTGTTTCAGTGCACTTTCTTTCTTATGTATTAATTCTTTCTCTCAAAGTGGAAAAACTGCAAACATAAAGGCATTTGGGGGAGATAAATGAGCATTAATGAGAACACTGTAAGAAGACAGGTTCTATTTTAGATGTTGTATCATATCAGATCATGGGATGTGATTTTGAGGCACACATTTATAAATTTTGGAGGAATTCAGGGAATTATGGGACTGCTTTTCTTCACTAATTATTTAGATGACAGTAGTAGGATCCAACAATATCATGTTGTTACAAAAAAAACCTCAACCAAACAACAAAATCTCACCAAAACCACCACAACTCCCAACAAAAAAAAGATGACAAGAAAGTGTTTTGCTGATACTATGTTAAATACTTGGAATAAATTACCTGGGCCACATATTCTGAAGTTCAGGGTCCAGATTTCAGCATTACAGCTCAAAAAGAAGTAGACTAACTCAGAGTAGATGTTAAAAATCTTTACACGATGATCAGACATCTAGAAACCATGACTAACAAAGAGTAAATGAATGAATAAGAATAATTAGGTCTTGAAAGGGGAAGACTGACTGAACATAGTATGACAATTTTCAAGTGGACAAAAGGCTACCTGGAAGAATACGTTGCAAGTTGTTTGCTGACATGGTTGGGAACAACAGAAAAACTATTGCACTTAAACCCCAGACAAGGGAAATTTCCTCTGTTTAAAATTAGACACTTTTTTAAACTTTATAATACTGCAATAAGTGAATCACAAAATAGAAAACAAGTTGTCTGAAGAGTTCTGGTGTCTCAATCACTGCAAGTTTTTAGGAAAAAAAATGACATATTTCTTTTGATTTATGTCTAATTACATATAATTAACCATAGTTTGAAGAAAGGCGATGGGCAAATTACCTCTTTATGCATTTCATTTTTAGGAATCAGATCAGAAGCAAAAGATTAATACTATTTGGGTTTTCATGGAGTTTCTGATGCTGGGCTTTGAAGCATGAGGTAGGAAGAAGACACTTCTTGAATCATTCTAACAAGCAGTATACTGCAAAAAGGATTGCAAGTACAAAGGAGATAAGAAAAGTGAGCAAACAATTCATCACAGTCAGGAGATACAGTCAGTTTGGATGTCACCAACAGAAGGAATTTACCATTAGAAAATGACTCTGTTGAAGTATTTTGGAGACATATTTTTTTTGTGGAGAAATCTTGCTCTCCTAGGTGAAATATGTTTTCAGTTTTGAACGTTCAGTCCTAGTGCTTTCAGAATAGAATAGGTTTTGATTTTCTTCACCTAAAAATAACTGATTTTGAATGTTCATATCCAATTAATGACAATGGAAAATAATCACACTTGAAGTAAATTATTTGGTTTTTTTTTTAAAGAAAATATTTTTATTGATTCTAAATAAAACATCTAGAAGAACTTCGAAAGTGTATCAGTTAGATTTGAGTTCTGCCTCAGAAGAAAAATAAATGTTAGAATCATTCCATGTCCTGTGGAATGAGCCTTCTACTTTCCTTCGAACTTCAGTAAAAATGATCCTAAATATTTTAAAAAATGAGACATTGCTTGAATATACCCTTGGGGAGCCTCTCTTTCTTTTGGAAAGGGTGTATCCATAAAAAGAACTGAACAGTGCCTGTGTCTCCCTGTTCAATCGATAGCTGCAACATTTTATTTTGTTTCATTTTTATTATAATTCAGGTTCTTTTCAGTTTTTCTGATACTAAAATATAGGTTTTAAATTAATAGCACTAGCTTTTGATGAAAGTTACATTGAGACAGGAATATTGGGTGCTCTCTATCCCCTGAAAAGGATAAAATATTTGAATAAAGGCAGTTTTTTTATTTGAAGTACTAAAATACTCAGAATATTTAATTTTGTTTTAGAGAGTTAGCTCATAAAATATTGTCATTTTTTCTTCCCACTCAAACAGAGATGGATTTTTTTAATAATAATAATGAGACGTAACTTGAAACCCATTACTTCCTTCTTTTTCAGAAACACCTGCCTTAATTTTTTTGGTTAAGCATGCATTTATTAGTCTTCCCTAAATCTTATGTTAATTTTACAAAGATAGCATCATTGTGATATTATTTCGCTGTTCAGTTTGACCTAGAAGAGGCAAGTAGAAGAGGGCATTTAGCTTCACTTTATTTAAAAAAACATTGGCATAACTTCCTTGCTCATGTTAGTAGTGGAATAAAGTTTAAAAGAAAAAAGGCTCAGGATGAAATTTAGACAAAATAATCAGTCAAAGAAATCACCATGAACAGCAACTTAAAGAAATAACCTGGCAACACAAACTGAATTAATCAGTTTTGTGAAAACTGGAAAATATAAAGACTTGAAATTCAAGGTTATCCTGGAAAAATAATGGGAATCTGTGTGAGGCCCTTTGTCCTGTTGGTTGGATTTGGCCAAGGATACTGCAATACTATGAATTCACTAGCTTCACCTGCAGTTCATTGATACAAGCAAAGATGGAGGGCTCACACTCTCATGCTCTTGATGCCCATCCTTTCATTACTTTAATTCCCACTGTTAGTTTGACTTGCTATGCAACCACAATGGACAAGAATGGGTACCAGGATACTTAGAAATTACAAATGCAAATGAGTAATTGAACTGTGTGCCAGTGCAGGAGGCTGGAGTGACGTCCATATCAAATAAAATGGAGTTGAAAATACAAATATTTTTGGGACAAGATAAAAAGACTGTGAAGATGAGGTAAGCTCCTCGCTATAGGCCATCCCTATGACAGCTAAATCTAAACCTCTGATTCAAAGATCCCTTACCAAAATGCAGTGTCTTTACTGTCTTCCAAATAGCCTGAATTGAGATAATGAATCATCCTTAAAACCTTGGTGGCTGGTTCCAAATTGATCATCCACAATTATTCAGTGCTAAAGAAAGAATACTTCTTCTAGGTCAACAAGTTGATCATAAAACAGAAATATGCCCTTGAAGCAAAAAAAAGGTTGTCAAACATTGGCACAGTCTGCTCATGGAAATGGTTGGGTAACCATCTCTAGAATTTTTTAAAAAATGTGTAGATGTGGTGTGTGGGGACATGGCTTAGTGGTAGTCTTGGCACTGTTAGGTTAAAGGTTGGACTCAAAGAACTCATGGGTCTTTTCCAGTGTAAATGATTCAAGTATTCTATCCAGGACATTAATGAAGAGGTTGGACTGCCTTTAGGGTACTCCAGCTGGGCTTTGTGTTACTGATCACAAGCCTTTAAGTAGTTCAGTCAGTTTTCGATCCACCTTGCACTCTGCTTATCTAGCCAATACTCCATCTATTTGTCTACGAGAACATTTTGAGAGACAGTGTCAAAAGCCTTTAATTTAAAGTCAAGATAAACAACATACCCTATCCATTGAGCCAGACATTTCTTTATGGGTTATCAGGATGGTCTAGTATGTTTCCCTTCCAAAAATCAAGTTGACTACTCTCAACAAACTTAGTTTCTGGAATTATTTGCTTCATTATTTTCCCAAGGACTGAGGTGAAGCTGACTGGCCTGTATCTGCCTAGATTTCCTTTCTTGTTCCTGAACATTTGTTGTTCCTGTTGACATTTGCTTTCTTCCAGCCCTCAGGAAACTTCCTTAATCACCATGACCTTTGTAAGATAACCAAGTTGCCTTGCAATGACATCAGCCAGCTCTCGTCAGGTCACATGAACTTCTGTATGTCCAGTTTCTTTAAGTGTTTCCTAACCTGATCCTCCCCTGTTGAGGGTATGTCTTCCTTGCTCTAGCCTTTCCATCTGGTTTCAGGGTCCTAGGGTTCCTGAAGGCCAGTCCAACCAATAAAGGCTGAGGTAAAGACGACATGGAATACCTCAGCCTTCCCACCTCCTTTGTCACCAGGGTCCCAAGCTCATTCAACATCAGGCCCACATTTTTCCTAGTCTTTCTTTCACTAACACTCTTGTAAAAGCTCTTCTTGTAAAAGCCCTTCACATCCCTTATCACATTCAACTTCAGATGATAGACTGGCTTTTGTAGCCTATCCCTGACCTCCCAGTGTTTGTATGTACTTCCTGGGTCACCTGCCCCTGCTTCCGCTTTTTGTATGCTTGTCTTTTAGTTTAGGTAGAAGCTTCTTGTTCATCCATCTAGGCCTCCTGCCTCCTTTGCTTGACATCCACATACTTGAAGAGTTCTTATTACAAACATGCCACTTTACTGATCCATCAAAAAGAGATACAGTCCTGAGAAGCAAATACAAACTCTGCTAAAGATGATGGATTTATGAACTTTTTAAGGATTGAAAAATAAAAGGAAAAAGGTATTTATATTTCTGGATCAGGTTACTCATAAAAACAAATCAAAGTTTAACCTTTCTTGTTTTAATTGGTGAAATGACATTGGAGTTGGGAGAATCACAAGTTTCCAGAGAAGCATGCAAAAGAAGTATTGATTAGTTAAGTAGCTTGGATCAATACTCTCAGCCTTGCTTAGTGAATACCTCTGTCTGAAATTTAAGCAGCCACTACTCTCAACTCTATTTATTACAGGACAAAATGGAGGCACTTTAAGGGTAGGTCGTGCGAGTGTGCTTCCGTGTCCTTAGGGGGAGTGACTCAAATCCTTGCTTTTCTAAAGATGTCAACAGAGCAAGATTTTCTTTCCTCAAACCATAAACCTAGGTGCCCATTTTAAGCTCCTGGAAGGTTATAAGTACTACTTGAAATAATTGTCAATGTTTATTTGCAGTTCAGAGCTCTATCTTACGGAGGCAGAGCACTCCACTTTTAATACAAACCAGCTGCTATCTTCTAATTTAGCTGTGATCCCTAGATAAAAGCATTTAGAAGAGTGAATGAACTGCACTGCTTTTAACCAATGATAGCTATATACAACTTGGACTATCCATATGGCAGAGATCTGAAGCAATGTAATTGTACCTAAAGAAAACACTAGAAGCTGGATGACAAAAGCCTAAGAATTACGAATGCGATTAAGAGAGATTAACTCCAACAAAGACACTTTATCCAACATTTGTTTCTCCTTAAAGAGATTTGCATTTTTCTTGCCCAGCCACCATTACCATAACGGCCTTGTGGGACTCTGAGAAAAGTTTTTATTTCAGATGCATATGCCAGTAATTAAAATAAAAACAAGAATTTGATTATTTCCAAATCCTAATCTATAAATTAATCTTCATGGTACTGAGTCCAGTTCACAAAATTTAACTATGTAATGTTCTTAATTAGTCTTTGTCTAAAAATATAGATGCATATATGTCCTTAAAGATATTTGTGTATTCATGTGTTTGTCTTCCTAATATTGTGGGATAAGCAAAGAAAACAATTTCTTCATTTGGTCATGTTGTGACTTGCAAGCTGAACTGAGCTATTCAGGAAAGGGAGAAAGGGATGTAGTAGGAAGGTGAAAAAAAATCTTACTCTTTTAACAAGGAAAGCAGCTGGTAGGACATTTTCTGGAGATCCTCCCATGTGATGATCCAGAGCTTTGTTAGCAGTAGGTTGAACTGGGGCATTTCACTCAATCTGGATTTAGTTATTCTGCTGATTATGTTTTTCAAGAGGTAGAGAAGAGGTATTTATGAAGCCTGGAAAATGTTCAGAAGTGTATCTCAATAACTGATGACAACTTCATGTCTTTCATCTCAAAGCACTTTATAATAGTATACAGGAATAACTTAATCCGTCGGTGAATCAGAATACCTTGCTGGCATGACCACAGTGACTGTTAACCAAGAACAGGTCACTAAACAGTAGAGTTTGTGCAGAAGGTAAGGAAGAGTATGAACTCCAGGTGACATGTGGGTCAGAAGCAGTGATTTGTTAGGCTGGAAGGGAAAGGGAATCCAGTACTAACATAATTAGCACAGTAGAGCTGTATAAGTGGTTTGCAGCACAGGGTTTGTCCTCTGTGAGTTCATCTTTGGCTGTTTCTGAGATAATGAGGTTGGCCTGGTGCCCACAGCCAACAACTATTTCGACTATAAATCTGCCAGCCTCATCTCCTGAGGCCCACTTAACTTGACTTTGGAAGTTCTGCTGAACTACCAAATCTGAGTCTGTTTCCATCCTTCCAGTTTCCAGGCCTATTCTTTTCTGTTACTGGGTATGAGCAGTTTGCCAATAACAATTTTACAATTCCCTCTTGTAGAGCTGACTTTCCTACCCACAAACAGAGATAATCCAGAAGCAGGGAGAAATCTGTAGACTACTGTCTAGGAGGTTCCCATTGACAACTGTGATAGGAAAACTAAGGTATGAAGAAGACAGAAGGTTGTCTCCAGGCTGAATGCAGGCAACGCTATGCATATATTTATAATAAATGGCATATTAACACAGAGATCCTTGGGATGGAGAACAGTCTTATAGGCACATAGTCAGATATCTTTGTTGTATCAGGTAAGAAGCAGGATGACCATCATGGTTCATGTGTCCATAGTAACATGTTACTGCCCTCGTCCAATTAACCACCTCTCACCCTATCAACCCAATGGTAGAAAAGAATCTCAAAAGCAGTGCCATAAGATACCAAAGGATACTTGACATCTGGGAAAACACAGAGGAAAGATGTTTTGTATACTCTGTGTTCAGTACAGAGGTGAGCTGAGTACTCATTGCAATCCTAACTCCTAAGAAAGGTTTGACTGATATTATTGGGAGGTTTCTAGCATGCAGCCCTCAGGTATTCAAACCCTCAGCAAATACATTGATGAGCAGGCTGTAGAATAGTCAGAGAGGAAACAGCCAAAAGCTGTCCAGTGTGAAGTGCATAAGCGATCCATGAAAGAGGGATATGACCCTAGCACCCACTCAGCTGAGTAACCCAGATCCTGTGGTCTGCCAACAGTGAACCAGCTTCAGTTGAGGCATGGCAGTATTGTAATCCACATCACACATCCCGGTGGCTAAATATGTCATAAATCTATTAATGAATCCTCTTTTTTAAAAAGGGGCTTCAGTTTAGGAATTCAAGTGAATGTTTTAAGCAAGCTGTATTCAGGAAATGGGTGATGGCAACAGCATCGAGGGTCTTGCTCAGTAATCTGTGCTTAGGATAAAAGTAAATATATAAGCTCTAAGAAGGGTGCAGGTTCAGTTTTTCTTGGTTAGTCTTGCCCTGCGATGACCTGTTTCCTTTCAGCCATCTCTACATGGCTCATTGATCTCCCTTTGGAGCCTGTATCAGCTGAAAAAAGTATCTAAGTCCAAAATGCTGCTTTATTTGCCTGAGATGAAGTAGCTGCTCTTTAGATAACATATCAAATCAATTGGTTCGCCAATATAGGAAGTTCAAGATTTGGTACTCATTGAATATTCTTGAGTCTGCTACTGACAATCCTGAGCAAATCACTTAAATTCTTTATGTTTGTGTTTCCTACCTGTTTCTCAACTTTTTTCTCAGTGACATTTTAAGGATGAGAGGTCCTCTTCTCTCTGGTCTGATTAGAACGTAAATAATTTTATACTGGAGAACAGAAAAGTAGGTAAGGAAAAGAAACAGATCCAGAAAAGACTTTGAAAGGAAAAGGTGTCTGTTTAAGAAGAAAAAGTCATTTTTTACTTCCCATTCCCAAATATTAGAGAATGGGAGAAAGCATCCTTAAAGAGAGAATAAATAGTATTCCAGTGTCCTAGTCAACATTTACTTCACCCCCACCCACTCAACATTCATCTCAAACAGTACTGGCAACTCTTATTGGAAGAACATTGGTAACAGCTTGCCGTGTTAATGGAGCATTTTTGTCCAATCTGGCAAGGTTTGGAATCCTATGGAAAAAGAGCTCTGAAGTTAAAAAGCTGAATAATTACAAGAGTTTCAGCAGAGGACTGTAAGGAGGAAACAGTGAATAAGTAAAAGCTGGCAAGGTCTTCACTTGGCACAGTACTTCCACCTTCATTGTGATTTTTCTTGTGTGTGAGAGAGTATGCAGCTCAGAAGATTTCCCCAATTGTTTGCATTTTGACATATCCTTATTCCAGAGAGGTGTCGCTTTGAGTATTCATTCCATTTTTCTTCTTTCACTTTATAATATATTAAAAAAAAAGCATATGCAAAATGTGGTTGGGTTATCTACGATGCAAGAGGCTTCATTTGAAAAAGGATTGGAAATCAGAGTTTGGAAGATACAATTGGTAGTTAAACTTCAATGCAGTTTTTTCCATCTATCCTGACCAATTTTATTTGCTGATGCAAAGACCACTATAGACTTATGAGTCATCTGTTATAATAATTTTTAATCACTGCATTGTTTTGCATTCATAGGAAGTCTGCAGTTTCCTTCTTACTGAAGGAGGAAAAAAAAATTTGTTCTTAAATATTTATCATGCTACAAACTTAGAAGCAGAAAATGGTAGAAAAACATTTCTAAAATCAGTCTAGTCTTGCCCTGCGATGACCTGATGGAGGTCCTAGCTGTTCTGGAAAAAAAACCCACCAGATGTGGCTGCAAGCATCAGAAGAAGAGACAGTTGCCTGTATAAGGAGACTGCTGGAAGTAGGTAACCAGTCATACTGATAGATAATGGTGGCCTGAAATTTGGCTGAAGCAGTTGTGCTCAGGGCATTGATCATCCGTCTCTCCCAGTCAGTGTGGGAGCGCAGGAATGATGGAGTTTCTTGTTTCTGGTGGAGCAAGTAGGAAGCTTGTGAGGGTTGGCAGATAGACAAATGAGTTGATGGATTTTTGCAGTCTGCTTTAGGAAACAGATCTGGTGTCCTTGGGAAAAAAAAAAGTCAGTTGTCTCACAGCCAGAAGAGATGTGTGAGTGAACTGGTGATGAATATGGATTGCATGTAGACAAAGACAGGAGAAAAATGCTGGGAACTCTGGTTTTCAAAAGACAGGTTATTGGTCATCTGGAATTTGTTTTCCTTTCTTTAAAGTTGAAGCTTATTTGAACTCTGAGTTTCTAGATTACAAAGGGAAGGGAAGAAGAGCCTGTTCAAACTGTGCCAGCAACCTGTTTAGTAAGGGGGGCTGTGGGGCAAAGGGTCCATCAGTGTGTGGTAGGGCTGCAGAACTTGTCTCATGGTGCTGTGGGTGCTACAAGTTCACATACAATGATTGGGCAACTTTATAGAGTCCAGATCTACTGGTGATTATTGAAAGCAAATATAACTCTCCAAGAAGCCTGAGTTGTACGTGACTTGGAGGCTGGCAGAGAACTGCATGCCTGCTTTTCTCACCTTTCCTCATGTGCTCCTTCCACTGTATCTACTTCCTGGTCCTTATTGAAGGCAGGATACTCTGGTATAATAAATAATTTGACCCAAAATAGCCTTGTCTAATATGAGCAGCAGCCTATCTCTTGCTTTGAGTGTTGATGCCAATCATGTAATAACATGATGTCCTTAGCACAAAGTAAGACACCAAAATCTGGGTTATTAGCCTCAGTACATTATCACATGCAGGGGTGACTTTTACCTCAGACCTCCTCCCCACTAGAACTTTATGAACCTCATGATATTTTTCCTTATTTTCTGCCTCAACAATGAAAAGCATCAGTGAAAAAACACAACAAAGATTTAGGAGAACAGTTTTGTACAAATCAGCAACAGTAAATGTTACTGATTGTCAAGGTAAAACTAAAGAGTTGAGAATATTTAAATGTTAGGGGTTGAGGAAAAAAAGAATTTAAAAGGTCCGATAGTTTTTAAAGGACTTTTCAACTTTATCCTACAGACCCTTCCTTGAACTCAGTCTGTTGCTAAATTCCTATCTTACGTGAGCTTGGAAAAAGTCAGTGAAATCTACAGTCTGTATTAAGTGAAGACATACAATGTGACATGTCCATTTATCTACATACAAGGCTCCTCTTGATCACGTCACTCACTTCAACTCGACATGTATTCAGATACAGACATTTTCTTAACTTTAGTTGGAAAATGTTGGTGAGTAAGAGTGAACAAGAGTGAACAGTGAGTTAACATCAAGATTCTCGTGAAACTGAAAATATCTGCAACAGAAATTTTTCAGTTATTGACCATTGCGTATAGTGAAGAGATCCCAAATACCAAGTTGGTACTCAAAAGAACTCTTTTTTTTTTGTCAGCAGAAGACATGAAAGCGAAAATGATAGAAATCCTCAACAGCCTTTCTGATCTGTGGAATTGCTTTGAACAACAGCGGCATCATATGCAGTTGTGAGTCAACTCAGACAGGAACTATTTTGAAGGTGATCGTGGTTGATTTTCTTAATGATAAGAATTACTAGCATAGTCCTTTTTTTCCCCTTTTGTTTCAGAGCTCATGTATTTATTTAAGGCTTTCACATGTTGCAGAGATCTTGTGTGTCTATTCCAGCACAGTAACCCATAGAGGGGATTTTGCCAGCTATCCCAAGGTGCCTAGAGATGAGCTGTGCACAAAAGAGGTTTGGAGGACAAAGTTATAAAGTCCTTTGTAGGTAATGATCATATTCTCAATTTCCCATTCTATAAGGAATAAGTATTGCTAGTTGTATCTTGCCAAAGTATAACCTTTACTGTTCCTACTTTCAGCATTATAATTCTCTTAAGTTTACATTGTGTTCTGCACAGGCACACAAGCTTAAGTCAACTGCGTTGCTTTGTTGAGATCTCCACCAGCTAAAAAGCATCAGAGCTATCAGTAGGCACATGGATACTGTAAACAGATTTCAGACCTGAGCTGATACCTTCCCGTATGGTGCTGTAATGTATGTTCACGTCAGCTGGAACAGCACAAAGTGAGGTATCACTTTGGCTATGAAAAACTTGTTTGTTTTGACCTAATTCTGTCATCGTCTAGTTATTAATTTAAGCATGTGGCCATTACTGCATTGCTCATAAGGACAACAAAATGTTGTATATCTCTTGCTTGTATTTATTAATTCCTTAATATCTCTCTCCTGCTTTTTCACAGATGGCTTACAATATGCCTTTTCAGAGGAGCACAGCAAAGACTGGTGAAATTTGAAATATGATGGAGAAATCATTGTTCTGTCTGAAATCCTTATCAGAATAGCCATTGTGTCGAATTGTAAAAGAAAAAAAATCTATTGAGGCCACTCTTAAGACCAAGTTATTGTTTTTATTATTATTTATTTATTTATTTATTATTATTATTATTATTATTATTATTATTATTATTATTATTATTGTTATTGTTTTTATCTGAACATTTAAGAAAAAGAAAAGGAGATGGAGAAGTAATTTTAGATTAGATATTTTTTTTTCCTTGGGAAATTAAAAAAATTGAAAAATATTTATGTTTGGAGTTGACACTATTTTATTTAAGCAAACACACTTTTATTCCCTTTCTGTGTCGCAAAAAGAATGATCAAAAAGAAAAGACATCATTTTCCTTTAGATTTAGTTAGCCTTCCAAGTCCCTTATTCAGTTTTGAAACAAAAATCCATTTTAAGGAATAAAAGCACCAATGCATGTTACTGTGTCATTTTCACCAAAGGGTCTCCTCTTTCTTTGATTAAACTGTCCCCTAAGTTTGTAATTAGGGTCAGTTCTCACAACTGTACTGCTCAGTGATGAGTAAGTTTTTGCCAGAACATTTTTTCAAGTTCTGTTTGCGGTGCAGTTATCATCAGCTTTAACAATGCCTTGATTTATTACTTTTAAACCTCATTGTTTAAACCTCATATATAGAATTATTTGTGAAAGCAGGAAATGTGTCTTTTTACCTCCTACTCATTGTAGATATAAAATGGATGTTTTTCAGCTAATATATCTAATTTTCTCTCTCTGAAAGGGTCCTACCACAATATGGGCACACTTAATAGAACACAATTAATTATATTAATCTTTACTAGTAATTTCAAATAGCTGGCTGAATCTGACACATACTAATGCATCAGTTAAAAAGATGCCAAACCTCTATACTGGGATCTAATAAGAGATAGGTCATCTATAATATCACTTCCACTTCTGAGCATAAATTATTTAGATCAGTAATTTCTTAATGACAAAATTGCAATGACATTCCCTGAGCAATAATATCCTTTTACAATTACCTTTTTTTTTTCTCTATTCTTATTTTTTTTTTTAATACGCATGAATAAACTGGCATCCAGGGAATCCAGTATTCAGCAAGGGAAATGAGCTTCAAAGGAACTGGCAGGCTATGTCACTTAGTGAAAACAGGTGAGATGAACAGAAGAGGTGACATATTGAAATGGCTTATATATAACGTGCACACAACTCCTGCATAGCCCTTGTCAATCCATAGCGCCGCTCTCCCTTGAGGCCAAGAAACTGTGATATTGAATGTGATCTGACTTGACCCTCTCAGAAATGCCACTGCACTTTGCAATTTCTCTCCCAAACACTCTGAGCCTTTGATACCAGTGCATGGGAAAAATGTCATTGAAGTGCTGTCCCAAACAGAGTGGAGTAACAACAGTCCATAAAGCTTAATCCGTCATTTCTTTCTGCACTCAAGGAAGTGGAATCTGAAACAATCATCACCCCGAGAGTGTATTATTTATTCATAGTCATTAGACCCTCCTGCATATAAAAGGCATGTAAAGCATGCAGCAATTAGATCTGAAGAGAAGTACGCATGAATAATACGTTAATTTAATCAATTTTTCTGGTTTTTAGAATATTAAAAAACAGATTATCCCTTTCTCAACTGAACTTGCTATGAGTACATAATTAATGACTATTTTTACCAATGTTTAGCTTTCCACACTGATTTGGTGTATTTGAATTCTGAGCTGTGCTGTTGACTAAGGTAACTCACAACTCTTTCTCAAGCTGCTCCTGAATGAACATGATCATTTCCACCACAAATACTGGCATGCAGAAACTGCATCTCTAGATTTGTTTTCCATGGACAGTAAAGAGAAGTTACTTGCACATTGGCAGAAAGGATAATGAAACTTGCATTCGGACACGTGAAATGAGTTAATTTCAAATTTATGGGGATATTTACTCATAATTTGCTCTGATATTCACCAAGGTCTTAATGCAAAACATTGCTAGGAATCACCTAGTAATGTTTTGGTATTGCTTTTGATATATACATGTTAAAAGAAAACAGCCTTGATTATAAATAAACATCCTCAGAGTATTAACAACCATCCACAATCAGTCTAACTACTTAGCAGCTCAAACAGTGATTTGAGAGAATGCCTTTTATATGGCAGGTGGGGATAGTGTATGAAAATAAATATCAAAAATTACTGTGATTTGGCAGATGACTGGAAACTCATTAAATTTTTGTTACCACCATCACCTGTGGTCCTCTGGTCTTTCCCTAATTCTCATATTCCTCAGTAGAGTGGTACCCCAGGAGCAACCTTTTTTTCATCTCTGAGCTATGAAGACCTGGAAATATGTTGCTTTTCTTTATATATATATATACACACATATACTGTAAACCAACAAATTTTAGACTCATTTGAGGATTCATGGGAACAGTAAGATTAATGTGTGTTAAGATAATACTGGTTTTAAAAAACTCTAAGCTGTAAGGTACTTGACACTCTAAGGATAACTGAAGAGAGGATCTTAATGAGAACATCTCCAGTACAGGTAAGGATAGAAAGGTGAAGGTGGAGAAAATGGAGGAGTGAGTGGCAGTAACAGGTAGTGACCTAGAGGTAAGTTCAGCAGAAAAAATAAGTTCTTCTCTTGTTCCTTTGCCAGAATTATAGTAGAAACAATTGGAATATTTATTTTGGACGCACAAGCTGTGCAAAATGCCAAATCAGTCTGCCTTCCTAGTGAAACAACAGCTTTTTTTCAGCAGAGTTCTTCCAGCATGTGTTTTGCTGCTGACTGCCTGGACATCAACATATTCTCCAGTTAGCCTGGACAAGTTGGATGGTGTCTGATGAGCTTTGGGTTTCTGTGAGATACTAAGTGCTCTGTGCCCAGCTCTGCCACATTTACGTGTACATTGCTCATTGCTGACCCAGTGCAGACAGCAATACCCACTGCCATCTGTCACATCACAGGAGCAGATGAAAGTGACTGACTTCAGTCAGTCACTCACCAGCAATGGAGACAAGTAGCTAGAGAAACAGAACTGTGGCAGAGTTTGTTGTCAGGAGATTGTAGAGGCAAGTCTTGGTGCAGAGGGCTCACCCCTCTAATCTCCCTTTGGACTGTATCAGTATGGCAAGAGATGTTTCTAGACAAACAGATCTTTATCCATGTCATCGAAACAGTAGGCTAGACATAAAATGGCATGTATGAAGAGAGCAGACCGTTTTCTAAAGGTTCCATCTTCCAGCAGGTATTTAGCTTCTTGGTCTGTGGACAACTGAAGTAAAAAAGACCTTCTCTCTTCTCTCTTCTCTCTTCTCTCTTCTCTCTTCTCTCTTCTTTCCTGCTTTAACTTCTGCCTTGTCCTTTCTGTATAATTTAATGGAGGACCTTTGTACAGCTATACTGAGCAGTCGTTAGTGTGCGCAGCTGCTCCATGCTAGAACACCCAGTTATGACTGATAGTCTGTCTTCATGTTCAGCCCTTCTATTTGTCATCTACTTATGAAGGCTTGCTTTATCAATTTAATCATAGTCTACTGAAATCCATTGAAAGTTTCCTATTTGCTTCAACAGGCTACAGGTCATGGTGTGTTATTTATCCTTGATTTTATTTAAGCCAGAATTTTACTTCTATGGTGAACTAGTTTTGAGTCACTGTGATGATTTCCCCATGAGGGGTTTTGGTCCTGAGATGAGTAACTTGCTTAGGCGGATGTATTGATTTCTTCATGTTTGTCTGTCTCTAACCGGGACAGGAGATTTTGTTACTGTGCACTATTGCAGAATGTGTAAGTAGGCA
>WAAB01010978.1:12916-24634 GCA_013389865.1 Piaya cayana | reverse complement strand
CCGAGAGCCAGACACTTCACAACTGGAATGAAATTTAAGATCAGCTCAATTATTTATGTGAGCCTGCCCCATTATCAAGAATATAAATCTTCGTCTCGGCAGCTCAGAGGTGCTGAAGATTTCTTAAGTCTGAGGACGGAAGCATTAAAAGTCGATGTTCTAAATCTCCACTACAGCTTAAAAATCCTGTCGTTAGTCCCATAAGAAGGAGAAAGCAGGGAGATTTTTTTAGTGATGACTGACATCATAGGTTCCTTCTCCTCTCAGAAGGGAAAGCCTGCCTTTCCCGCTGTTCTTTTCACGTTTCTAGTCAATCCTGAGATATTTTCACCAAAGTGACATTATCCCCTGCTAATATTTCCATGTTTACAATAGGGCGAGTGGATCCCAGCAGGTCTTTGTAGGCAGAGGTTTCCATAGTAAATGAGTCAGCATTTCCCTGGCATGTTAGAGGGGATGATTTTCATCCGAAGGAGGGGAGATTGAGATGAGATATTGAGAAGAAATGTTTTGCTGTGAGGGTGGGGAGGCCTTGGCCCAGGTTGCCCAGAGCAGGAGTGGCTGCCCCATCACTGGGGGGGTTTGAGGCCAGGCTGGATGGGGCTTGGAGCCCCTGAGCCAGTGGGAGGTGTCCCTGCCCATGGGAACTGGATGATCTTTGAGGCCCCTTCCAATCCAAACCATCTCACGGTTCCATGATTATCCCTTGGTGTCAACCAGAATCCTGAGATCCCATCCCTGGAGGGGTTCAAGGCCAGGTTGGATGGGGCTGGGAGCCCCTCATCCCGTGGGAGGTGTCCCTGTTGGTCAACCTGTTGGGGTTGGAACCGGGGAGGTTTGACATCCCTTCCAACTGAAAAGATTCTATGATTCTAAATGTTGCAGCACCAGATGCCGTCCCTTGGAGCACCGCAGCACGCAGAACGTGCTGCCTTTCAGTTTCTGTGCAGATCCAGGGGAGCTGTCTTCATCCCACAAGGAGTCCACCCTGATTTCTCTCTCTGCAGCCTCTGTTAGCAGGTTTCCCACCTCCAGGCCCTGCCCCTTCGCAGAAGGCAGCGCAGGAAAATCCCGCACGTCTCCACTGTGGGAGGTTGCTGAGGGTTTGGGGCATTCCGGGTGCGTCGCCACAGCAGGAGGGAGAGTATGAAAACCCAACTCCCGACATCAGGCAGGCTGGGGAAAGATTTTTTAAATCCTCTTCTCATGCATACACATGGCAAGCAAAACAGAGCTGACGAGCAGCTGCGCTGGCAGGCGTCAGCGCCCAACCCAAATAAATCCAGGTTTTTTATGAGTTAAACTTCAAAATAAAAAAGAAAATCCAGCGTTTAAGTAGAGCATCTGAAAATCCCTTGCTGCGGCAAATGTTGATTTAAATATAAGAGAGTGTCTGCTGGCAGGGGCTGAATGGGACCGGAGCCATTTCTTTCACTATTGATGCAGAGTTGGCCTGGGGAAGAGGCAGTTCTGGCTTTCAATCCCCACGACAGATTCTCCCCATAGATACGTTTATTAATTGTGTGCAGCAGAGGCCTCATTTAGTTTGGAGTGTGTGCAGAGAGGCAGTTGTTGAGGAGTGTCGGCATCAGCTGAGCTGTGAGGGATCCGTGTCTGCTGGTCATTTCTCGTAGGCTGCCAGCTGGGCACCTTGGGCTTGGATCTCAGGGGCGGACGATGCCGTGGCCGCTTTCCAACCACGCCAGGTTGCTCCAAGCCCCCGTCCAACCTGGCCTTGAACACCTCCAGCCAATTTGTGTCCTAGTGGGCAGCCAGCCCCGTGTACGACTGCCTCGGCGGGTTTTAGGGGATTTTTAGAGCGGAGACTTAACCGGTGGCCTCGCATAAAATACATTCTGCATTCTGCTTTCGGCAGGGTCTTAGAAATTTAAATTTCTATAGTTCAACCTGGAAAAAGTGATATTAACCCATTTGAAAGAAGAGAGAATGGGTTGCGCAGAGCCTGCTGAAGTTGGGGAGTCTCTCTGTTTGCTTCCCCGCCGCCGCTCCTCAAGCTCTCGAGCATTTTACCTCCCTTCATCCCAGTCCTGGAAAATGGTTTATCAAGAGGGCAATCTGCCTTGGAGATCATGCGAGTGGGAATAAGCTGAAGTCAGAGCGAGTCAGTCACCAAATGGTGTAGATTGATTTTGCTCTCTCTCCATTTAATTCTCATGTTCTTTGGGCCGCGCTCTGGTTTATAGTGCACAATATGTAGTTTCTCCTATATTTCTTCGGAAGTGAATTTCTTGACATGTTCTTTCCTTATCTTCTCAGCTGACCTTTTAGTCTTTCCTTAAATAGTTTTTTTTCTCTAGTCTATGTTCTCAGTTTCTTGAAAATCGTGGGGTTTGGGGTTGGGGAAGGAAGACATCAGGAATAGAGTCTCCTTGATGCATTCAAAGAACTCGCTGCTCTTTGTGTCTGCGCTGAGCATTAACATTTTCAGTCTCTCCTCCATTCTGTTTAATACTTCCTCCTCTCCTCCTTCTGCCTTTAAATAATTCTCCTCTAAAACATATAGCAGTTTAGGTCCTTTATCTTTTGTTCACCTTCAGCACGAAGCTGCCTTCCCCCGGGGCCCTGGGGGATGTAAACCAGCATTTGTGTGATTCGGGTTGCAGGGCTGGGGAACTCCACTGGGACTTTGTGCTTGATGCCATGTGTGGTTTGATGATAAGAGTTTCAGATACCGCCGCGTTATCTAAGGTTCTGTAACCCTTTGCACATAGGTTTAAAGGAGTTAAAAACATCGGGGTCCCCAAGCCAACCTGGCCGGGTCGCCCGGCGGCTTTACAAATCGCGGCTTCAGAGCGAAACGCACAGCGTGGAGCCGTGGAGAAACAAACTGGGATTTCTAAATAAGTATTAAGCTCTCATCCTTGAGAAATACATGTTGTACTTTCATTTCCTCTGTATTACAGCCCAGCCATTAACGTGATGTAGTGCCGTCCGCACCTATTACCTTTGCGATATAAAGCGGCTTTGGTGAGGTTTCGTATCCATAATGCTGGCAGGTTGGTAACCCTAATCGTGCCGTCGTGTTTCCCCGTGCTCTTTGCCAAAGGATATTTTCCCTTTCTATTAATTTTAAGAACACACCGAGCGCTGGAGTCACTGCTTCCAAGTGACACAATCGTTTACTTTCAAAGTGAGAGATGCACGCGACCGGATTCTGTTGTTTCCCGCAGCTCTTGTACCAGCTTAGGTGCAGCATCTGGAATTGATGAGACTAATAGATCCTGGTGGTTTACAGCCAAGTCAGCACACAGAATAAATTAAACCCTCCTCTCTAGTTCACTGACAGGAATTCCTTCTTGCTGTCTGGCTCTTGATAGTCACGATGTTGTGTTTGGTGACTGCTGTCACGCCGGCCTTGAACTGTAATCTGGAAAACAATCAATATACATTAATTACATTTAGGGTAATCTCTTGTGTATGTTCCACTTTATTAGTGCCTCAGAGAGTAAAGAATTATTTTTTGGTCCAAGAGCCAAGAAAGTGCTTGGGTTTGTAGCTACTAATATTTTGGGACAGGCGTTGCGGTATGTTGGAGGCGCGTTACTGCTGAATCTTCCACCAGGGAAAAAGGGCTTTGGATTTCTCTATCTGCCATAGATTTTTCCTGATGAATTTGCTGGACTTTGATAATCAGGCTTTAAAATGTTCCTTTAAGTGGATAGCAAGCTTCCACATTCTGTAATGAAATTGGCCATCGGAAGGACCTTCTGTCACCTTGAGACCTGGGCTTAACGTGAACGGAGTGTGTTTTAAATTTAAGAAAGATGCGAGACTGCTGTTCCGGTGAGCAGAGCACCTACCCAAACCGCCCTTGAAACACACGTGGTGAGTTTGATGAATTCTCTTGCCTTTGGTAGTTACTGTAGATTTCTATTATTTCTTAGAAATGCCAGTCCCTTCGTATTGAAGTGACATAGAATCATCGGGTTGGAAGAGACCCACCGGATCATCGAGTCCAACCATTCCCATCAATCACTAACCCATGTCCCTCAGCACCTCGTCCACCCATCCCTTAAACCCCTCCAGGGAAGGTGACTCAACCCCCTCCCTGGGCAGCCTCTGACACTGCCCAATGACCCAAACCAATCACAGCCTGCTAGACTCTTCCCATTGTGTTTGAGCATTAGTAGCAACTTAGAGCTCTGTCTACATCTACTGCCTGATTTGGGGGGTATTTTTGTAATAAGAGGGCAGCTGTTGTGCTAAACTCTTGCTTATGAGTGTGAACTTGGGTTAAAGGCTCTGCTGAGGCTTGTGGAATACTCAAAAGTATCTTTATCATTTAGTATATGCATATATTTAAATTTCAAATGCGCCGTACCCGGCGCTACTTTTTCAACTCTTTAACACAGATCTCGACATTTTAATGTACTGCTGCAGCCATTCCGGTGAAAATCTGCACGGGTCCTGATGGTTTATTTACCGCTGTAGCTTTTAATGCAAATGCGAAATCATTTCTCTTCCAGGCAGCCCGTATTCCATCGCAAGCACATCAACAAAACGCGAAACCCACATAAAATTCAAAAGCTGCGAGTATTCCAAAAGTAGCATGAGCCATCCCTGCCTGTTTTACATAGGCTGGGGGTATTTATGGGCCTTGTACACATACAGTAAAATGTAATATGGCAGGATAATGGTATTGTAGTAAAACACTATGGCAAAAAAGGCTGGTGAATTATAGTCGTCAATGAATCTTGTTTCTGGTTATAGAAAACAGAGTATGATTACTAAATGCAAACAGCCCGCGTTTTATACAGTTTTATACAGTTATAGATCTCGGGCCTTGTGTCTGGAATATCAATATTTACTTTGCTTTTAAGGCACATCAGTTACAAACGCAATAAATGTGTTTCGTTTTTCACCGAGGGCGTTTCGCTCCCCAGCCCGAGCTGAGGTCTGTGCGATGTGGCTCGATGATTGTTGATCTGCGTGTGAGCTCTTCCTCCCGACTGGTTTTACTCTGAAGCAACCACTGCAGCCAACGTCCCCGTTTTCAAAATCATAAAGTTATGTGAGGCTGTGAAGGATTTATTAGTTAGCTTGGACGGCGTTAGATGGCATTGAATTTGGGACAGTGGAATAAAATTGTTTTGCTTTGTGAAGGAATGAAGCAAACTCGGTTAGCAATAGGAGCAGGTTTCAGCGTTTCAGAACCCCTGATTCTTCCTGTAGTTGGTTGGTGCTGTCAACATTCTGAGGTCTCCCTGCCAGAGGGATTCTTGTCCTACACTGTAGATCTTCACCCTTCTACTGGAGTATTATTCCCAACTGTTCATGTGGAGAATTTGCTGGAGGTGTTCCAGGCCAGGTTGGATGGGGTTTGGAGCTCCCTGATCCACTGGGAGGTGTCACCATCCCACTCTCCCCTCTTTCAGCTGAAAACACTACCCCCTCATCCTCTCCCTGCCCTCCCTGCTCCAGAGCCCCTCCCCAGCTTTCCTGCAGCCCCTTTCAGCACTGGAAGCTGCTCTCAGGTCTCCCTGGAGCCTTCTCCTCTCCAGGCTGAACAACCCCAACTCCCTCAGCCTGGCCTCATTGATTACATGTCAGGCTTCTTTACTCAATCAGCATCTGCTCAATTAAAACCTTCCTTAAATCTGTGACTTACTCACAGAACCATGGACAACACAAAAAGCAGGACTTAAGGTTTCAGTTTATTCCATATGCTCTTTCATCTCTGCTTTTATCATTTTATTCATTTCTTGCCCATTCCCACCTGTCTCCTTGGAGAAGAATGTCTGCTTCATGGATACCTGTCTGGTTTGGCTTTTTTTATCCTGAAGTACTTGATCTCCAATGCCCTGAACCTTTTCTTTTCGCTCAGCCTGGATCCGTGGATGAGGTGTTCCAGCACGCAGCGCGGTGCCCGCAGGACTGCTCTGTGGAGGTTCAAACAAAGAGCAGGTTTCAGAGGCAAAAAAAAAAAAAGGCTTGTGATTATCATGCTTGTAAAATCCACTTAAACACTCCTGTTCAGTATGCTAAAAGAAAAAGCCTTCGATTTCACGGTCACTCCATGTAAGTGGGGAATAAAAAGGATGTGGTTTTGTGTAGAACTTGTAGTATTTTACATATGTTACAGCCATTTTAGTGGGTTTTGTTAACTGCGTGTATCTCAGGGCAGCAGAACTAGTTGCGTACATTGAGAGATCTGCTTGGGTTAATGATTAGGTTATTTTTTTATCATAGAATCATTGAGCAGTTGGGTTGGAGGGGACCTCCAAGCCCATCCAGTCCCACCCCCTGTCACAGGCAGGGACACCTCCCACTGGATCAGGGGCTCCCAGCCCTATCCAACCTGGCCTTGAACCCCTCCAGGGATGGGGCAGCCACCCCTGCTCTGGGAAACCTGGGTCAGGGCCTCCCCACCCTCACAGCAAAACATTTCTGCCTAAGATCTCACCTCCATCTCCCCTCTCTCAGCTGAAAACCTTTTGCTTCATTATGATCCCTTTTATTTTCTTATTATTTACTTAATTGCTACTCTATTGAATATGGAACTGGCTGTATTTTGTATGCTCCTTTTTGGACGTCTCTGAAATGTTAACGAGAGCCCAGGAGATGCTTTTTTTTCCCTGCTGTTTGTCCTTTTTTCCTCTGACAGGCAAGCAAAGAGCCTTTCTAAACCAGACCTGAACGAGCAAACGGGGTCAGCCGGGTGTGCTGCGGGAGTCGCACCCAGTCGACTATTGAGCCTCTACATATAAGTTTGAAGACTCTGTCTTATAGCGTTGTAAACTGTGATGTTAACAAAGCAAGATAGGCAGATAAAATAACGCCTTTTGAGTATTCGAGTCAAGAAAAAAATTTAAGTTACTTCTTGTAGGGATGCCTTGAGCATTTTTCACACAGTTCTTCAAACTCGTCATAAAAGACCGGCCAATGTCGGCAGCCTCATGTACAAAACACTTTGCATTACATGCGAGCGTTCCTGAGGAGTCACAGATCGTAGCAGATCTGCTAAAACTAACCTGTTGATTTGGTTAGATCAGTCCTTGTCCTCGTTCTGGAAAACATCTGTCACGTAGATTTAGTTTTCACACCTGTGCCTCCAATGCAGCCTCTTTGCCTGGACCCGTCATTCATCACCGGTACGTCTGCCACATGGAAAAAAATAGCCAATATTCTGATGTGGAAATTTGGCTTCTGATAAATGTTTATCATTTAGTGAAAAGATAATTAGGTTCCAGCAGGTGTGTTCTGTGATACATCTTGGAAATCCAGCTCAGGGGCATTCAGCATGGTTGGAACTTTACCAGGAGGTCTCTGCTTTCAGTTGGAAGCCGCTGCAGCCTTTTCATTCCCATCAGACAAATCATTTGTGGGTGCAGCCCCGCTGGAAAACAACCATGTGAACCCATCGGTTTGTTAATCATAGAATCACCAGGTTGGAAGAGACCCACCGGGTCATCGAGTCCAACCATTCCCATCAATCTCTAAACCACACCCCTCAGCACCTCATTGACTCGAAATTTTTTGCATGGGGGTGAAAAGCAATTTTCCAATTAATGTTAGACACTTGTTCTTCCAAAAATAGGAATGAAGATAAACTTATTTGGGGATCTGATTGTATCTTTTAATAATCAGACAATGTACCATTAGTGATGGCGTATTACGGCAATTTATCTTTGTAACAGCATTTTAAAATAGCGCGTCTGAGTCAATCCTTGCCCACCTCTAGCATTATAAATTGAGATGTACCTACAGGCTGTCACCTTTCCCATTATACTTATTCAAAAGCATGTTCTAATTTCATTTTGACTCACCCCCTCCCATGCTAGCCTTTCTCCTCCTCTGGATTTTTGCAGCAATATGATTTTTTCCTTGTGATTTTAGAGCGCATGAGGGATGCTGAGAGGGGACCTCATTGCTCTCTGCAACTACTTGAAAGGAGGTTGTGGAGAGGAGGGAGCTGGGCTCTTCTCCCAAGGGACAGGGGACAGGACGAGAGGGAATGGCCTCAAGCTCCACCAGGGGAGATTTAGGCTAGAGATTAGGAGGAAGTTTTTTACGGAAAGGGTCATTGCTCACTGTCAGAGGCTGCCCAGGGAGGTGGTTGATTCACCTTCCCTGGAGGTGTTTAAGGCACGAGTAGACGAGGTCCTTAGGGACATGGTTTAGTGTTTGATGGGAATGGTTGGACTCGATGATCCGGTGGGTCTCTTCCAACCTGGTGATTCTATCATTCTAGGATTCTGTTAACAAAAGTGCTCACTTTGTTGCTAACTGGACATGAGCCACGGTGCGTGGAGTGAAGATCATCTCTCCTGGCTCCCCTCGCTCTCAGAAGTTGGTGTAGCAAAGGCGCTCGCTGCAAGCCACGAAAAGTGAAATAATAAGAAAGACAAGATGCATCGGCAGCATGCAGCACTTGGGCTTTCAGGTTGATCTCTCTTGCAACAACTGAGAGCATCTCTTCAAAGAGAACAGTCCTGAGCTTCTCTCCCCAGCGTAGCCGACAAAAGCTCCGGCTGATTGATGAGTTCGTCAGTGTGTCAGATTTATGTAATGAGATTATACATTCAATCTAATGAAGGAAAAACATGCTTACCAGAACAGCCTGATGGCACCGTGATTAAACGATCCCGTAACGGCATTCCCTCCGTGGCTTCATTTAAAGAAATGCAGCAGGTGCCGTTGACCTGCTTCTCATGTGCTGCCAGCGATGGCCTCCCGGCAGTGCAGATTAATGTGTTTTGATTGTGTTGATAAAACAACTCTGTGATCGCTGAGGTAGATACGAAGGGTTTGTATCCAGCAAACTGGCTTTTATTTTTTATTAATCTCCCACAATGGTTTATGCTGGTGGAGGCTTTGCCTGCTTATTTGTTAGAGTCCTAGGGTAGAAGGCAAAATGAAGCTGTAACCAATGCATCGCTGGAATTGGAGCATGTGCCCAGCCTGTGCTCACCCATCCTAACTGCAACCCCAAGGAAGATTCCTCAAGCTCAGACACACTTGGGTTTCTAGAAACAGGAGCTTGGTGCTAGATCTGAAAGGAGGTGAATGTATTTTGATAGGAATGGTTGGACTCGATGATCCGGCGGGTCTCTTCCAACCTGCTTATTCTATGATTCTATCTTGCTCTCTTCCGCTAAACACTATAGATCTGGAAAAAAACATTTGAAATAAGGCATTTAAAGAGTGGGGACTATGAGACCTAAATCAATGATGAGGTAGAAAAAACTTTTTCTAGCCAGAGGTCTGAGCCGATCAGCGTGGGGGGAATATTCATAAAAGCCAATGTTAGCAGAGCAGTGCAGTCGCCCTGGGCTTGCTCCAGAGTCGATGGAGACAGTGGCAGAAGCCCGATAGCGCTGCTGTTACTGGTAATTCAGAGAAGAATCCATTTTAATTTAGAAGGATTTTTGGGTTTTGGTAGAAAATAAATCGACTTCAAGCACATCGTCTTCTCCTGTCAACAAAATTTTCAGCTTGAAATTAGATGTTTTGAGTTTTAGAACTTCTTGGTCTTTTTTTCATTTTTTTTTTTTAATGTGAAGTCAGATTCTAGAGAGGAAAATGTGGCATTGCCTGGTTCTTATATATAACAGTGTTATATTTGTTCATAGGGAGGTAAGAGCTCAAGTAGTGACGTCTCCTCTATTAATTGAATTAATTGTCTTCATGGGCAACAGTAAAAGTAGCCACACTGTGGGGGATGCATATGATCTCGGAGCATAGTAGTTAGTGTAATTATCTGCAGTCTCAGGAGCAGCAGTGCACCTTTTTATTACTGTTTTCTCTATCTAAACACGAGTGTGTTGCACTTACATTTAAAATATTAAGCGATTCCGAGACTGAGAGAACAATTTTCTCCAAATTCTACAAATATCGGCGTGTTTACTGCTTTATCTGGGAGGGAGAATATTTAAAATCTGCGCACTGCTGATGCCCTAAGAAACGTCTGTGCTGCCATAAGTCGGGTGTTGACCTTTCCCATCTTTAAAATCACGAAGCGTTTATCTTACATCAAGAAAGCAATTGATTCCCCCTTCAAGAGAAGCTGGCCATCTAACCATATTAACTTCGATAGATGTGCGCTCTGGTTATTGGCCACGTGGGAAAGTCAGATGTGTTTAAAGGGCAGGGTAGGATGATGGAAAAGCAGAAGTACCAAGGTCCTTGCCTTCTGACCTACAAAACTATGATATGTGCCCGAAGAACTCTGAGTTGCGTTGTTCCTGTTGGACGGTAAATCTCTTTTAAAGTCTCAAACGAGATGTCCGAGAAAGAATAGAAGGTTTCAGCCATGGGCAGCCAGCTCTCGATGTGTAAATTCGATTGAGCGATTGATGAAGAACTCTTAGGGCATCAAACCGTTTAGGAGCGTTAAGCGGTACCTGAACTCCTCTGATCTTCAAGGTTTAAATAATAACTTAACATTAAGCCAACCAAACAAGAGCAATGCTTTCAGCTGAAATAGGGGAGATTGAATCATAGAATCATAAAATCACCAGGTTGGAAGAGACCCACTGGATCATTGAGTCCAACCATTCCTATCAAACACTAACCCATGTCCCTCAGCACCTCGTCCATCCGTCCCTCAAACTCCTCCAGGGAAGCTGAATCAACCCCCTCCCTGGGCAGCCTCTGACACTGCCCAATGACCCTTTCTGTGATGACCCTGAGATGAGATCTGAGGCAGAAATGTTCTGTGAGGGTGGGGAGGCCCTGGAACAGGTTGCCCAGAGCAGTGGTGGCTGCCCCATCCTTGGAGGGGCTCAAGGCCAGGTTGGATGGGGCTTGGAGCCCCTGATCCAGTGGGGGGTGTCCCTGCCTATGCAGAGCGGTTGGAACTGGATGATTTTTATGGTCTTTTCTGACACAAACCATTCTGTGATTCCACGGGCAGAGCTGTAAGGCAACCATAGCAACCTTTGCCGGAGCCTCTCTGCAGCCTCTAACTCAGCTGCGTTCCTGCCTCCATCAATATTCTCATGGATTTTTGCCGTTCCCTGGAGTGCTCGGACTTGCCTGTCTGGCAACTGCGAGATCTATGTCTGTAGCATCTTTCTGGGTACGTGCACAGCTCAGGCTGATGTGCATACGTTATTTATTTTGCACATCCTGAGCGCAGCGAGGCTCCTTCACCTCGCTCAGCTGCTGCAGCAGTCGAGCTCCTGCGACGCGAAGCCGCAGGCTGGTTTAATGCTGCAACCGGCAGACAAAAATATGGACGAGTTGGGATAAGAGTTATTTTTAACAAAAAGAAAAAAAGAAAAAAAGGAGTTTGCTAACTCCCGTCGTAATCTGCCTGGGATACGGGGTATTTAACTGATCTGACTTTGATAATGCTGTAAGCTGGTCTTTGATAATTGCTTTCTGTAATTGGAACAAATTTATGATTATGCTAATTCATCCGCTGCCACCCAATATGTAGCAGCTGAGTTAATCCATATCGGCCCCTGTGCTTCTGCTGTAGATCATTACGTGATTAGCCTTTGCCGGAGATTGATAGGGGTATTTTAATTCTGAGCAGATTTAATTTCGGAAGAAATAATCCAGATATCTTTATATGAACTTATGGCGTATTATAACAGTTTTTATGACTAGCTCAAGATAGAAATATTTAAGATCCACAGATAGACTAATTCTTAAAAAGAAACGTATTGCATTGTGTTACAAGCGCTGTGTGACCTCCGGTGATGGTAAAATGAGGGGAGTGAAGGGCTAATGAGTTTGGAGTCGTCAGGC
>WAAB01010977.1:1493-17708 GCA_013389865.1 Piaya cayana | reverse complement strand
CTTGCCATGGGCATGGACATCCCTCTTTGGAAACACTCCCTCCCCAGCTTTCTTGTTGCCCTTTCTTGTACTGCAGTGTCGCTATATGGTCTCCTAGGAGCCTCCTCTTCTCCAGGTCAAAGAATCCCAATGCTCTCAGCCTCTCCTCCCATGGGAGGTGCTCCAGCCCTCAAATCATCTTTATAGGCCTCTGGACTCTCACGGGGCTGCTGTGAGAGGCAGGGTCAGCTGCTGACACACAGGTGAAACATGGGCTGTCTCTCCCGTAGTGAGCAGAGTGGCACAACAGGAGATCAGTAGGGCAGAACAGCAAGTGCCAAGGACCTAGCACCTGGGCAAAATGGATTTCAAGGGGAAAGGGCGTGAATCCCAAGAGCTGAATGCCTGTCTGTGATGGGAGCACGTTAGATGTGTCCCTGGAGCACAGCTGCCAGGCAAACCAAAGTGCGGGACCACAGGGAGATTCACTTCAACAGTGGTTCCCTGTTTGACATTAAACATTGATAAAGACTCCCTGTGCAATTCATGCTGATTGCACCATGCCAGCAAGTGTGGACCCAGGCCCATTCCCAAGGGCACCGTCTGTGTCCCAAAGGGGATGGTCAACTCCGGGAGTCTGTACAGCTTGTGCTGCAGTCACAGAAATGCCCTTTGGCTGCAGTGCCTGAAAATCATCTCCTTCATCTTGCTGACAGGGCTGAATTTTTTTCCTCTGCTTTTGCCCTGGCATGTGAAAATGAGTGAGCCGTGACTGCAGGAGCTTTGGGAGGCCAAGAACAGATACTTGACTTATTTAGGTGGGTTGTACTTCATGCCCTTGGCTCCATGGAGGAGTCCAAGGAGGAGTCTGTGGCCAGGATGTGACGTACCCTTCAGGTTACAGATCCCAGGATGAGCCTGGTCTTTGGGTTAAACTCCACAATGGCCAGTAAAGAGCATTTGGGCATCCCATCCTGCGATTTCTCTTGGCTTTTAAAGCAGGGGAATACAGTGCAGAGCTGCCACACGAGCTGCTGTTTTAATCACAGAGTGATTATCCTGCCTACCTGCTGTGGTTACCTCATGTGGCAGTTACATCAGAGACCTTGGGAAGGGCCTGAGGCCCTGGGGAAAGGAGCATCCGAGCACTTCAGCAGGGAAAAATGGGATCAAAGTTAATAGCAGCTTTAGGAAACTGGAGAAATTTTCTCAAATTTTCAGAAGGAAATATAATGAAGAGAAATAAAGTACGCATTTAGCTGGCTAGGCTAGTATTAAAATAAGCTAAATTTGCATGAACACCAATATATCCTGTCCCCTAGTGGAAGTGTTATCCTATCATTCTCCAAACTAAAAGCAAATTTGGAGAATCATCTTTTTTCAGTATAAATGTATATGGGAATTACCAATAAAAAACATCTTGCACGGCATCAGTACTGCCAATTCTTTCTGCACTTGAGGATACCTTGGGTGTTTTAAATAGTTTTAATGTTCAAAAGTCTTTCCTCTTTTATGAAGAAAGTAGGTAAAAAAATTGGAGCTAATTGTAATATCCACTTATAGGGTTGTAGGTTCTCTCTGCTCCTCCGTAGGTGTCATCAACAGGGAAATGAGTCAAGTAATCAAGCGTCTGGTGATGTTAACCTATGATCCTGTCCTCATTTCTTCTCCTTTCATGTCATTCTTTGGCTCCTTTTGCCTTTGCCTTTCCATTGTCGTCAGATCCCATCCACCCCACTCACCTGTTCTGTAACTGAAGCTGTTTGGCTGCTTTGACATGCGATGGAAAGGGCATCCTGAATGTCCCCTCCTCGGCCACGACCAAAAGCTCACATGCCTTCCTCTGACATTTGCTGTGGAGATAGGAGGAATTTGAGTAACCATAGAAATCTCATGCACACTCAAGAGATGTTCTTTTTTAGAGCTAGGAGAGTTATGTGTCAACTGTCTCTAAACTCTAGCTGATTTTACCCTCTCCAATCTGTTTGCAGAACTGTCACTTTTCCTCAGTGGGCATCTCCTTAGGCATCATCAGACCTAAATAATGACTTTCCTGGGTTTAAAATCTCATGTTGAAACTTTCCAAGTAGAAGTCATTTCTTTTTTTTCCCTATTGGGAGATCAGGTAATAACTGTAGTGAGCATGGCAGAAGTTAGTCTCCAAACAATGGAACAAGACCAGAAGACAGCAAGGCCATCTCTGTCTGTTCATAGCCAGCCTGAGGTGGTTCTGGACAGCAACAAACACAAAGGTTAGCTCACTTGTCTTAGCAATAGCCAAACCAGTAACTGGCCTAAGGTATCTTGTATACTACCAGGTTAGTTAGTCTTTTATTTGTTAAACTCATCACTGGCTTCTCCCTAGGAGCAATCCCTGACTCTTTTCCTTCTCCATCCTTTTTAGCACTGCTCACCTGGAATGATAGCTCGAATCCCTGAAGGACCCGTCTTACCCAGACAAAACACAATTACCCACATTACATAGTCTATGCCAGAAACAGAGAAAGCACTCATCATATTCCATTTAATTCAACCCAATTCTCACCTCAGTGGAATAAAAAGAACTTTTCATGTGAAAAGTGTGCTTACCGTCTCCAGGACCTAGTGCCCAGCTGCATGTTAGTAGAAGTGTCAGAATGAGAAGCTTTGCACTGGAGAATTAGTGTTCCGGCATTTCTTCTTGTCTCATGCCAGCATTCCTGAGAGGTCTTATTTTACCCAGGGATCCTCAGTACGAGGCTACACATTCCTTATCAGTCTGTTTATTATGGAGCCGCAGGCACAAAGATCCTTCTCGGCATGTTTTATAAATATTAACAGCATAGCTGAGAACAGCATTTGCAAGTTGCAAATCTCATTGGGGATTTTCTTCAAGATTAGTGTAAAACTACCACTAAGTAGGAAAAATACTGAACGCTTTTCATTTTTAAGAAGCAGCTTGAGTGCTTATCTTTGCATTTTGTGAGATACTCAGCATTATGAGACTATCTATTGTATTGTGTGTTGATAATGTGATTCCTTTAGCTAAAGAATTGTCCTACGACTCTTATTCCCAAGTTAAATTATTCTAGTCAAGCCCATTTCCTAGTGTCTCAGTGAGGGAGTCACAAAGAAACGTTGAAATGAGGAAATGTGCAGGAAGCCAGTGGAAAAATGACATTTCACAGAAAGACAAAGTTTCAGTAAAGGGTTTCTCATTTCTTTGAACTGCTTTTTTACTTCATTGCAATGATGCTAGGTGCCAGGGGAAGTTCTCACCTGGTGGGACTGCACAGACTGCATTCACACATCATTAATGCAGAGCACTCCGCACTACGGAGAATTGTGTGTCTAAGAAGTATGGGACTGTGCTGTCTTGCAAATCCTTGTGAAAAGGGGACTGGAATTCATCACTGTTTTCAACTTTCATCTCCAAGCCACACAGATCCTCTTGTGATTTTTGTCTTTGATGCTGAAAAAGGAAATATTAAAGAGAAGTGTGTTACTTAGAAATTAAAGTCTCTCACTCTTCTTGCCCTCAATTCTCTAACCTTGACCTGTCTTTGGTGGGACGTTCGTTGAACTGCATGTCAGCCCTTTCTCTCTCCACACACAGGATGGGACAGACATGCATGCACTGCTCCTCTGCTCTCCCAGGTGCAACTGTGCTTAGTTCATACAGGCCCATGGTCTGTCAGAGAGCAGCACATCCATACAGACATTCCTGGTTCCTCCTGAGCACCTCCCAGTCCCTGGTCAGGGCATCAGGGACACAAATCACCTGAGAAGAGGCGGCCGTGGTGACCTGTCCCAGGCACAGGAGACACTGCTGTCTAAGGACCTGAGCTTGTTCTCCAGGCCATTGACCCACAGGAGTCAATGAGCAGGAGCTGAGCAGCTCTGAGCTCTCGCCAGCCTCCCAGGGATCATGACAAGGGATTATTTTCTATATCCTGTGAGCTTTATGCCAAGAAGGAGGTAAATAGGTCACTTGGTGTTAAGCTTTTAATATTTATCTTGTTGTAGTGGTAATGTATTTACCAATACCCAATTACCCAATTTCCCTATTTCACTCTGCAATGCATCCTGTTATACACCTGAAACTCTTTCTACCTGCATCTTTCTCTTGCCACATCACTGCGTAAGTAGTAAAATCCTGGGAGGCGTAAATCAAAGGACATGTTCATCATGTAGGAACCATCAGTGTTANGTAAATAGGTCACTTGGTGTTAAGGTTTTAATATTTATCCTGTTGTAGTATATTTACCAATACCCAATTTCCCAATTACCCAATTTCACTCTGCAATGCATCCTGTTATACACCTGAATCTCTTTCTATCTGCATCTTTCTCTTGCCACACCACTGCATAAGTAGTAAAATCCTGGAAGGCATGAATCAAGGGGCATGTTCATCATAGAGGAACCATCAGTGTTATGTTGGAATCTACTAATGGCTTTAAACTGGAGAGGGGCAGACTTAGACTAGACATAAGGAAGAATTTCTTTACTATGAGAGTGGTGAGGCCCTGACCCAGGTTGCCCCATCACTGGAGGTGTTCAAGGCCAGGTTGGATGGGCCTTGAGCAGCCTGATCTACTGGGAGGTGTCCCTGCCCATGGCAGGGGGGTTGGAAATGGATGATCTTTAAGGTCCCTTCCAACCCAAACTATTCTATGTTTCTATGATGTGAGTGATAGAGTCATTAAGGAATAAATGTCATAGTGGCCCATCTTCAGGGAAGTTGCACGATAGAACTCAAGAGTCACAATTTCTCAGTAGAAGACATGATGCTACCTAACCTTCAGAGGTTCCTTCATGGTTGGAATGACCCTATAAACTAGGACTGCCTAATCTACTGCCCATAAAGTGTATGCCCAGGTGGATAAAGAAATCTTTCCAAGATACATCTGAAAGTGTTGGGATTATACTGGGGAACCTTCTGAAAAAGTGGAAGCTCCTGCGACTGCCAGAGATATTTGAAAAGCATAGAAAAAGTACAACTTTCACAGATTGCCACTACTGCACCGTAATGAAAGAAGGAGACCTCACAGTTTATTTTCTGCTGTACTGGAATTCACTGGCTGCCACAGGGCAACCTGTTTATGGAAAGATTTAACCTGGAGGATATGCAAAGACCTTCCTGGCTGAATGGAAGAAATCAGCAGTGTTCCTCTTCAATCACTTCTTTCAAGTTGTAAAAGAGAATGGGTGACTTCTATGTAAAGACCTGGGGCCTATGATCGCTCTTTTGCTATGTTTATTTTTGGCATGAGTTTCTGACACCTGAACAAGGACTATGAGGTTTCTTCCACTAATGAGCATGTGGAAAGTCATGGATAAAACTAATGAAGAAGGTATCACACTTCCAGGCTCTAGTCTTCCGATCACAATGCAAATCTAAAACTCATTGTGAGACTCTGCCTCGCCATAGCATGGAAATCGGTGTCTGTGTACCTATTTTCACTTTGATTGTGATGTGCTGCTGAGTGTTCTCTCGCATGTTCTCTGCCAACACAGAGCCCGATGGAGGAGAAGTCCTATCTTAAGGGCTGGCAGAGGGTGAGGCAGCTGTCTGATCTCTTTCTCAAGATGGTTCTATTTTCAGCATGCGTGAGTCTCCTCTTCTGCACAGGAAATGTCAGCGCTGCAGCACCTTGCCCACGCCACATTGCTGAGCGGCACATTCCGTATCCAGGGGCTGCTCTCTGCCCCTTCTCTCTTTGACTGTGCTGGGCTTTGCTCTTAGCTGCAGCGACAATAACAGGATGGGAAAATGTTAGTGGTGGGCAGGATCTATTTAAGTTTTCTTTCTTGTGTTAAGGCGTTTGCATTAAGGCATTCATTAATCTCATTATTAGTGGCTAGAAATAATCATTAGAGGATATGGTCACAGATTATAATCACACATAAACTGGCAAAGAAACAATGAACTTTCCCCCTCTTAGTCTTCTTCACATCATTTATCTTCTGATTTCTTTTCATTCTATGCCATCTTCTAAAACAAGTGGAAAAGGTCTTTCCTTTCTAAACCTGCATTTCTAAGTCAAGTCTATCTTGTGATTGACATCACATGCTCTGTCACAGCTGCCATTGCTATCAATCATTTTTTCTTGCTTAAAATATCCATTTTAATGGCATCTGTGGGAAAGCAGGGAATTTTTGGTTGATGAGAACTGGAAAATGAAAATTGCATGATATTACAATTTTCAAATGAAACGTTAAATACACTGTCTTTTCTTCACACACACAGAAAAAAAAAGGTTTTAATTACTGTTTGCTCCAGCAGGACTTACTGAATTTGCACTGTCATTCATTTTCCTGACAGTGAATTGTTCAATGCCAGGCACTGACCAGTTTACCGTTCAACCCTTTTGAACACCTATATCCTTGATGAGCCTGATAAATTAGGAAGCACCTTAGTTGTGCAACAAGAAAAATAGACAAGTTCACTTGGCGTAGCCTGTAAGGACAGCTCAAAGGTGGGTTACACTTTTAAAGAATGTGTACTTTTAGGAATCTCCCTAAATGTGATTTAATGCCAATTTCTGGCCATGATATTTTAACCTCTCCATTCTGAAGCAAAGCTTGAGATAGCAAACAGCAAAATGAACTCGCTTGAAAGTTGAAGTTGCATAAAACAACAGCTTCTTCCTTTTTGAGCAGTAATTTGCACATAGATTATAGGCCTTTATTTGCCTGTGAGGGTGGAGTTTACAACCTGCAATCTTGGAGCAAGGAGAACAGACAGGGAATATCCACTCTCTGTAGCGTGTGTCAGGAAGGCAATATCTCAGAATTCCTGAAAACAGGTCTCAAGACACTTCTGAAGGGGCTGAAGAATTTGCTGCTAAGTGTTCATATCAAATCACTCTGATGCCCTTACACCTCTCTATGTCTGGGTAATTCCTTAGTCTTCTGCTGAAATTACAGCCATCTCACTCAGTTCATGTTCAGCTTTTAGTGCTCGTCGTAAGTTTAAACCACAAATCAAATGGATTTTTTTTTTTTTAGTTGCCAGACAATTTAGATGCGTGCAGTGTGAAGTTCTTACACAATGCAAAATAGCAACTGTGGTCCAAGTGTTTTCTGCTCACAATCAACTACGGTCACTGCAAATATGCTTTTATGCACTTGTTCTTGTTCCAACACTGCTCAGGTCCTTCCTGCAGGAGACAGAGACACTTCCCTTGCTTGCAGAGGGACAGAGAAGGAACTTTCTGTCGCCTCTTTTCTTCCCCTTTAATGCTTCTTAGATATTTAGAGCAAGAACTTGCGCACTATACACAACCCACATTTCAACTGAGTTTTCCTCCTCTTGTACATATGTTTCTATTTTTAATTGTACTACCTTTGCTGATGACATCACATCTAGGCAAAATAGGAGCTGTGTTGATCTTTTCATTTTATTTAAGTAGGAGATGCCTAGTGATGTCCTCACAGCAGTATGAGAATAAGATTAAGCTTACTCATGAAGAAGAAACACTAGTTGTTCTTTTCTGGAAACTTGGGAAGCAAGCTGCAAATTCCTAATTGTTTGTGTGGGAACTCTGATGTCATTTAAGACTCTAGCCCTTCTGAAGGTCTTCTGAAGATTAAGGAGAATGCCAAAGTAACAACATTTATTAGTCCAAGTTTTGGTACTGTGAGTAACAGAGCTCATATCTCCAAGAAGGTATTGAAAATTTTGGATCTGCTTATGTCTAGCTCCAGGAGAATGAACCCATGCAGTTTCAACACTCATCCAACAACCTGGATTTTAAAACATGTGTGCTCATTCTCCATAGGCGGCTCTGCTGAACCAAGTAGACCGTGTTACTTGCATGGTTCTTCCTTCTACTCCTGTAGAGATCTTAGTGCTAGATATCTAGTCCATGGTACTTCATAGATTTATTTGACCAGCTGATCTACAAACTCCACTTGCTGACCTACTGTGCTATTCAGGCAGCAGTGGAGGAGTTACAGAGATGGGAAAGTAGGGAACAATTCCTCTTCTTCCATTTTATGGACCATCACACAAAGGAAATGTTACCATTGCCTGAGTCTAATAGCACTTTAAAAAATGGTTTTTTAAGTTGTTTGCAACAACTCAGCTAAGAGTAGATATGTTTTTTTCTCCGGCTGAATTCTGCAAATAAGAAATTACGTCTTTTCACTCTACTGACAACACTTCCTTTTTTACAGACATGGAGATACTGTCATTTTTAGCTGTTAAAAGGAGAAAGCACCTTTTGTTCTCATCTGTTACATAGTAAATGCTGCAACAACTTGTAACTCCTTCATTTTCAGGGACACATGTAACATCTTGATATACCACACCTTTGTGCGAAATAGAATATCTTTAAAATACAATATATTTTAAATATAATGTACCTTTATGTTCACCTTTACAACACCTTTATATGCATCAGCATCTGTATTTTGATATTTTTATATCTATTAGCACCTGTGTTTATCTTAAGACCTTGGAAATAATCTCAAGCACTCTGTACATGAGCTGTATTTCAAGGGCTGACACGTTGTCCATGCAGGAATGCAAGTTACAATAGGCTTCTGGTTTCCATTTTCAAGAGCAAAATCTTGCTTTAAGTCACAATGAGTTGTAGGTTTTGATATATAGTTATTTTTTAAGTATTTCTTTGTAAACCTCACAGCATCATGTGAAGACGATTTTATAGTATTTCTGTATTTTATAGTTTGAATTGTTGCAGCTCTGTGTACCAAACAATCTTGAATGGATCAGAAAGTCCCCCCAGAAGTATGTCAGGACAATCTATAAGTCTTGCATCCAAGTTCTCCAAGTGCCTTAACTGACTGAGATTCCCTCCTCAATTCTCTCGTCAAATTAATTATAGTAGATATAGCCACATAGCTGGTAAGATACAAAAAATTTCTAATTATATCTAGTTAAATCAAATGACAATTATGTCTTTAGATAAGACTGCCAAACAATGCTTTGCCAAAGAAGGTTGGCCAAAAATGCTTTGACCGAAGAAAGAGGAAGAATCCAGAGCATTTGCATATCAGACTCTATAAAATCACCTTGGGACTGATTTGCCCTACTCCCACTCAAACTTTCAGGGTAAGTGTATGGGTTCTGTAGGCTGGCTGACCAACCAATTTCTCTTTACCTGTCTTGCCTGGCTTGCTGCATTCTGATTAATTCTGATAACAAGAAGGGAGGGCTTGCTTCTTATAGTTGAAATTTTCAATCGGCTTTCCATGGCATCTATTTATTTCCAACTTAAAATTTATCTCTGAAATATTATGGAACATAAGAAGAAAGTTATGAACTTATTAATATGCTAGTGGCTGAATTAGAACCTCTGATGTTGTGGCAGGCAACACCCTAAGATATTAACTGCTAGTCCAATGACTTTGAGGTAAGTTTTCTATGTTCAATCCTCATTTATTTTATTCACACCCACTGAAGAAAAGATTGAACTGAGCCTGATCATTTGTATACACCATGAAAGTAAGTAAATTCACTTTCAAAAGGTGATGGGCAATTAAAGAACTTATTGGAGACGTATTGCTGAGAACTAAGGCAACAGAAGAGAGAGATTTGCTTTAGATTTAATATTTAGTATGTCAATAGTGAAATGGCAAGACACCCGCCACTATGATAAAACTGAAAAATTATGATCAGTATTAAACATTCTGTTCATAGCTAGGAAGCAAAAATTATTTAGAAAGAGTGAGATGTAAGCACTTGGGTGTTCAAAACAAAACTAGCTTTCAAGTGGTTTAATTACTAGTTTAAATATTGGGAAGACAGAAACTGTAAGAAACTTCATCACTGACACAGAGAACTATTATCTAACGGACGGTGTCTTTTTTTCCCCTCCAGATTCTTCCACTGACGTGTCTTCAGTAAAGCGCAGACATGACTTCTGCAGACTCTGAGATGGCTGTTTTTGGGGAGGCAGCTCCTTACCTCCGAAAGTCAGAAAAGGAGAGAATCGAGGCCCAGAACAGGCCTTTTGATGCCAAGACATCAGTCTTTGTGGTGCATCCTAAGGAATCCTTTGTGAAGGGGACAATCCAGAGCAAGGAGTCTGGGAAAGTCACTGTGCAGACTGAAGGTGGAGAGGTGGGTAAAGTGCAAGGGAAGAGAACATAATTTAATTCCCACTCTGGTCTCTTAGCTGATATATTTCAATCTTTCTTCCTTGACAGACTCTGACTGTGAAGGATGATCAAATCTTCCAAATGAACCCTCCCAAATATGATAAAATTGAGGACATGGCCATGATGACCCACCTCCACGAACCCGCTGTGCTGTACAACCTCAAAGAGCGTTACGCAGCCTGGATGATCTACGTAAGTGCCGGCAGCAGCCTTCCCCTGGGGAGCTGGGAGGAACCGCTGGGCCAGGCTGAGCGCAGCCAACGTGCTCTCTGCCTTCCTTGCAGACCTACTCGGGTCTCTTCTGCGTCACTGTCAACCCCTACAAGTGGCTGCCGGTGTACAACCCGGAGGTGGTGTTGGCCTACCGAGGCAAGAAGCGCCAGGAGGCCCCTCCACACATCTTCTCCATCTCTGACAACGCCTATCAGTTCATGTTAAATGGTGAGTTGTTTGATATCCCTTCAAATATTATTGCTCTTCAGGCAAATATCTTCCCTTTCTCTTCTGATAATCTTCGAGCATATGGAGTCATGTTTATATCATACTTGTCAGCTGAGTAAACTAGAATGCCCATCTTTGAATTGGTTAAATAGCACAGAAAGCACCTGGGGACTGTTCTACAGGGAAGTCTAAAAATTAAGTTTTTTAATTGTAGAGTAAGAACTCTGATGGAAAGAAGAATTAGCAATGCTACAGAAGTGTTGGTGCTCTTTCCTAACAAACAATACTAGTATAACCTATGAATCAGAAAGTAAGAAAGAAACAGTAAAGTGAAATTCCAAATCCAAGTATACTATCAGAGATTTGAGTACGTCTATTCATAGACATCAAATAAATTCAGAATGAATTAGGTAAGGACACTTTGATGGAGAAGGGAAGGCTGAAGGGATATATATAAAAGACATTTGTAAAATCAACTGTTCTGTAGAAATCAGGGGTGTACAGAAAGCAGAATTATCATTCATTCTTTCCTTTTGTCTAACATTTTAACAATAAGGAGTCATCAAAACAACTATCAATTGAGATATTTTTTCAAATACCAAAGGGATCAGAAATTGTATACAACATATGTAAGGCTTGGATATTCTTTATCAAAGAAAATAATGTGTCTAAAAGGTCAATTTCAATGAATAAAATATTGACATGAATTCATGTGAACTCTACCCAAACTGTCACATATAAATGTACTGTGCTTGGCTCAAAAAATCCTTGCACTCAGGTGATCTGAGACTATGGTCTGATCTCGGAAGGCTCTGGAGTCCACAGAAAGTGCCAATAATTTTATCTTACATGCTTTAGTCACTTAAATCATATTGAGGTTTCAAAGTAATGGTTTGACTCTTTCTTTTATACAGAAGTATCTCAAGAGAATGACTTTAAAAGAAGCTTGTATATTTTATCTTACAACCATATCTAAATAAGACTTTATTTTCTTATTGGGAAATTAAAATAAACAGGGAAGGGATGAAGTGCTACATTGCCAGGATGTTTTAATTGGGAAATGACTCTTTAATGCCCCTGCACTCTTAGAGGAGCTTCAGTTCACAGTTAGTCTCTCTCACAGATTTTGATTTCTCTGTAACCGGGGAACACTAAATTAACTCTTTCTATCTTTTCACAGATCGCGAGAATCAGTCGATCCTGATCACGTACGTACATCCCTGCTCGGGTCCCCGTGGGGCTGCCCAGTGCCAGGGGACCTCCTGCCTGACCACACGCTCTCTGCTTCTCTCTTGGCTTTGGCAGCGGAGAATCCGGTGCCGGGAAGACTGTGAACACAAAGCGTGTCATCCAGTACTTTGCAACAATTGCAGCCAGTGGAGAGAAGAAGAAAGAGGAGCAGTCAGGCAAAATGCAGGTGACTCAGGAAGAACAGGCTGAAATGTTGACATGCTCCTGCCATGTCAACTGAACATTGTAACTGAATAATTATCACCCTCTAGGGAACGCTTGAGGATCAAATCATCAGCGCCAACCCTCTGCTGGAGGCCTTTGGAAATGCCAAGACCGTGAGGAACGACAACTCCTCACGCTTTGTAAGTTGTTGCTTTAGACAAAATCTCTCCTCACTTTACCAGTTGTAATGGCTAATGGTATTCTCACATAAGGAGATGCTGATGAAATGCAACCAGGCTGAAATGCTGCATCTCCTTACAGGGTAAATTCATCCGAATCCACTTTGGGGCCACAGGCAAACTGGCTTCTGCAGACATTGAAACTTGTAAGGAACTTCTCTGACCTGATCCCATTCCTTCCTAAATTCTCATCTCCACGTGCATTCCTGTGCCTGATTCTTTCCACTGTCCTTGCCAGATCTGCTGGAGAAGTCCAGAGTCACTTTCCAGCTCAAGGCGGAAAGAAGCTACCACATCTTTTACCAGATCTGCTCCAACAAGAAACCGGAGCTAATTGGTAGGGAGGATCAAGGTCTTCTGGAGGATGATTGCTGAGCAACAGTTCCCTCTGTTAATTGGATGGTGAAACTAAACCTGTGCCTTGTCTCTTTCTGCTTTCAGACATGCTCCTCATTACTACCAACCCCTTTGATTTCCACTTTGTGAGTCAAGGGGAGGTAACTGTTCCCAGTATTGATGACCAGGAGGAGTTGATGGCTACAGATGTAAGTGATACAGCAGCAAAGTTCCTACTGTACACATCTCAAAGATGAAATAAGTGACCTACTGAGATGTATTTTACTTCATTTTTTGACTGCAGAGTGCCATTGACATCCTGGGCTTCTCTCCTGATGAGAAGACAGCCATCTACAAACTGACAGGGGCTGTCATGCACTATGGGAACCTGAAGTTCAAGCAGAAACCAAGAGAGGAGCAGGCAGAGCCAGACGGCACAGAAGGTCCTTTGCAACTCACCTTTTAGCAAAGCAATGTTTTTGTGAAGATCCATTTTTTTAGACTAGACAAAAGCTATACTTTAATCAAATGAAAACTAAATAATATTTCTTTTAGTGTCGAACTCTGAATCTGATTCTCTGGTCACTGACCTATGTTACTGAATGGAACTCCTTCAATTAGGACTTTGATGGGCTAGTTTCATGCATTTTTTCGGTAGCATGCAAAGGGTTTTGACAAGATTTTTTTGAAGAGGCAACCTCCCTAGTTTCATGCATTGGCTCAAGTTTCAGCTTTGTTATGTGAATCCTACTCTCACTGGCAGTGCAGACCATGGCTTATCTAAATATAACAGCTTCCTTAGACCTTGACTAAGACGCCAAGTTTTAAACTTCTTGTATTTTTAGAGTGGAATCTATTGAAAACACTGTTTCAGCTTACAAAATTAGTTAAAATATGTAAGGAAATGTTTCTTACTGATAACTGCTTTCAAAGAAATTACCGGCTTTCACAGCTTTCCTGCATTCGATACACTTGCTGTGATACTGGTCTAAAAGATTTGTAGTCCAGAATTTTCAACACTGGTTCAGTTTCTAAGACACACCCATTTATTCAATTCCAGTCCTTGTATAGTGGTCATTTTTTTCTCTGTCTCTTTTGTCTTTAGTGGCGGACAAGGCTGCCTACCTGATGGGTCTGAACTCAGCAGATCTGCTCAAAGCCCTCTGCTACCCCCGAGTCAAAGTGGGGAATGAATTCGTGACCAAGGGTCAAACTGTGGAGCAGGTAAAATAATTGGTTACTAGGAATACATGGTTACATCTTAGAATTTCTCTCCAGACAGTTAAAATTTCTTAACGTTTCTCTGTGCAGTAATTTTTGCACATTTCTCCTTTGCTTTAGGTGAACAATGCTGTAGGTGCCCTGGCCAAAGCTGTCTATGAGAGGATGTTCCTGTGGATGGTTGTTCGCATCAACCAGCAGCTGGATACCAAGCAGCCCAGACAGTACTTCATCGGTGTCCTGGACATCGCTGGCTTTGAGATCTTTGATGTAAGGAACAGGGATTTGACAACAGTGTCATGGAAGGGACAATGAGTGTTGAGAAAATTATAGGACTTCTTTCACAAAGAGTCAGATATTTTTGTAAAAATAACAGTGATCAAGAGATCTCACTATTAAAGAGATTGACTTTTTCAACTGTTAGATCTTAACAGGCAACAAAATGATGCCAGAGCATGCAAGAATATTAAGACTAGTTAAATGGGAAATGGAAGGAACCTGTGACAAATTCAATAGCCAAAGCTGTGGAAAATATTTAAAGAGATTAGAAATGTTCATACTGTTGGTGAAAGACCCTCAAGAGCTTCAATAGAAGCACATGGAAATATCTAAATCCACTCTTCTGGGAACAGAAAAATATTTAAGTTACAAAGTCAGGCAGTTTTCATGATCAGGGTGTTGGGAGAGGCAAAATCTAGTTCGTTCTGATAGGAGAAAGTGTGCCGAAGTTATTCATTAAATTAACTTAGGAATTAAGGGATTCTAAATGGATAAGTGATAATTATAGTAATTGAAGTATCCATATTATATGAAACAACAACAAATGATATATTGCAATAAGTAAGAAGTCTTTTCTCTGCTCACAATACAAGTAGAGTGTCACTGAAAGATTTCTTGAGACCAGATAAGAAAGGAGACTTGTATTTCTCTGAAGAGACCCATGGAGGATCAGAACTACACAGTGAAAAGCCTTGTGGTGATGACTGAACCTTGAAAATGTTGCTGGTTTTTTGCGTTTGGACAGTTCAACAGCTTTGAGCAGCTCTGCATCAACTTCACCAATGAGAAACTGCAACAGTTCTTCAACCACCACATGTTCGTGCTGGAGCAGGAGGAGTACAAGAAGGAAGGAATCGAATGGACATTCATTGACTTTGGGATGGACCTGGCTGCCTGCATTGAGCTCATTGAGAAGGTATCCTTCCTGTTCTTGTGCACTGATAGTGGAATTCTCTAGCTATTGAGAGATACATAAAGACTTTATGGCTGGATTAAAATGATAAATTTCAGTTATTAAACTGTTCTGAATTTGTATAATTTGCGGTGTGTCTGGTAATGGCTAAAAATAGTGCCACAAGTAAATGTCAAATACCAAAGACAGAAAACTGTGAACCTCAGTTAATTTTCTGTGATATGTTGTCCAGAAAGAACAGAAGCAACCTTCTGACATATCTCACAGCTTTTTGTCCTAGCACTAGACAATTGTTCTCTTTCTTATTTATTGTAATGTTTTCTAGCCCATGGGCATCTTCTCCATCCTGGAAGAGGAGTGCATGTTCCCCAAGGCAACTGACACCTCTTTCAAGAACAAGCTCTATGACCAGCACCTGGGCAAGTCCAGCAACTTCCAGAAGCCCAAACCTGCCAAAGGCAAAGTTGAGGCTCACTTCTCGTTGATACACTATGCTGGCACGGTGGACTACAACATCACTGGCTGGCTGGAGAAGAACAAGGACCCCCTGAATGAAACTGTCATTGGGCTGTACCAAAAATCATCTGTGAAGACACTGGCTTTACTCTTTGCCAACTATGGTGGAGCAGATGCAGGTGAGCAGTAAACACTAAACATTTGAAGGTACTTAGTGTTCTGCAGTTTCCAATGTACAATCCATATTGTAATACTTTCTTCTTTTCTTCCATTTGCAGAGGGTGGTGGTGGCAAGAAGGGTGGCAAGAAGAAGGGTTCTTCTTTCCAGACTGTCTCAGCTCTTTTCCGGGTACTTACTGGTTTCTCCACTTTGTCTCTTTTTGTTGGAAGAAAGGGAATTTAATGGATTATCCTTCCCATGGATTAAATACATGGAAGGGATGCAAACTTTTCATTTGTTAATCTAAACTTCTCTTTGTAACCTCACAGGAGAATTTAAACAAGCTGATGACCAATCTACGGAGCACCCACCCCCATTTTGTGCGCTGCATCATCCCCAATGAAACCAAAACACCTGGTAAGAACCTCAAGTAAAGAAGAAGTACAGTGATTAAGCCATCGTTCTCTATGCTTTATCATGAAATATCAGTTAATTGTCTTATTTGTTAGGTGCCATGGAGCATGAGCTGGTGCTGCATCAGCTGCGCTGTAACGGCGTGCTGGAAGGGATCAGAATCTGCAGGAAAGGATTCCCCAGCAGAGTCCTGTATGCTGACTTCAAACAGAGGTAAGAATGCTCCAACTTAGTCCCCATTCTTTTTCTTTCCTACACCTTCTATATCCAAAATA
>WAAB01010976.1:18781-33142 GCA_013389865.1 Piaya cayana | reverse complement strand
CTCCAGAACTGGACCCAGGGTCCCAGGTGGGTCTCTCAGAGCCGAGCAGAGGGGCAGGATCCCCTCCCTCCCTGCTGGCCCCACAGCTCTGGCTGCAGCCCAGGACACGGTTGGTTTCTAGGCCTCAAGCACACGTTGTCAGCTCACATTAAGCTGCTCATCCACCACCACCACAAGTCCTTTTCCTCAGGGCTACTCCAAAGTCATAGAATCATAGAATCATAGAATCATAGAATCACAGAATCACCACGTTGGAAGAGACCCACCGGATCATGGAGTCCAACCATTCCCATCTATCACTAACCCATGTCCCTCAGCACCTCGGCCACCCGGCCCTTAAACCCCTCCAGGGAAGGGGACTCAACCCCCTCCCTGGGCAGCCTCTGACACTGACCAATCACCCTTTCCATGAAAAATTGTTTTCCTAAGGTTCAGCCTGACCCTCCCCTGGTGGAGCTTGAGGCCATTCCCTCTCGTCCTGTCCCCTGTCCCTTGGCAGAAGAGCCCAGCTCCCTCCTCTCCACAACCTCCTCTCAGGCAGTTGCAGAGAGCAATGAGCTCTCCCCTCAGCCTCCTCTTCTCCAGGATAAACACCCCCAGCTCTCTCAGCTGTTCCTCATAGGGCCTGTTCTCCAGTCCTTCAACACACACAGTTTAACACAGCAATTGCTAAATCTCTCCTCCCTTTCCCCTTTCTCCCCCTCCCTCCCAACAGAAGCTGCTGGATTAGCGCAGCTTTGTTTCCTCCAAGAGAGACTAACCCTACTATAAGCTGCCAACTGTTCATTTGACACCGTGTTCTCTCCAGTTTAAATGCCATTTTGGAGCTGGAGAGCCACGTGTGTACATGGAATTCCAGCAGACGGCATTCCTCAACGATCACCTGTGTCTGTGAGACGTAATCCAAACACGGGCAGCCTGATTCAAGGAAAAGCTTGAAGGAAAACTCAAAGAGGAACCCTTTCCAATATCATTCCGTGGAGTTTATCTAGTTTTTCTACTCCATAAATGGTTCTCAACAGCAGCTGATCTTCCAGCGCTTTTGGTGAGGCAGAGGGTGGTAGCGAAATTACAGTGTCACTCACCTCAATGAGCCCTTTCCCCTACACTCTCGCGTCTTGCTTCCTGATAAGAAATAGCCTGAATCAGTCTGAAACACGGTGCCTCTTCCAAGTAGGAACAGGTTGTATTTTAACCTTGAGGTCACTGCCACGAGGAATCATTTCTTGCTCCTGCTCTGGGCCCCACGCCAGGAGCCACCTTGGAGCTGCTGCAGCCAGAGATAGAATCATAGAATCATAGAATCACCAGGTTGGAAGAGACCCACCGGATCATCGAGTCCAACCATTCCCATCAATCACTAACCCATGTCCCTCAGCACCTCGGCCACCCATCCCTTAAACCCCTCCAGGGAAGGTGACAAAAGCAGAGATGAACACACTAAGGATTTTCCCTGTTTTCATAAAGAAGGGACAAAACTATTCATCATTCATGGAGAGAAAATGGGGCAGGGAGTGTGATCTTGTGGTTTTGTTGTGTCACGCGTTCTACCAGCAGGAAAAGGAGCAGCCTGTGTCTCTTGGATGGTTTCCTGCCAGCCCTGCCTGGCCTGGTAAATAAGAGTCATCCTTGTGGGTCAGCAGCAAAGTGAACTCAACTTGATTTACAAAACCTTCCTTTGAAACAAGTCGGGCTTGTGCAACGACTGCCCAGGGCAGTGGTGGCTGCCCCATCCCTGTTGATGTTCGAGGACAGGTTGGATGGGGCTTGGAGCCCCTGATCCAGTGGGGGGTGTCCCTGCCCATGGCAGGGGTGGGACTGGATGATCTTTAAGGTCTCTTCCGACCCAAACTATTCTATGAGTCTAAGATTCTGTTGCTGCCTCCCAGGGCACAACCACTGCTCGGTGCATCCCATCCTGGAGCTCCCCTGGGTCCCTCAGGTGCTCCATGAGCCCCAAGCTCCATCCCAGCAGCGAAGCAGCGAAGGGTGAACTTTCATGCACCGTTAAAAGCGCCGTTTGGCTGCAGGCTGCATGGAGCACGCTCCTTTCTACACAGACAAGTCGATGCGGAATAGAGCGCCGCAATCTCCACACGCGTTGCATCACTGCGAGCCGCTAAATGCAGTGATGAATCAGACCCACAACTCTGAGCCCTCACTCATACAGAACCTTCTTGATGGGGCTTCTGCGCTGCAGGACAGCTTTTACTCCACAGAAATCAGCCTGATCTAGTGGGATGAGGGGTTGGAACTAGGTGATCTTTAAGGTCCCTTCCAACCCAAACTACTCTGTGATGGAACACGCCACCAGAAATAGAGTAAGGAATGATGAGTAAAGCTGCAAAATTAAGTGAAATGCTCCTAGTTCTCAAAAGGCCCTGCCCGAAGAAGGTGCCTGCAGCACCCAGGCCATCTGCCTGGCACCCCACAGCTGATTAGGAGCCAGTTTTGCTTATCACAGCTCCTGGCTGGGCAGGAGGTGCAGGACACCACGGCTGCACCCACCCTGATAAGGCAGGAGTGTCCTACTGGGAGGCAGACACCTTCTGGGAACCACATTGTGCCTTATCTACAAGATGCAGTGAGATATTTATTCTTTTTTTTTTCACTATCCGCATCTACAAGTTTGCTAACAGCTGAGCAACACCTTGGGTTAGGGTGAGTTTTATCCTTTTCACAACCTGCTGCTGCCGTCACCAGGCTGCGGTGCAGGGACGTGGGTGCAGAATTTGGGGAGAGAAGCACGGACGCTGCCTCACTGCCAGCAGCGTGATGCCACGGAGCAGCAAATTACAGGATATATTTTTTAATTCAGGTGTTCCACGCTGGGTAATTCCATTTTTTTTTTTAATTGCGGAATGGAAAAAGCCCCCACTTGTGGCATGGTGTAAAGCATTTTCTTTAGAAGACGGATCATAACAGCATAGAATCACAGAATGGGTTGGGTTGGAAGGGACCTCGAAGCCCACCCAGATCCAGTGTGAGCAGCACACCCCTTGACTGCTGAGTCCCCATCCCGCACGGCGTGGATGCAGCCCCTTCCCAGCACTCGGCCACAAACCCCAGCCCTCCTTAGAAATCACAGAATCATTAAGGCTGGGAAAGACCTCTAAGATCATCCAGACCAACCATCATCCCAACCCAACCATGCTAAGTGTTCAGAGCCTCCTAATAGAGTTTAAAGAGCAGGTCTGGACCTCAGAGCCCTGAACCATCCTTAGGTTAAAGGTGGTGTCAGCCCCAAAGAAAACCCTGGAAAAGGCTCTCTGACACCAGCCTGGGTTTTCCTGCCCACCCAAGTGGGGTGTGTGATGCTCCTGAGAAAAAAGCAGCCACAGGGGAATATCAGCTGCCAGGAAACCCAATGCGTTCCAGTTCTTTTTTATCTCTATCTTAGCGAACACCATAAAACCAAGCAAAGGGGATTGTTTTGTCTTGGGGCTGGACTGACCCACTTAATATGAGCATGAGTGTCAGGGTTTCAGCCCTTGCTGAGCACACCGAGATGTCAGTGTGTAGATTAGAACTGGAAAATGAAGAACTTTAATCCCTGCTCTGGTACAAACTCAGAGCATCTTTTTGCGCCTTGACTCACAAAAGCTGTGCTCCAGTATTCATTTCATAGCCAGTGTGTGTATAATAAGTTTATAGGTAGCAGATCAACCACGGTGTATTGGGTTGGTGCCACGAGGTGTTCAAGGCCGGGTTGGATGGGGCTTGGAGCCCCTGATCCCATGGGAGGTGTCGCTGTTCCCCCAGTGGAACAGGACGATCTTTATGGTCCCTTCCAACCCAACCCATTCTGTGATTCTACGAATGTGAGCGCCAAATAAACTACAAAGCGACGAGCCCTGACGAAGCTGTGGGGTTATTCTGGCTCCAAAACATCCCAAATGTGAAAACTCAGCGCTGCGGCTCCTCCGAAGCCACGCAGACAGATCCAGCCCCAATTAACTGTTATGCAACCTCGGAGGTAAAGGAGGTGTGGATGCAAGGAATTTGGCCCGTGGGTTTTATTTCAGCGCTCACATAATCTCACCTAATTTACCATTACTTCGCTCGATGGATTAATGGAACAGGGAGAGGCAATACCCAATGTGTATAATTAAGCCTCCCTCTATTACTTCCTGGACTGAACTTTTTTTTTAACTTGCCTTTCTAGTTTGAAGCCCTGGGGAAACAATGGAAAAGGCGCAGCACATGCTGGTGGTGCTTTCGGGACTTGACCGGTGGCGCTGGGCAGGGGAGGCTGGAAGGTTCCCACGGGGTTTGGTGGCTTTGGGTATGGACCTTCTCTTTTGTTTGGCTGCGTTTCTGACACTCGGCAAAATGAGATCCAGAAAGGACGGAGACAACCCTGGCTTGTCATTCAGGGGGAGCTGGGGATTATAGAACCATAGGAACATAGAATCCTGGAATGGGTTGGGTTGGAAGGGACCTCAAAGCCCGTCCAGTTCCACCTCCTGCCATGAGGTGGTTGCTCCAAACTCCATCCAACCTGCCCTTGAACCCCTCCAGGGATGGGGCAGCCACACCTGCTCTAGAAAACCTGTTCCAGGGCCTCATCACCCTCACAGCAAAACATTTCTGCCTAAGATCTCATCTCAATCTTCCCTCTTGCAGCTGAAAACCATTCCCCCTCGTCCTGTCCCTGCACTCCCTGATCCAGAGCCCCTCCCCAGCTTTCCTGGAGCCCCTTTCAGCACTGGAAGCTGCTCTAAAGTCTCCTCAGAGCCTTCTCTTCTCCAGGTTGAACAACCCCAACTCCCTCAGCCTGGCCTCATGCAGGAGGTGTCCAGCCATCTGACCAGCAGGATGATCCAGCTCTGCCACCAATGCCTGGAACGTCCTTGGTCAAGTCATTTAATTTTGACAGGCTTCATCTCCAATTATCAGCAAAGTTTTAATCACAGAATCATCACATTTTCAAGGTTGGAAAACATCTCCAAGCTCATTCAGTCCAACTGTCAGCCCAACACCCCCATGCTTACTAAACCATGTTCTGAAGTGCCACATGTCCACAGCTTTTAACTCCTCCAGGGATGGCAACTCTACCACCGCCCTGGGTAGCCTCATCCAGTGCTTCTTTTTTTTTTTTCTNCCCCAACTCCCTCAGCCTGGCCTCATGCAGGAGGTGTCCAGCCATCTGACCAGCAGGATGATCCAGCTCTGCCACCAATGCCTGGATTATCCTTGGTCAAGTCATTTAATTTTGACGGGCTTCATCTCTAATTATCAGCAAAGTTTTAATCACAGAATCATCACATTTTCAAGGTTGGAAAACATCTCCAAGCTCATTCAGTCCAACTGTCAGCCCAACACCCCCGTGCTTACTAAACCATGTTCTGAAGTGCCACATGTCCACAGCTTTTAACTCCTCCAGGGATGGCAACTCCACCACTGCCCTGGGTAGCCTCATCCAGTGCTTCACCACTCTTCCAGTAAAGGAGTCTTATATCCAATCTAAACCTCCCCCAGCAATTTTGTGATTAAAAGACGGAGAAGAAAAAAAGGATGAGGACTCTGCAAACTGGTGGGCAGTCCTTGCCTTCTCCATCAATAATAATCTGCTTTATTTCCCCAAGAGCAAGCGCTGCCAGCCCTTCTGGGCAGGTCGAGCTGCGGTGATGTCTCTCCATCTCTGAAATAAGAAGAGGAGCATTTTAATAAAGAAACACAAAAATTCAAGGCAAAAACAAAAGCCCAGCTGGGAGACACAGCTCAGCCCTGCCTCCCCCTCCACACCCACCTTCGTACCCCCACCAGCCAGAAACCCCAAGCTGCTCCACCTTGATCAACAACAACAGTTGCCGCCTGCCCCAGCTGCTCCCGTATCTGCTGGCCCTGCTGCTCGGCACGGGCTGATATTTGGGAGGGTGGGGTGGGGTGGGCAACGAGATAGGGGACGAGCACCCTGCTCACACCTTGCTGGGGACGTTGTGGTCGATCTGTGCAGGTTGGGTCTCCATCAAGCTGTTTTCTTCAGGCAAGCTTGATAATTTTAGCAGTGTGGCTTTATGCTCACCTGGAGCCCTGCGTGCAGTTCTGGAGTCCTCAGCATAGGAAGGGTGCGGAGCTGTTTGAGCAAGTCCAGAGGAGACCGCAGAGATGATCCAAGGGCTGGAGCACCTCCCGTACAAGGCTGAGAGAGTTGGGGTTGTTGAGTCTAGAGAAGAGAAGGCTCTGGGGGGACCTTAGAGCAGCTTCAGTGCTGAAAGGGGCTCCAGGAAAGCTGGGGAGGGGCTCTGGATCAGGGAGGGCAGGGACAGGATGATAGGGAACAGTTTTCAGTTGAAAGAGAGGAGATTGAGAAGAGATTTTAGGAAGAAATGTTTTGCTGTGAGGGTGAGGAGACCCTGGCCCAGGTTGCCCAGAGCAGGGGTGGCTGCCCCATCCCTGGAGGGGTTCAAGGCCAGGTTGGATGGGGCTTGGAGCCCCTGAGCCAGTGGGAGGTGTCTCTGCCCATGGCCGGGGTGGGACTGGATGGGCTTTGAGGTCTCCTCCAACCCAAACCATTCTATGATTTCTTCAACGCTCACTGAGTACCCGCTGTTTGCCCCCGTCTGTCCCTCACACTCCTCAGTAGTCACTCAGATGTGATCCTCCATTTTTTATGTCTCAGCTTGAAATACTCAATTAAATCTCTGCCTTTGAAGACTATGAAGCCCATAAGTGAAGGAGCACTGAGCTTTTCCCATGCATTTAGCATCCAGAGCTCTCCCTGGTTTTTTGAAAATCATGATCAGATTGTGAACAGAGAAACCAAATCTGGCTGGGGGGGAAGCACCAGAGCCTGGATTGTCTGTCTGATCCCCTTATGAAAAGCAGATGTGACAGAGGAGCGGTTTGCTCTGAGCAGCATCCTCTGCAGGACTCCCCAGCTGGAGGGGAACGTGGAAGGCAGCGGGGTTTCACCCGAGTTCATTTTCTGCTGCGTTTCCTCTTTCTCTGCCCACATGAGAAGCTTTCATCTTCACCTCTCGAGCTGCTGTCGGTGTCTCTCAAAAGCACTTTGAGTTTTGCTTCCTTACTTATTGCAGAACCACCAGCACAGCCCAGTTCATAGAATCATAGAATTATAGAATCATAGAATCATGGAATCACCAGTTTGGAAGAGACCCACCGGATCATCGAGTCCAACCATTCCCATCAATCACTAACCCATGTCCCTCAGCACCTCGGCCACCCACACCTTAAACCCCTTCGAGGAAGGGGACTCAATCCCCTCCCTGGGCAGCCTCTGACACTGACCAATCACCCCTTCCATGAAAATTTTTTTCCTTATGTCCAGCCTGACCCTCCCCTGGCGGAGCTTGAGGCCATTCTCTCTCGTCCTGTCCCCTGTCCCTTGGGAGAAGAGCCCAGCTCCCTCCTCTCCACAACCTTGTGTCAGAGCTGGAGTCAGCACAAGAACTTGGAGGAGGGAGCAAAGCTCTGCCCAGCCTGCAGTCCATTGGGATGAATCCGATCAGGGCTTCCCCGTGCTCCCTCAGCAAGTTGGATGTTCAGCCACCAGGCTGGTGGGATCCATTCCTGGGCTCCCACCCACCAGCCACACAGCTAAAAACTGTGAGCGGCCCCTCAGTCCCTTTCAGAGCTTAATTCACCCCACAAGCAGTTGCTGCAAGTCATGATGCTTTGGGGAATGGCTGCAGGACAGCCGGTTCCCAATGTTGCCGTCATCTAGAGAGATGAAGGCACAAGTAGGAGCATGTCAGCATCGGGAAAGGCTTCATGGAAGAAAAAAAAGAGGAAAGAAAAGGGGGGAAAAGAGCCATGTGAACACAGAAAGCTGGACTGGGCGGGTGGGGAGTGGTTTGCTGGGGGCTGAATGTGATTTCTGCATCACTGGCAAGGTTTGGCCAGGGCTTGGGCTTGGGCTGGACTGGGTCTTAGAAATACTGCAAATAAGCTGAAATTGGGAGCTGCCAATGAATCCCTTGTTGCCAGAGCCTGCAGGCGGCACAAAATGGAAGCCTGGGAGGAATGCGCAAGTTGTTTTTGTGCATGCTAATTATTTCCAGCTGCACGCTCTTTGCGGCGACGGAGAAAATGTTGCTTGTTTGTTGAATATATTTCGTTGCACTGTCAGTGGCATCGTCAGTGGGAAGAAAGCACTCCCCTCTGGCCGCCACTCGTGTTGGTGGGGTGACCCTGGACTCTGGCTTTGGGTGCTTGGTCGAGGAGACCTCCCAGGGTTTTGCATGGTAGGAGAGTTTCCTCCAAGCACCAAATCCTGCTTTGTTCCCCCTGTGCAGTCTGGAAAAAAAATCTGGGATCAGAATCATGGAGTAGTTTGGGTTGGAAGGGACCTCAAAGCCCAACCAGTTCCACCCCTGCCATGGGCAGGGACACCTCCCACTGGCTCAGGGGCTCCAGCCCTCACAGGAAAGTATTTCTGCCTAAGATCTCATCTCAATCTCCCCTCTTTCAACTGAAAACCATTCCCCCTCATCCTGTCCCTGCCCTCCCTGATCAAAAGCCCCTCCCCAGCCTTCCTGGAGCCCCTTTCTAAGGTCTCTCTGGAACCTTCTCTTCTCCAGGCTGAGCAACCCCAACTCTCTCAGCCTGGCCTCATATTGCACGAGCTAAAAGCAAAATCTGGGTGTTCATTTTTGTCCTGTTTCCCTTTTGCTGGACACCCAGGGCTGAAGGCAAAGTCTGCAACGCAACCAACTTGTGACAGCAGAAGGGATGGAAGAAGCTGAGAAGCCCGAGCAGCCTGGCAGGTCCAGCTCTTCTCCTCCCGCAGGTGAAAAGCAGCCACAGGGGAGCAATTTTTGACCTTGGAATATCACCCAGCGTGTTGCTCACCCCTGGAAAAGCAGCTCACAGCCCACACAAGCGAGATGCAACACCGTGCCAGCCTGTGCCCGGACACGCATCTATCACCGAGCGTGTAGTTTTGCTCACACGCCCACGTTCCACCTGACTGTGGCTGCTGGGATGAGGCTGAAGGACTCAGCCCAGGGAGGTGAAGGCCCAGCAGAGCTCCTGAGCTTTTCTGCGGGTTCTTTCTGTGATTCACAGCAGAGATTCCTGGATAAATGTTGCCTTTCCAGGTCTCGGCTGCGATCCCGGAGCTGCACAGGCACACGCTGTGCTGCCGCTCAGTGGCAACGCGCAGAGGGTTCGTAAAATCAGGTTTGGTTGGAAAAGACCTTTGAGATCATCGAATCCAACCGTACCAATCCACCACTAAACCATCCCTGAGCACCTCCCCTAACTGCCTTTCAAACACCTCCAGGATTGGGGACTCCACCACCTCCCTGGGCTGTTGTTCCAGTATCTGAGAACTCTTTTGGAGAAGGAATTTTCCCCAATATCCAATCTAAACCTCCCCTGGCACAGCTTGAGGCCACTTCGCATTCCATCCTTCGTCCCCTGGGTGAAGAGCCCAGCACCCACCTCACCACAACCTCCTTTCTGGGAACAGTAAGAGTGCGATGAGGTCTCCTCTCAGCCTCTTCTCCAGGCTAAACAACCCCCAGGTCCCTCAGAATCCTTGTTCTTCAGCCCCTTCCCCAGCTCCATTCCCTTCTCTGTATGCGCTCCATCCCCTCAGTGTCCCCCAAACCAAACTGAGGATTCAAGGTGCGGCCTCCCTGCCGGCCTTTCAGCCCCTGTGACATTGATACATCTATAGCCACACGTTTGTGTTTATAATAGTGTTTTTAGGTGGTTTTGAGCTGTTTGTGTGTTTACATTTCCCTTACGATACAGGCACTTGCATGCTGGGGGTCACAGAGAGGCAAACATGGCGGACCCCTTGCCCCCTCAATGGCCGCGCCCCCTGCGTAACGTAGAGCCGGTTCGACCACGCCCCTTATGACGCAAGAACGCCCCCACGCATGGGAATATGGTCCTGTGGTCACGCCCCTACGCGTGGCCACGCCCCCGACCCGCAAACCGTTCTATATAGTGGCCACGCCTCCTGTCCCTTAGCCGCGCCCACGGGAGAGCCTTTCCCAGCCCCAGCTTCCAGCGCCACGTGCGTGCGTCACATCCGGTAGCGGACCCGGAAGTGGCGCGGCGGCCGGTTGCTATGAGGCGAGGCGGCGGCGGGTCGGGAGGTGAGAGCGGCGGCGGCTCGGGTGGAAGGGTCTGAGGGAAACGGGGTGGGGCTGAGGGTTCAAGGCGATGGGCGGCGGCGGGGAGGGTCCCTCTGGGATGGGGGCAGCTGTTTTGCGCTCCCGGGACAGGCCCGGTCGCTGCGGGGCCGTCCCCGCCGGGGCTCAGCCCAGGCCCGCCTCAGGCAGGTGCTTTTCATTCATATCGTTGAGCTTAGAAAAGCCCTCAGCTCAGCCAGGCCAGCTATCAGCTGAACCCCGCCGTGCCTGATAAACCATGTCCTAAAATGCCACGTCTGCATCTTCTGTGAACCCCTCCTGGGATGGAGACTCCACCGCTGCCCTGGGCTGCTTGGTCCAGGGTTTCACGACTCTTTTAGTGAATAAATTTTTCTTAGAATCCAATCTAAACCTCCCTTGGTGCAACTTGAGGCCATTTCTTCTCATGCTATCGCTCCTTCCTTGGGAGAAGAGCCCAGCACCCCTCTCACCCCAACCTTCTTTCTTCCTGAAGGAAACACAGAGCGACGAGGTCTCCCTTCAGCCTCCTCTTCTCCAGACTCAACAGGCCCAGGTCTCTCAGCTGCTCCTGGAACCTTTGAGCTCCAGCCCCTTCCCCAGCTCCATTCCCTTCTCGGGATGTGCTCTAGCCTCTCAGTGTCTTTCTTTGAGTGAGCGGCCTAAAACTGAATTCAAGATTTGAGGTGTGGCCACACCAGTGCTGAACACATGGGGACTCAGGTCCTGCTGGCCCCACCAGGGCTGATAGAAGCCAGGATGCTGTTTGCCTTCTTGGCTACCAGAGCACTCTCCTGGCTCATGTTCAGTCAGCCTTGGGGGTGGGAAAAGAGTCACAGTCCATCCCTGCACTCCTTCCACCTGCTGGCAGTGCTCTTTCTCGTGCTGTCCCAGGTGATCATCTATGTGTTCTTTTTAATTCAGGAACAGAAGAGCGATGGCTTTGAGGAGGGTTGAGGTGCCGTGTCAGCCTGAGGTGACCGGCTGATGTTCGAACACCAGCTGGGCTTTCTGTCTGCTGGCCGTGTCCCGAAATGGGGAGGTAAGGATCCCAAAGAAACCCTCACAGTAAATTGTGAGTCTTAGAATCACAGAATCACCAGGTTGGAAGAGACCCACCGGATCATTGAGTCCAACCATTCCCATCAATCACTAACCCATGTCACTCAGCACCTTGTCTACCCATCAGTTAAACACCTCCAGGGAAGGGGAATCAACCTCCTCCCTGGGCAGCCTGTTCTAATGCCCAATGACCCTTTCCAGGAAAAAATTCCTCCTCGTGTCCAGCCTAAATCTCCCCCGGTGGAGCTTGAGGCCATTCCCTCTCGTCCTGTCTCCCTTGGGAGAAGAGCCCAGCTCCCTCCTCTCCACAACCTCCTCTCAGGTAGTTGCAGAGAGCAATGAGGTCTCCTCTCTTCCTCTTGAGCGAAGGATGGGGAACCAAGTCTAAAATCCATGGCTAAGGATGAATTCAGAGGTAGGAACAGAGTCTTGGCTTTGCTTCAGACAGAGCATGCATGGAGCAGAGCAAAGGAAAAGGTTTATAAAGAATCTGTTGGCCTTTGGCTTCTTTCAAAATGCACTGTGCTGCTTCTTGCTAATATAATCCATTTCTGAAGCAGACTATATCATCGTAGAATGGTTTGGGTTGGAAGGGACCTCAAAAGCCCATCTAATCCCACCCAGGGGACACCTCCCACTGGCTCAGGGGCTCCAAACCCCATCCAACCTGGCCTTGAACCCCTCGAGGGATGGGGCAGCCACCCGTGCTCTGGGCAGCCCGTTCCAATTTCCTTCTCTGAATTTTAGAATCAGCATCTCGTGTTTGCTTCCTGCGTCGTGGCACTTCAGCATCTCTCCGGTGGGATGTCCGCGTATCCTCAACACCACCTTGCGACAGATTGTCGTGATCGGAATACTCGCTGCCGCTGTCTCTCTGCTCTACTACTCCCTGGTGGTCATTCGTAATAAGTATGGGCGTGCATACAGGGACAGGAGATTCCACAGGTGAGAGCTGAGAAGGCTCGTATGAAGAAAAATGAAACCTGCCATGAGCAGGGCCACCTCCCACTGGATCAGGGGCTCCAAACCCCATCCAACCTGGCCTTGAACCCCTCCAGGGATGGGGCAAATGCTTCTCTGGGCAACCAGTTCCAGGACCTCCCCTCCCTCACAGCAAAGCATTTCTTCCTGAGATCTTTTTCAACTTAAAACCATCCCCCTCTTGTCCTGTCCCTGCCCTCCCTGATCTAGAGCCCCTCCTCACCTTTCCTGTAGGCCCCAAAATATTGTGTAATAAATTCTTTCTGAAATCGCCCTGTGTCTTTATTCTGGGGATTTGATTCTTATGTATGGCACTTCACTATTTTTCTTCAGCAACAGCACAAGAGTAAAAACTGTGATTCCTGCAGTGAAACCTGTTGTCTTATTTCAAATCTGACGCAGAGAAAAACCTCTGTACGGAACTCAAATTGCCGTGTATTAACGCCTAGTTTTCCTCTAGATATCTTGCCCGAGTGACTGATACTGAAGCCACGGATACAAACAACCCCAATCTGAACTACGGGATCGTCGTGGACTGCGGCAGCAGCGGCTCGAGGATCTTTGTGTATTGTTGGCCGAGGCACAATGGGAACCCGCACGATCTGCTGGACATCAAACAGATGAGGGACAAGAACAGGAAACCTGTGGTCATGAAGATTAAACCAGGTACTGGAAAGAAAATCATTTTAGACGAGATTTTTCTAGATAGCTCCCTGTCCTGACTTTGGTTTCTCTAACCCCACGTTTAAAGTGTTTTTTCTGTAGTTTCAAGTTGTCAGAGTGGCGCTGCTCCAGGTTTCTTCGGGTTTCGTTTGCAGAGAGCTTTGTTCAGCTTTAAAACTCGAAACATGACGCTGGAGGGCGAAGTTTCTCTGGGGATGAGAGCAGTTGCTCCTTCACTTGTCCTGATAACTCCATTCTGTTTGTTTGGTGGATAAATATCTTCCTGTAAAGCTATTAGAACCAATCATATAAATAGGTAATATACCTTTTTTAGGGCTTTATTTACTGTTTGGAAGATGATTATTATCTTCATTCTTTCTTCTGTAGTTGATTTCCCAGGCTTGGCTTTGGGTCGTGTGTTTCTCCTCTGTGTGTTGGGTGTTTCCAACCTTGAGCTGCTTCCTTTTTATTTATCTTTCCCTTTTTATTTCTCTGTTTCCGTAGGCATTTCGGAGTTTGCCCGCTCTCCCGAGAAGGTCAGCGATTACATTTCTCCGCTTCTGAGCTTCGCCGCTGAGCACGTGCCACGCGCGAAGCACAAGGAGACTCCTCTTTACATTCTCTGTACTGCAGGGATGAGGATTCTGCCTGAAAGGTTATTGCCTGTCGTATTTTTAGTGTTTATAACTGCGATCCTGGCGTGTCTGACTCTTTAACTGCTCAAAATGTGATTTTTGCAGCCAGCAGAAGGCCATACTTGAAGATCTGCTCACTGATATTCCCGTGCACTTTGATTTTCTCTTTTCGGACTCGCATGCGGAGGTTATTTCGGGAAAACAGGAAGGTAGGTGAACATCGAGAAAATAATCTTCATGGCATTTATTACTTTCATGATACAACTTGAATGATTTCTTTTATTGCTTTTTAAAAGCGTCGTTCGATTGAGAGATCTTGTTCCTCAGCAGCAGCATATGGAGTGTGGAAATGATCATCTGTGATCTTGTCTAAACTTTTTCTAATTAGCAGCGAAAATAGCTGCTTCTTCAGGGATTTTAGTCGATTCTGTGGGGCTTTGGGGAGGGAGGGGTGAGGATAAGGCACAACCTTATTGATGGAAGAAGCTTTGGACTTGGTAGTGTTGGGTTTAGAGTTGGACTCGATGATCTGAAAGGTCTTTTCCAACCAAAATGGTTTTGGGAATTAGGATTTTTATCGTAGCCTTGGACATGGGTGAGGGAGGAGTGGAATAACTTGTCAGGAATGTTTTAAGTATTTTATGTAATAAAACATGAGCAGTGACGCATCTTTAACTCATGTGGGAAAAAAATCCCTCTGTTCTGAAGCTGCTGTGTACCAGCTGGGGAAGGGGCTGGAGAACAGGCCTTAAGAGGAGCAGCTGAGAGAGCTGGGGGGGTTTATCCTGGAGAAGAGGAGGCTGAGGGGAGAGCTCATTGCTCTCTGCAACTGCCTGAGAGGAGGTTGTGGAGAGGAGGGAGCTGGGCTCTTCTCCCGAGTGACAGGGGACAGGAGGAGAGGGAATGGCCTCAAGCTCCACCAGGGGAGG
>WAAB01010975.1:452824-532678 GCA_013389865.1 Piaya cayana | reverse complement strand
CACAAAAAAACCCCCCAAAAAAAGGACGATCACTGGTGCATTAAACTTGAAGTCCAACACAACAAATTCTGCTATATTTTGCCCCAAATATCTGGCCAGTTACTTACGATGTAATAATTATGAATTTCCATTTTACAAAAAGAGACCACTTGCAAGAATGTAATTGAATTCACCATTCTATGGAAGTCAGTAATGACTACATATAATTTATTAATGATAGGCAAGAATCAAGTGCTTAAGAATATCAACTAAATCAACATGCTTTCTCTTTTCTCTGAATGGACTATTATTTACAGCAAATGCACAGAAATAGTCTGTGCACCCCAAAAATGTAAAGAGAATGCATGACCTACATAATTTATAGATGAATTTGGCATTTCTTGTAAAAGTTACCAGAGGAGGCAATATTTGTTTGTCATATTATTCCCTAACTGCAAATTCCTTTTCCATTTCTGAAGCAGCTTAAAAGAAGTATCAAATCAAATTATAAGAGCTGTGGTTTGTAAATGTCTTAATATTGATTTCAGAGTTTCCATTCTGGATCTCATTCTAAAATACTTCAGATAAAATTCTTCCAGAAAGACCAACAGCTTCCTTTCCAACACAGCAGTAACAAAGCCATTAGGTTAATCTGCTTTATGGTTGACCTATGTGGTTCAGATGAATTACCACTCTTGTCTCTTTCAGATGTAATTGCTGGCTAGAACAATGTCCAATTTGAAGCGACTCATCTTTTACAAAGAGAAGGGCGGATGCAGCAATGCGCCATTATGGTGAGGAAACATTGCAATTACATTTTCAGGTACATGAGAGCCATACCTCCCCAAATTATTACTTAGAGTTAGAATTACAGCATTTACCTCTTTTCATGTTTTTGCTTCTTAAAAAGCTACATACTAAATTCAGTGAGATCACTGCGTAGAATATAGTATGGGAAATATGTTTATATGTTTTCATTTTCAACTATTGTTTTTTTACACTTCAGAGAAACATTTGAAAAACCTACATAAGGCAAAGCTATTGATTAATTCATCAGTAAAAGGCAACTAGGTGCAGAAAAAGAAACTGTGGGAGCCAAACAAAGCAATCTGCAATAGAAACAGATTGAGATAAATAAGAATATTTTTCAAGTCGTCAGATGGACTTCCCACAGCCACAGTGATCTTCCTTACAGACAGGAACTGTATGTAGAATGACTCGCATTTCACTGAGCATTATTAGTCAGTCTTCCTTCAGACAGAAACTTGGATTCTGTCCTACAGAATGAAACTAGTGAGAATCATTGTACTATCTCAGGCTAATATACACAGACTATAAATTGTATGGTTCAGTGGATACTACACTGACACTGAGACTCTGCCCTTGAGCTGTCCAGGGACCTCCATGCTTCAGCTTTCTGGCCTGCAAAGAGCAAGTGACATTTCTCTGTGGTTGAGAACCACACAGCTCCACAGCACTAGCGGTGTATGATTGCTACATCATTCTTGCAAAACTGATTCCACAAACCAGATTGTCAGATACCAACTGAGAAATTCATACCGGACCACACCCAGATAAGCTCTGAAAGCATAAAACTGCAACAAGATGATCTACAGCATGCCTTTAACTGTATAAATCAATCAGTTGGTTCAATGAAAAATGCAAAAGAATTGAAACAGAAGCTCTACATCACCTACACTGAGATGCGTAAGAATAATGCGAGTACACACAGTCTCACAATGCATCTTTTCCCAGTTGCAAGCATGTTTCCCAACACATTTTAAACTCGCATGAACTCAAATCATCTTCTACTCGCCGCCACATCTTCCTTCAAACCACTCACAAGAAATATTAAAACTGAAAATTCAAAACATTCCTGTTTAACTATGGCCGTATGCTACAAAGACATTTGTAAACACTATCCACTAATTAACGCATTTTAATGCTATGTCCTTACTGTGCAAGATCCACCTTCCAGACACAAAACACCAGAGAACTGATAACCTAGGTCTTCAGATCAGAATGGTAACACTAAAGCACCACTAACTTCAGGCTAGGAGATGAGTTGATGTATCATTACTCAAGGAAGGCTGTCATGCTTCCGGTTCCAGAGACGGTTAAAGTACTGCTTTGTGGGGTCTCTCCAACCTTCCTCACTGTGTAGATTAGATATATTTTTTGACATCTCATTTCACTGAAAAAGAAGCCTGGCCACAGCTTAGCTAGGTTTATCAGAGTGGTCTCTTTTATATAGAGAAAAATCTTGTCCAGAAGTATGATGTACATAATCTGGCTAGCTCTTAGCAAGTTTACCAGAATCACACAGCTGAAAATTCAGGTTTTAGCACAAGATGGGCAACTAACTCTTCACCATTATAAAGGCCAAGGCACTTCTGAACACAGATGCAAGACTGCAAGCAGTTCAATAAATAAACACATAAAAGACATCTATAGACTACAGACTGTTACAGCATTTTTAAGACAATACAGATTCAAGTGTCTACAAGAGCTGAACTTCAGCAAGGTAGTGCCAGAGTCCTCTCATCTGACTGTTAGAGCTGTGACACTGTAAGCAGTTAAACTCCCCTAAGTATCTAGGTGAACACTTGTGCAGCTTGTTTATATGCACAATCATTTATTGTTCCCACGGCTATAGCCACTTGAACAACTGGTTCTTCACATTGGCTGTATCTACAATCCCAGTAATCATGTGCACATTTAAGAATGTTAGTGCATACACACTGAATAGCTTCTGCACCTCTTCAGAAATTAGGTGTGAAAGCCTTGTATCAACTTCAGTAAAAGTAATCTTAGCCAGTATTAATTTAACCTTGTAGTTAAACAATGCAACATTCCATTTTGATATAACAACTACTTAATGAACAGTGTTTACTAGAGAAAAAACATAGTAGGAAAACTCCAATTTTACAGACTCCTTGACAAACGGGTATTTTTTTTATCAGGATGGTACATCAACAGATAGAAAAGGAGTAAAATTACTTTAAGTAGATTGTGAACCCTCTAGTTATAATTGCCACACTTGAAATAACCAAAGCAGCCATGTGTCAATAACTAGACCTCTCATATTTATTTAGTAAATGTAATTATTTAGAGTCCAACATGCCCACATGCATTCTTCTTACAGTTCATTAAATAAAGCACCAAAAGGCAGACATTGTGCATAATTCTGTACAAACACAGGAAGACATGTTTCCTGCCACAATGAGTTTACAGCAATTTAAAGCACAATGCAATAAGGGAGCGCAATAGAACATAGGAGGCAAATAAGGGAAGAACAGACAAAAATAACAGCACCTGCAGAAACTCACAACACTCTCAGACTAAAATTAGTATTTGCTACTGGTGAATGGACTTTATGGATATGAGCATGCCTTGGTTTCCCACTTGATCATACTCCTTAAAAAAAAGATTTTAGTCCAGTTTGCTAGTCAAACTGCAGTGACCTGAGCTATCTCCACAGTTTTCTTCCTAGTTACAGACAGACATATTACAGGACATCTGCCTCTGTATCATTACCAATACTATACTGAATTACTTTATACTGCAAGCAAAAGTAGGATGTATTTTGCTTGCAGAATTATCCCGGTTGTTTTTATATGAAGTCAGATAAAACACACAATTTAAGCAATCTGCTTATTAGAGTGCTAATCTAGCACAATTTCAATTATAAAACAAATATCTTTCATGATTAAACCCAAGCCAAACTGTGATCACATTCAGTTACTTAAAGGCTTGTGCTAGTTCTGTCCTTGAGCTGCACCTAGCAATTACCAAATCTGCAGGAGCTTGCTGATCCCTCTGGAAACTAATTTTTGGGGAAAAAAAACAAACACCAAACCCCCAATAACACAGAAAAAAATACCACTACAACAACCCACACACCCTAGATAGTTTCCAGTTGGATCTGTGAACCAATCTTATCCATTCTGCAACCACAGGCCAGAACCAATACAATCAAGAGCTCAGGGAAAAACTTGCTTAAAGCATTATCCTAGTTTAGCCTAAACCAGTCAAGACATAGAGGATATTCTATGCCTAACAAGAGACCCAATCCTCATTCACAAACTGTTCCTGCCAGAGCAGTACAAATGAATTTTGAAGCAGATGCAAATAGAATAGGTATGCTTAAAATGCACTCTTGGCATGGATCCTCAATTGGAGCAAACTACCATTGACTTCAAACGAACTACAGATCTACCCTTTGGAAGTATTTTGGGAGCCTTCTTTTTTTCACTGCCTTAAGCAATAGTCTCCAAAGCAGTTAAAACCATACAGTGATTAATTTCTTTCCTTCAAAACATCACAGATTACCTGTGGGATGCAGAAATTAATTTGGGGCTTACCTATAGTCAAAAGATTCATTAAGAGTGATTACAGTAACTGTGAAAATTGGAAGATACAGAAAAAATGTAAAGTGAATAAAGAACAATAGTACGTTTTTGTGAATGTTCAGATTTTTTTCAGAATGATCTAATTTATATTTATCATTTTTCCCTGTTTATGGGATAAGTTTATCAATGTCTTTCAAGACCTGCTCATTTCAAAGATTGTTCTGATAGGAAAAGTGTATGTTTTCATTCTTCTGCTCATATACAAAACTAGAAGTCATAGTGTGGTACAGTAATCTTTTACATGTGAAAATCCCAATATGTGAAAATCTGAGTAAGGAGAGCTTGAAACTGCAAGCTTTTTCACCATCTGCCTATTAGTTCATACATCACTATCACTTAACACTACTTGATTTTCCACCTCAGTTGAGCACTACAGCGCTCATCAATTTTGAATTTGCTTTATAATCTTTTGCTTTTCTATTGAGTCACTTGTGCGTGTTCCATCATAGGGTTCACCTTCTGAAGGACCTTTCCATTCTTCTTTCTCACATACAGATTTCCCTCAAAAAGTTACATATTCGCAAGAGAAAAGTGCTGGATTGGCACAGAATGTCACTTATGCCAAGAAACAAGGACAGGGAATCCCAGAACACTCTGCACTGCTCTTTTCACCCAAAGGCAAATCCCTCCACAGACAGGTTAGCTCTCAGCAGGTCAACCATAAAAGTGGAAGAAGAAAGGAAAAAATTCCCAGTATAGCTCCTGAAGCCTTCATCTTTAATCCATAAAGTACCACAGGGTATTTTGTGTCATCACAGTACCTTCTAGTAGTATATACACACATATATCACAGATATTATGAGCCATACCTAAACACCCACACACATGAATAACTGGCATTTGATTATTTACAGTTACATTAAACAAGATAAGGAATCCAGATAGCTTTCCTTTTTGCATAAATGAGGGCTGTAGTTGCTACAGGGAATTACAGCTGGGGGGGGGAAGACTGTCTTCTACTAAAATAAAACTGTTTTTATAAAAGCTTTGAAAATTCTTCTTGGACAATAGCACCACAACACAGAATTCCTAGTTTTAAGGGTATGAGGAAGAAGGGGTTTGATATGTCCTGAAAAGCAGGACTAGTAAACTCTCATAAGTTGATGTTTTCATCATGCAAACTGAAAGAAAAGATTCACACCTCCAACAAATTAAATTAGCAATAAGACTATTAACAAGAAGACAGAAGATAGTTTAGAAAGACAGTAACATCACCTTGTTTTATACTGCAGGAGAAGAAAGTGGCAGTAAAAAAAGATACTCTGTTTAAGCACACTAGTTAGTTCCTGATCAAATTTACTTTCTACATATTAAATTGGATTTAAACAGTATACACACACTTATCTGTTCAAGGTATGCTAATTCTAAACACCTAGAAGTATAAAACCCAAATGATGTTCATATCCTAACAACATTCACATCCAGAAGAACTTGAGTATGTAGAATTAGAGGAAAATGACAAGTACAAATCTGGGATCATAATTTTGACTGTTAGGTTTGGTTTATGTGCTCAGGTATGATTCGTTTAGACTTGCTGTTATTTACCAGGCAATTCTGAATTTCTATTAAGCCTCTGCCACACCCTTTCACAGGATGAGGACAAGTATGCAACATCTCTATTTCAGTTTCTGTATTCACAAAATGAAGATGAAATATCTCTAGGGTTAAAAGACTTTGTAAGATTCAAATTAGACTGAGACTGACCCATGCAATTCATAATCAAGCTTACACTGACTTCTTTCAACATGACAATGAAAACTATAAACTAAGAACACAGTAGTTTTACATCTTATCTTTTTACTTTTACAAATGAAATATTTATCCAGGTCACCACCTTCTGTTATCTAATCTTTAACACACTAAGGAACTGGAAAAGGATAATTGATGTGTCTCAAGTCTATACATGAAAATAAGTGAAACTGTTACTTTACACTAGCTTAGTATTTTGCCTTTTTCCATCAGAAACAGTAATTCTGCACTTTTCCATGCTATCTCATCTCTCAATACTCTAAACAGCAAGATAACAGGAATGTGGGAAGGGAATGGTCAACTGACAATCTGCTCTTCTGTCCCAACTGCAAGGCCTTTTTAGATATTTCAGTGAAATATCTATCTCGCACACTAACCTGGCAGATTCCATCCCCTTGGAGCCTACCAGGCACACAGGAATAGAGGTGGGACAGGGATTTTATGGAATGATCCTGAAAGATGAGAGTAAATCTGATATTGCAAGACCAGCCAGAGTATGCAACAGACAGAAAATACTTTCATTTCAAAAAGCATTTTGGAAAATGTGATGTAAAAAGTGCCCCACATGCCGGAACTCGGGCCTGAAAAGATAAACCAATTGATCAGCGGGGTTTCAAAGCCAGAAACCACATTTTCTACATGCTTACACAAAAGATTTCAGGTAAATTGAAAGTACAAAAGAGTAACAGCTTCCTATCATTGCTTTTATAAGTTTCACGTCAGGTAGAACTGATCTTCACACCAGCTGCTGTCAGACTTTCATTTAGTTCATTAAAATACCTTGTTTGGTCAGTTCTACCACTATAATTTCTTTTAAACATAGTGAAACCTTAACTAAAGAAGTAACCTGACATTAAGCAGCCACTTAAAAGCCTTTCCAGATTACCACTCCACTCTTTGTGGTGAGAGTTTGGGCACAGTAAAGTTTTGAGCCAGATTCCACTTTCCCTTCATTTCTCAGATCACTGCAATACAAACTCCAAATTCAGGCAGCACCACCACAGACGTGTTACTGTCAGTGAAACCAGCCAAAACATGTCCTCTAGTCTGAGGTGGTCTTTTCAGCTAAGGTTGGGAAATGGCCCAAAATTGTGATCACTGTTCTGGTTTTCAAGCCGCACTTCAAAGTCAAAAAGCTGATTACTTTCTTCTCTTGCTGCTTAAGGCAAATTTAACTGGATATACATATGGCGTAAGCGCCAAACCCATTTAGAGTTGGAAGAACTTGTAAAACATACAGGGGCAGATTCTGTTGTTCTTACTCACTTTAAACAGTTCCAGCTAAACTAATGGGACTTCTCAACACAATTAAGAAAAGTAGGATCCAATCCAAAAAGAATATGCACATTTCTTGGTCGAAAAACATACGCACGGAGCACAGTGGTGATCTGGGAAGTTTTTCAAGTGGCTGTTTAATGGACTGTTATATACATGAAAAAGCAGGAGGACAATCTTATGTCGGGACCTTTTTTTTTTTAACAGCAACCACGTGCTAGACTGAATTTCATTATTTATCTGACATGTTTGCTAGTCAGGAAAAGGAATTTTCAAGTCAAGATGTCCTGGGGAATCAAACTCTAGGTATTAATCTAATGGAAAAAAGCACACTTAATATTAGCTTAATGCAAAATATTCAACTGCAAAATGCAGGTAGCATTCACCGGGTATGTTTTTTACAAACAGGAATTTCAGCAAAGCAGAGTATAATGTTCTTCCAGGAAAGCTTTATGTCATTTACACGCACATGCATATGTATTTATAAATAAACTAAGACCTACAGATTAACGATCTTAAAACATCCGGTAACACCACCATTCCAATCAGGAGCCAGGAGGGGAAGGAAGAAGGGGACTGTTTCCCACAGCACCCCCCTCCAGGCTGGCCCCCAAACGGACAGGGCAGGTGCCCTGCGACCCAGAGCCCCCTCCCCACCACTTCCCTCCAACCCCTGCCTTCTGCCTCCCTCCTTCCCATGACCCTCCTTCCTCAATCCCCCCAAATCCCTTCCATTCCCCCCCATTCCTCTCCCCATTTTTCCCCCCTACTCTTCCCCACCTTGCCCCCCTACTTTCTCCCTACTCTTCCTCCCCACCTTCTCCCCCACCTTGACCCCCCCTTTTCTCCCCTACCTTGACCCCCTCCCGTTTCCCCCTTCTCTCTCCATTCTCCCCCTTCCCCCTACTTCTTCCCTCACGTTGGACCCTCTCCCAACCCCTCGGTCCCTCCTCCTCCTGTCCCTCCTTGCTCCTCCTCCACCCCCCCGCGGCTCTCACCCTCTCGGGCTTTCAGCAGCACCGTGTTGGCCACGATGTTCTCGATTTCCATGGTCGGGGGCTCCTTCCCCTCAGGGCAGCCGCAGCGGGGGCCGCCCCTACCGCCTCCTTCGCCCCCTCCGCCAGCCCCGCCAGCGCCGCGGCGCCAAACCCTCCGCTCATCCGGCCCCACGGGACCTCAGCGCTCCGCTCGCCTCTTCCCCATCACCCGCTGCTCGCCCCGGCACCGGCCTCCCCCTCCCCGGGGGCGGAGACAAGGAGCGGGCAGCGACCGCCCGCCCCGACCATGGCTCGACCGCCCTCCTCCGCCCGCACCGGCCGGCTCCACCTCCACCTCAGAGAAGACTACAACTCCCAGTAGGCAGAGCGCAGCCCGCGCAGAAGAAAAGTTGACGCCGCCGAGCTGAGCATGCTGGGATATGTAGTGCGCTGAGCCTTTCCCGCCCTCCCCAGAGGGAGGAGCGAAGAGCGGAAAGTCTCGCGATAGTTGGCGTAGTTCTCGCGAGGGGTGCGCTGCTGCTGGTAGTGCGCGTGGTGGTGGTGGATCTGGTCTCCTCTGCCACCGCTTCGGGCTCTGCTGCCGCTGGTACCGCTCCCCCCGCCTCGTTCCGCGCTCCCCGCCGGCTCCCACGGGGTTTCGGAGAGCAGTGGAGTCAGGTCCGAGCGGTTTTGCCCCACCCCGTGTGCCCGTCGGCCTCTCGCATCCCCCAGGCCTGGACCCCCAGGCAGCCCCGGGCCTCGCCGTCCCCGCGCGCAGCCGAACATGGGGAAGGCAGCCAAGAGAAAGAGGAAGGCCTCGGCGGCCTCCGCAGCCAAGGGCCCCGTGAAATCAGCTCTGGCCATGGTCAGGAGCAACCCCTTCGAGGTGAAGGTCAACAGGCAGAAGTTTAACATCTTGGGGAGGAAGACCAAGAATGACGTGGGGCTGCCTGGGGTCTCACGGTCTAAGGCCATCAGAAAGGTAAGAAAGCATCAAAAGTCGGACATCCATAGGTGTAGAATCGTAGAATAGTTTGGATTGGAAGGAACCTTAAAGATCATATAGTTCCAACCCCCTGCGTCAGGGATGTCCCACTGGATCAGGGTGCCCAAGGCCCCATCCAACCTGACCTTGAACACCTCCAGGAATGGGGCAGCCACAACCTCCCTGGGCAACCTGTGCCAGTGTCTCACCACTCTCATGGTGAAGTTCTTCCTTATGTCTAGTCTAAATCTGCCCCTCTCCAGTTTATACCCATTGCCCCTGGTCCTATCACTATAAGCCTTTGTAGCTGTGGTGGACAAGTGATAAACCCAGAGCTGTCTCAGGTGAGATAAGAGAATATCTCTCCTGTGTCCAGGTGGAGTGGCAGGTCACTTCAGGTTGCTCAAATGGTGATGGAGAGCCTGCTGAAAGTGTTTCCTTCCAGTGCAACCAATGGGGTTCGGTACTATGAGTCTCCCTTATTGCACGTGTAAGAATGATTCTCTTTTCAGATCACCCAGGTTCAGGATACAACAGCACATGTTGTCAACAAGCAAATACTGGGACAGAATGCACGTAGTTGTCAGTCTTTGTTATGTCTGTTTGGGTTGCTGTAGGATGCTAACCTTGATAATAATGCAACCTTGTTGTAATAGTGAAAGCTCAAAGGGGCACTAAGGCCTGAATGCAGTGAGAAATGTGTAGATATTAGGTTAGTGCAAAATTAATTGCTGTTATTTTCATTATTAATTAAGATGTTTACATTGGATTAGTCTTTTATTTAACTGTGTTCATGTAGGGTACCATTTTGAAGTGTGAAATTCTCTCTACTTACGTATGGTAATGTTTTTGTTCTCACTGTTTATTCTTTTTTATATTATGCTGTCAAATTAAAGATGGAAAAAAAGGAAATTTGAGCAATTTTGTTGTGTGAGCTCAAAAGGGGACATAAAGCAGCAGAAACTGCTAACAGTATTAACCAGGCATTTGGCCAGGGGACCATCAGTGAATGTACAGCTTCACACTGGTTCCAAAAATTTTGTAATGGAATGTTAGGCCAGAGCCTTGAAGATGAGGAGGGTTGCGAATGTCCTTCTGCGTTAGATTACAACCAGTTGAGGGCCACAATTGAAGCAGACCGAGGCAAAACAACTTGAGAAGTTGCAGAAGAACTAAATTGTGACAATTCAACAGTTGTTTGGCACTTGTGCCAAATTGGAAAATCAAAAAAGCTTGACAAATGAGTGCTCCACCAAGTGAACAAAAATATTAAAAATTACCGTTATAAAATGCTCTGCACTTCTTTTGCACAACAAAACCATTTTGTTTCCTGGTTGCATTGTGGCATATGATGAAATATGAATTTCTCTACAACTGAGAATATCCCACACAGTTGCTGGACTGAGGTGAGACACAAAAACACCTGCCCAAAGCAAAACTGCATCAGAAGAAGGTTGTCTCTGGTGATTGGCAAGTGAAGCCCTTCTCTGGATGGCCGGGCCCAGAGAGTGGTGGTAAATGGAGTTAAATCCAGCTGGAGACCACTTACAAGTGAGGTTGCTCAGGGCTCAGTGCTGGGTCCAGCCCTGTTCAATGTCTTTATCAATGATCTGGATGAAGGCATTGAGTGCACCTTTAGTGGGTTTGTGGATGACACTAAGCTGGGTGGAAGCATGGATCTGCTGGAGGGTAGGGAGACTCTACAAAGGGATCTGAACAGGCTGGACCANGGCTGGAGAACAGGCCTTATGAGGAATGACTGAGAGAGCTGGGGTTGTTTAGCCTGGAGAAGAGGAGGCTGAGAGGAGACCTCATTGCTCTCTATAACTACCTGAAAGGAGGTTGTGGAGAGGAGGTTAATGGCCTATTCTCCCAAGTGACAGGGAACAGGACAAGAGGAAATGACCTCAAGCTCCACCAGGGGAGATTTAGGCTAGACATTAGGAAAATTTTTTTCACAGAAAGGGTCATTGGGCATAGGAACAGGCTGCCCAGGGAGGTGGTTGATTCACCTTCCCTGGAGGTATTTAAGGCATAGGTGGATGAGGTGCTGTGGGGTATGGTTTAGGGTTTGATAGGAATGGTTGGACAAAATGATCCGGTGGGTCTCTTCCAACCTGGTTATTCTATGATTCTGTGATTCTGTGATTCTTTCATTGCGTTCTGTTTAATTTGATTACATTGCCAGGATACTATTAAGCCTTTTTGCCTTTTCTCTGAAAGTAGTTATTCTCTTTGGGTTTTAATTTGATGTTGTTTTTTGTTGTTTTTTTTTTTCCTTTTCCTTCTAGCGTACCCAAACGTTACTGAAAGAATATAAAGAAAGGGGAAAGACAAATGTGTTTAAAGATAAACGTTTTGGTGAATATGACACTAAAATAAGTCCAGAGGAAAAGATGATCAGAAGATTTGCTTTGGAAAGACAGGTAAAGTAATTTAAAAAAAAAAAAAGAAATAAAACCCCAAACTACGAGAAGTGGTTGGTTTTTTTTTTAGGTTGGTAGTGTTCCCCTTAACAGAAGGGTTTGCAGGTTAATGCTTTCTTTTTTTTATTCTGTATGCTTGGAATTTTTATGGCTAAACAGTTTTTTGTAAGCATCTACAATTTTTCATTAAAACTTTCTGCTTTTGCAAGACAGCTTTTTGAAGCAGAAATTCCTTTGAGTGCTGATACGCAGTAAAACCAGTATTAAGTGGGCTCGTTGATTGATTGGGTTTCTGTGATTGCTTTGGCTACTGTGATTTGGGAATTGAATGAGGAAAAGGCAGCCAGCATCAAGTACACTTTGGGATTCTAGTCTAGCAGTTGAACAGAACCCTGATTAGAAAAGCTCTGTAACTCACTGTCATTCTGTTATGGGAATTGTATGTACAGCACTGCTCTTTCTATATCATACTCAGTCTTCAGAATTGAGTAGGATAATAGCATATTCTGCTCATACTTTCTGTAGGTTAAAGTCTGTTTCATTAGGTGTGAAATGTAGTAATTAAGAATTGATTTACTGCTATGTAGATAATATTCAAGCTTCCTTAGGCTCTTTTGAGTTACTTCATTTGTACGTTAGTATAAGAATAAGACAAGCCTCATACTCCTGCACTTAAAGTTTAATATATTTGAATTACAGTATTGGTAGTACTCTTATTGCAGTGCTCTGTTCCAGCAGAACACTGGAATAAAAATCTACTCAACTAGCATTAAAAATACAGTCTTTATTAATTTGTTGCCTCTGAGCTAAAAATGGTTTTATATTCAATTAATTTGTTTTACTATTCATAGCAAAATTATGGAAAGAAGAATATCTATAATCTTAATGAAGATGAGGAATTGACTCATTATGGCCAGTCTTTAGCAGAAATTGAAAAGTTAAATGATATTGTTGACAGTGACAGTGACATGGAAGAAAAAGGAACATTGTCAGGTAAGACATGTCAGCCTAACGTCCCACTGCAGGTTTTATTGCTGGTACACGTACATCATAGAATTGATTAGGTTGGAAACAACCTTTATGATCATTGATTCCAACTACAGTTGGACTCATCTGTTCAGTGTTGTCTTTCAGTGAGAAAGAATATTACGCATTTTGAGCCTTTTCAGCAGAATCTGAAGTGTAAGGTTTCTGGTTGCTTTCTTGCACCTCTGCACCTAAATACTAGTTAAAATATTGAAAAAGAACATGCTCCTACCTTGTGCAAAATGTTTGCCAGCATAAATTTTCTATGTAGCATTAATCTCCTTTGGTGTGACCGTTCCCACAGGTATGGGAATAGTACATGATTGATTCAGTAGGTTTTAATTGCTCCCATTCTGAAACAAGAAGGCAGCAACGTCCCAGCAGTAGCAACACTCCAGCTTTCATGTATGGATTGGAAAGGATTCACAATCTACTCTCTTTTTCTAGCTGAATTAACTGCTGCTCACTTTGGCGGTGGTGGAGGCCTCCTTCGTAAAAAAGCATCAAGTGGGCAGCAAGAAGAAGAGGAAGAAAAACCTAAATCTAGGAAGGAACTTATAGAAGAGATGATAGCCAAATCTAAACAAGAAAAGGTGAGTTTTTAACCCTGAAGTACAGATAAGCATGATTAAGAAGCTGTCACAATTTCTGTCTTTGCAGAATAACAAAAAAGTGGCATAGAAAACAACGGAGACAGTGGTCTAGGAGAAGATCTAAGTTCCTTTAATCAAGTCCAGTTAACTTTGTATGCATTTTAGGTTATGCGTTGAATATCGGCTGTTGTTTTGTTTCCCCAGGCCTCCTCTTCCACTGACTCCTAACTGTACTGCTTCTTCCACAAAGAATGTTAATGTTTACAGTTTAAAAATGTTAAATAATTTGCTAAAATAATTTGCAGCATTTTGATTTTATGTTGTGAATGATGTGCCATGTTCATCTGAATGCAAATGCTGCATTTGGGTTTCATTTTGTTTTGTTTTGATTTTTTTCTAGCAAGAGAGGCAAAATCGGAGAGAAAGTGCATTAGAACTCACAGAAAAGCTTGACAACGACTGGAAGGAAATCCATACCCTCATTGCTCGCAAACCCCCAAAGTCAGAGAGAAAGGACAAAGAAGTAGAAAAGCCCAAGGTAAAGGTTTGGCTAGACTGCTTTCTTTTGTTCTTATAACTTCTGGGTTTGGCTTATAGTGGCAAAGTTAATCAACATTTTATTTTACACATTGAAGGAATGCTACAATGTTAGGCCAGTTTGGTCAGTTGAAGGAATACAGGGGTTTATATGATTTATCTGATTGTTATTACCTATTGCTTTTCATTAGTTATCAAATCTGAGAGGTTGCAGATTGAACAACATTTTTGGCCACAGCATATTTTTACAATAAATATAATGAAGAACTAAAATGATTGAGAACATTACTTAGTTTGAATGCTTTTGCAGTGTTCCTTGGATAAAACAACATTTATTTTACAGTAAAAGTTTCCTTGTTATGAATAGTACTATACAAGCAAAAGGAAATCAAAATGTTTAACTTTTGAATAGATATTTTATGGTCTCAAAGCTTTTTCTAGCATGTATTCTGTACTAAGGAAAAGTACCAATTCCTAGATTTTAAAATTTTTGTAATGCATTATACCTTTTTTTTCTTGTAGGTATTTTGTGCTATAATGCAGAACATTGAGAATTTCCATTTGCTTCTTGGCAGTAAATTCAGTTTTTGAAAGACCAAACTAATGAATTTTTTATCTTAAAACTGATCTTCAAATAATGAACAGAATATTCTGGATCAAAATTTCATATTTTGGTGTATTGATTTTTTTATTTGAAGATGTTTCGTAGCATGCTGAGCGCTCAGGTGTGTTGGTGGTGTGGTATTTTAGGAAAAAATCTTGTCATCGTAGTTTTCTGAAAAGGAAGATCAGATTCCCTTGCTTGATGTGTAGGGATGGAAAGTGTGAATTAGTAATGCTCTGTAATGTTAATTGGAGAAAATTATCTAGTCATGTGTAAGAAAAAAAATTCCTAGAACTGAGTTTTGGAGAAACAGGTATCAAGAAGATTCTCTTTGCAATCCCAGTGTAATCTCTGTTAGTGACTGCTTTCTCAATTATGCTCCTTGAGCTTGCTGAATATCACAGTTGCTTTTTGTTTTCGTTAAGACAGGCATCTGTGTAACTAAGATAGCAAAGACTTACCTGATGGTATAAAGTGAAATGTAAACTATAAATTTATAAATTCTAGCTGCTTTTTGAGGAAATATTTTATTAATAAGTAGTATTTTAAAGGTTTTCAACAGGTAGACCAGGTTTTATTTAAGATGCTATTTGTAAGTTTTCGGTTGTGTGCAACTTAATTAAGAGAGGGGGAAATTGCAGGAGAATTTCTATTCGAGTGTTCATTCCATTCCTTGTCTTAATACTGAGTTGAATGTTCCTGCAGCTTTCTTTGGATATGGTCTTTTCCTTGTATCGTAACAGTCCTATTTCTTAGCTGTTAGTCTGGCAGAGGGGTGGCTGCAATACTGAATAATAACACTTAAGATAATAAACAATTATATAAATGTTTCTCTAGCCTGATGAATATGATATGATTGTTCGAGAACTTGGATTCGAGATGAAAGCAAAACCTTCAGAAAGGATGAAGACAGAAGAAGAATTGGCAAAAGAGGAGCAGGCACGACTCCAGAAGCTGGAGGTATACCATTTAGGGGTTTAGATTGTTTTGTGGCCTGTCTTTTGGGAGTGACCATTTATATTCATTGCTTGACCTTAGATTGGAAGTGGCTGTACTAAACTGCAGTTCATCAGAGGGTGAATTCAGGAAATCTTCTGTGAACATTCCGTTTGCAGTGTGATATTAAAACAGAAAGCCATAGGTTTAGTACCTGACTAGTGGGGTTTATGAAATGAGTTGATCTTTCTTCAATAAAAATGTAATAATCGCCTCTGTTTGCCTTTAAATGTTTTAAGTTATTCAGGATTGAGAGGTGCTTCTAAGCCAGGAAGAGGCAGTATCATGTTGCACAGCAGTTGAATTAATACACTGGCAAGTCATTTATTGTTTTCCTCTAGTGTTGCAAGTGACATCCAGTAATAGCGTATATATAACTTTGCTTTGCAGAGGAGTAGCATTCTCTTGGGAAATGTTGCATGCTATGTCTATTACACCGTGCTACGAGACTTACAGAAAGAATTAATAATTTAGTAAATGTTTCTTTCCTCCTTTTTCTTTTTTTGTTTTGGTATACTAGGGACACATTTAGGACTGCAGGCATTGAGTACCTTCAGGTTACCTAAGTAGCAGCATCTCTGTAGCTAGCAGTAGAACAGAAGGAAGATTTTTTTTTTTCTTTCTTTTCTTGTCGTCTTGTTTGACACACAGTCTATTTGGTTGCCCAGGTGGAAGTCCTTTTGTAGGTGACTGGTTCAGATACTGCCCATTGGGTCTACTTACAAATTTATTATAATTTGTGTTTACTACAAACCTCTTAGGCATATGGGAAACACTACAGAACCATAAACACTTTAGAAGCTTACATTTTCTAATAGTGATGCGCTGGTCTTGTAAGCAAAACAGATAAATTTTAAAATAGAATATAATGCATCTGGTAAACGCATTTTAAAGCATTCTGGTTGAGCACATAAACATTGGATTAGGTTTTATCAGATTGCGCTCTCCACAAAAATGAGGTATAGTAAGCTTTTGGCCATAATTTCTCAAGTTGCTGTTCTTTATGTTCTTCAGCTTGTTGAGTTTACTTCTTTCTGTTTTTCTCAGATGTAGTATTTGAAGGATAGAGTCATAGAATGGTTCGGGTTGGAAGGGACCTTAAAGATCATCCAGTTCCAACCCCCTGTCATGGCCAGAGATACCTCTCACTAGACCAGGCTGTTCAAGGCCCAATCTAACTCTTTCATTCTGGTGTAACCTGATTGATCTAGATGGCTCACATCTGTGTGTGGTATGTCTTTTAAAACACAGGCAGATCGTCTACGTCGAATGCGTGGAATAGATGAAGAGGCGAATAAAAAGAAACCCAGCCACGTGTCAGCTGATGATCTAGCTGATGGCTTTATCCTGGATAAAGATGACAGGTGTTTATTGTCTTACAAGGTAAGGTTTAAAATTTTAGACTTTTCAAAGTACCAATAGGAAAATAGAAAAATCAGTTTGGAATTGACCTTTGTGGAGGCTTCTAATCCAACCTCCTGCTTAAAGCAGGGTCAACTATGAAATCATCAGTTTGCTCAGGGCTTTATGCAGTCTGTTCTTGGAAAATCTCCAGGAATGGAGGCTGAATATCTCTAGGCAGCCTGTTCTACTGACTTTGCTCTCTGTGAAAAAGTTTCCCTTTATATCCTGTCTGAAAGTCTCGTTTCAAATTAGGCCTGTTGTTTCTTGTTCTCCTGCTGTGGACTGTGGTGAAGAGTGTTGCTCTGCCTTCTCAGTGATCTCCCTTGTAGGTACTGGAAGATGGTTATTTTTCTGAGGGTTGACAAGCCCAGGTCTGCCACTCATAAGGCAGGTGCCTCAGCTTCTTGACAATCTTGACGGCTTTCTGCTAAACTTGCTGCAGTTGATAGATGTCTTTATTGTATTTGAAGCCCCAAAAGTGGACGCTATTCTGTGTGGTCTTCAAAGTGTCAAGTGGAGGTAAATAGTTGTTTCGCTCAGTGTACTGACTATACTCCTGCTATTGTAGTTGCCTTCTATGCTGTTAACCTGCTGGGCTGAAAAGAAGGTATTGGCCCTTCTGGTCATTTTTTAAATTTCTGCTGTATTTGATACAGCTTCCACCAAATTTCAGCTTGAGGATACGTGGGTTTCTAAAAGAACCGTTGCCCTATGAAGTGGCTTTGATTCAGGTGGCAGAGCATTATAACCCTAAAGTTGATGTAGTGAGTCACCCTCACAGTGCTGCATGTGTGTGCACACTGAGCCTCTCATCCTCTTATATGTCAGTAGCAAGGGAATTGCTGTTGCCCTCAAAGGGAACACAAATTGTGAGTGTAAATTTAAACTGATGATTAATAAAATCAGGATGGGAGCAAATATTTATCTGATGTGCTATATATGTAGAAGGAATATATATATATTTTTTTTAATCAAGAAAGCTTCCCTATGTGATGTTGAATTCTTTTGCCATATCATTTGCTAGAAGTCTCTACTTTGTGTCCTGATGTACTACCTCCTGTTCTTCCAGTTCCTTACAGTCTCTTGGAAATATCCTACTATTCTTAGATCTGTATGCATGTTCTCTCCTTAAAATCCCTTTTTGGTGGCACTGCTGCCATCCACTGCGTGATCAGGGTAGCAAGGCTCAAATCCTGTTCATGTGTATTTAGTGACAGCTTTGCATAGTGATTCTGACAAGGTGCTGTCACTTTATCAGTGTCTTAATGGGCTTATTTTCTCTACTGACAGGATGGAAAAATTAATCTTGAAAATGAAGACAAGGAGGAAAAAGACAATGAGGAAGAAGAAGAGGAGGAAGATGGGAAGGAAGATGAGAGTGAAGAAGAAAGCGAGGAAGAGTCTGCTAATGAAGATGAGGAGGGTGGTGCTGCAGATAGCCACTCTGATCTCGAATCTGACCTTGAGAGTGAAGAAGAAGCTGCAGGGAATAAGGAACAGAAGAAAAACAAGACAAATGAAAATGCATCACAGAATGTGGAGGAACTAGATCCAAAAATGAAAGCTGCCACATCTGAACTTCCCTATACGTTTGCTGGTAAGCAAAGGGCTGATCCAGAGATCCCTCCTGTCTTCAGAGGGTTTATAACCAGTCTTTTTTCTCTGCCCTGTATGATCTTACCTGTTCATCCATGAAGTTTTGCTACTATTCCAAGAGTAACATGTAACTGCAGTTTTAGTGATCAGCCTTAGTCATGCTATAAGCAGTGAAAACCAGATCTGTTTCATCCCAGAGCTGCTTCTGCTCTTCTAAGCAGCCTTAGAAGTGAAAGGTAAATACTGGGAAGAAAAATGAAATTATCTGTACTCCTTTCTGAAGGTCTCCATAGCTCCAATACAAAGTGCTGGCATTTGCATAAGGGAAGCCAGGATAGTACTGCAATCTGTACTTAAATGAGAAAAGATTGCTTTCTTTAGTGTTTGGATTGAAATTTTTGTCTGAGAAGATGATCAGAGAGGCAGGATTCTGAGGTTTAATTCCAATGCTGTAATGTCACAGTATTGTTAGAGACACTGAGAGTTTCACTCCTTTTGGGTCTGTGCCTAGAAGGAAGGAGGAGGCCCGTTTCAAGTAGTACACAAAACATTCATTAATATAAAGTACATAATGCATCTAACTATTTGTCCTAGTGTGGATTTCTCTGACGAAAGTATCTGTCACAAGGTTGAACAACCTTTCAAACAGCTTCCTTAAGTGCTTGCATTTTTCCATCAAAAGGAATTAATTACATTACCCAAAGCTTCTTAAATTGCTTTCAGGTTTTGGTTTAACCAGAAAGCAGTGATGTTAAAAGAATTCAAGTAACTTAACCTGTTAGGATGTTTTCTAGCATGTGGACTAACACCAAAGACTAAATCTGTGCCAGAGTGGTATTCTGTTATTTTCTATTAATGACAGGATCCTTGCTTTTCTTAATGTCCTTCATACAAAGGCTAGTTAGGTATGAATTAGACATTGAGCTAATTGTATTATGGTAAATTTATGGTTGAATATGTGCTTAAGTTTAGTTCTGCTTTGTGCATGTCAACACAGTTATGCTCAGCTTAGGTAGCAAATACAAAATTATTTGAATTTTTAATCATTTGAAAACATTTTCTGACTTTTGTTCATGTATCTAATGTTACAGGTATGCAGATAGGTTATTAGTATTGAAGAGGTGATTATTTAAAAGCTGTAGGGTATCTTTTTCTAAATAATAAATTTTTCAATTTGGAAATTTGTTAGATAGTCACTTGAATTAAATATGTTATGTGTGAGATTTTTGTCTGTTCAATTTTTGTTTTTACTTTCTAGTTCCTGAGTCCTTTGAGACATTTAAGTCTTTATTGGCTGGAAGAACAATAGAACAACAGCTTACTATACTGGAGAGAATTCAGAAATGCAATCATCCAAGCCTTGCAGTGGGAAACAAAGCAAAGTTGGAAGTATGGGGGTTTTGTTGTTTTGGTTTGGTTTAAAGTTTAAAATTAACCTTGAATTCCAGAGTAATTTTTTAAGCATTCAGGAAGCAGTATAAAACGTACATGCGACTGTGTTGTGAATAGCAGTAGAATCAACTTACTGCTTGTCATTTTCTAACTTCTGTATCGCTGTTCTTTTGAACTGTTTAAGAAATCATACAATTAAAAAAACCTAATAGTTTTATAATATTTTATATTGTGCTTCTTGCAGAAATTGGTTGGCTTTCTTTTGGAGTATATTGGGGAGTTAGCAACTCTGGATTCACCAGAGTTCAGAACAATTGACAAACTGGTGCTGTAAGTAATAAATTGTGTGGACTTCTGCTCCTTAATCATTTAAAAATAAAAGCCACCTAGGATAAAGCATGTAGCATGTTGTTTGTTTCAGATAGTTCTGCAGAGATTGTAGACAACTGGTGACTCTCCAGCTCTGTAGTGTTTTAACTTTCTATCATGTATTCCTTGAACTATCAATCGTACCAAGACATTTTGCAAACCTCAGAATGTCCTTTTTGATCTGCCAAATGCATTTCATGGGTAGTGGATAAATAATACCATGTATGGATGCAATCTTCTGTGTATTAAATTATTTAGAATACTGATTAAGTATTTTAAGCTTTTCAATGATGGTGTGCAGTTCCCTTTGCAATCTTTGGGTTTTTTTCATGGGTTTCCATTTTGTGATTTCACTCAAGGAACTAGATTAAAAAATGGAATTGAAGAGTGTGATATTAAGCTCATAGAAAAGTTCCAAATAAGCACTTTGCAGGAAGTTGTCAGTTTGGCATTGCTGTTTTCAAATACTTGACAGGCAATTATAGCAACAATATAGCCAAATTTGTCTCAGAGGCATACAGCAAAGGATGATAGTGGACACAGGCTGCAACAAGGGAAGTTCCAACTACATCTAGGGGAAAAAAAAAGTCTTCACAACATAGGTACTGAACTTTTTTAAAACAGGTTTACCAGAGAGGCTGTGGAATATCCACCTTTGAAGAAGTACAAAACTCAACAAAGCTATGAGCAACCTAGTCTAGCTTTGAAGTTAGCCCTGCTTTGAGCGTAGTGTTGCATCAGATGATCTCCGAAAATCCCTTTCAACCAAAAATAGTCCGTGATTCCTGTCTTGACTTTGCGGGCTAGTCACCTTTCATTCAATGAGTCATTTGTTTGCATGTTTTTATTTCATGGAAATAAAGGAAATAAGTTTTTAAAAAATCTGTTATTTGCAGCTTTAACACTCTTTGCTCTGTTGCATTTATCAGCAAGAGTACTGACCCATTGTTACTGCCGCACATGCTAGGCTTTCTAAAATAAAGTGTTAACACATTTTGGTTGTTTCTAGGACTGGGATTTATTAATATCAGTGCAGGCATTTTTAACTGAAAATACTGGAAAAACTTTGGCCAAACAGATGCAGACTCTGGACTGCATCTCCCTGTAGGCAGAAACCATAGGCCAGGAGCTGACCTAACTTTGTGGGGATCTTTTTTTTAAGTAGTAATTTTGCAAACCACATTGCTGCCTCACATGTTGTTCAACATTGCCTAAGAGTATTTAGAGTAGTGGGGTGCCCAGGATGTGCCAGCATACCTCAGTGCAGTAAAATGTAGAGTTAGGAGATTTAGAAGATGTTTTTAACCATAGCAGATGATTAGAGTGTATTTTGAAGTTTTTTATTTTTTTTTTTTAATTTAAGATTTAGAAACAACTGAATCAAAGACCTCACAAATCTCACAAGACCCAAGGAAAAACACACCTCTGTACACTAAGCATATTGCAATAATAATCTATAGCCAGGGTGGCTATTTCTAAAAAAAGAATATTTTGTTTCAGGGATTTTATTATTGTAATGTAGGTGGAACATAACAAATCCTCCTACAGGTGCTTATTTTTATTAACGTTAACATAAATGGTGTAATATGATTATGACTTATATTTCTTGTTAATAGGCCATTGTACAATCTTTGCCAGATGTTTCCTGAGGCAGCTAGTGACAGTATTAAATTTATCCTTCGAGATGCTGCTCATGATATGGAAGAAGTAATTGAAGTCAAGGGCCGTGCAACATTTCCAGGTTTAGACACGGTAATGAATGCCTAGTAAAATCTCTTGTTCTTTCCGTTAGTACAGAAACGCCTGTAAATGGGAGATGACATTAAATTTAATTTTGTATTTCATAGTATGTATTGAATTACTAGCATCTACAACTTTTTAGGTTTCTCAATATTTAGAATTCCTTCTCTAGGGATAAATTGTAACAAAACCTTCCACAACAACAAAAAGTCCTGAGAAACAACCAACCCCCCTTCTTCAGAATAGAAGTATGACTCTGTAGTGTTAATAAGGGAAAATTATCTTAAAATTGCCACTCTGTTTTTCATGGCAGAACATTCTTTGGTTTCTCAATGAAACCTAAATGGTAGTTCTAGGAGGAAATGATAGTGTCAGTTATATCATTATTTTTTTAATTGTGTTAAGTGCAAATGTTTAAAAACGTGCTCTGTAGAAGTGCACTATCTCCTAGGTTAACAAAAGCAACAATGAAATACTATTATAGTTACGCAAATACGAGATTTCTTAATACTTTGATAATCACTAAATTAATGACTCAAAGAATTGACCATTCCTTCTTGTAATAGTAAAAAAAATTCAGTGGCTGTGTTATCTGTGAACAGACTCCTTTTTCAGCATAAAGGTAAATGGCTGTTAGGGAATTCAAGAATGGAGCATATGGAAAATGAATATTTGTTAATTGTAGTAAAGAGTTTCAAAGACAAACCATAAATCAGTAATTCAAGGGATGCTCCATGTTGTCTTGTCTCCCAGCTTGATGAAGCAATGCTCCCTAATGGAATAATCAGACTATTGAAAGAAAATAGACGGTAGGATTTGCTTGGAAGACTTAGTTCTTAGAGTTTGGAAAATATTTATATTGGGTTCTTTTGAAAAGTCTTTATTCAGGATGTTTTGGATTTTGCAGGAAATGTATTGTAGAGAGCTTTTATCTTCTATTTTTATTTTGTCACTGTCAGCCTTATGGCACCAATCACACCTCTGAATTTCAGTCCCTTCAGTGGACTTTTCCAGGTTTCAAGCCATTGTTATCTTTTAGGGTAGAATTATGTGACTCTGCTAGTCACAAAGCACATGTTTGAATGAATGTCCCTTAGACCAGTTGTGTTAGTAGACATTACATGTACTTCATCATACCTGCAACTTGGACTGTGTTATTTAGTAACCAAAATAGTTCAAGAGAATATTTGTTTATGGCAGAAACTTCATCAAAAGAAGCAGAGCTGAAACAGTAAAACTTTATTTACTTGTAGCCCACTATGTAAATAACCACTTCGCTGTCAGAATTACCTCACAACTGATGTTTCAGTTCCTTGTGGTCTTGACAGGAGGTCATTTGTAGTTTGCTAACAAGTCCCCTTCAGTACAAGTGTTGCGTGTGTTGAGGTCCTGTTTAAAGGTGTTACAGGTCCTGTGTGGCCACTCGCTCATTTGTTTATGTGGTATGGGAGTGTGCAATTGTGGTGGGCTGAAGGGGGTCAGATTTTCCTATGGAATACATGGAATTGGGAGGCATAGTTCCTTCTTGGTTATTCTTTCAGCTGCCTCATTGAACTAATCTGTCATTAGACCTATAATAGAAATTCTGCTTTCTCACATAACTTAAACAGTCATCTAAGTTAATAAGTCATGTCTCAGATTTCTCAAAATTAAGTGCACTGTAGTATTTTTAGACAATGTGGCAGTTATTTATCAGTTACATACATGTAAATTCAATATCCTGGGAAAAATGTCTTAACTAGATATTTCATTCCTCTTTTATGTGCTATCAGCTTATTTATTTGAAAATTGCATCACTGCTGTTTCCAACGTCTGACTTCTGGCATCCAGTTGTAACACCTGCTTTTATATACATGAGTCAGCTGCTTACTAAGGTATGTCTGATATTGTACCTGAGTGTACAACTTCATTTTCTTGTTTCTTTCTCAGACTGCAAATACATGCATTAGCATTAATGTATATATTTGAAATGTACTGAAAAGACGGCTTTGTGATTGGTGTAGTCACAGATAGTAATTGAAGAAAATGTGAAGAGGAAAAAACCTTTGCAGAGTACAGTGCAACTCAAATCTAGCATTGTCAGGCTGTCACACAAGAACTCATTATATGGCAAATTGCATAGGACTAATTGAATGAGCTGAAAACAGTCTGAAATTCTTCACTAGTGATTTTCATAAATTGCATTTGTTCCTACTTAAGAAAGATATTTACTTGAAAATTTGTTCTAATTTAAAACATCCCTAGTGCAGTTCATTGTAGATAAAATATCCAAATATCATGTTCATGTGTTTCAAAAGTCGATCTAGTTGTTGTGTTGCTGTCAGATATCCAAATTGCCTTGAGCCTTATTTTTTCTTGGTTCATTTCTGAAAATGGGTAGAGCATTGAAGAGCAGAAGAAATAGGACTACAATTTAAGAACAGGCTGAATGCCAGACTAAACAAGCAAGAGCAACTCATTGTTTGTGGTTTAGCACCTTCTAGTGGCTAAACCAGTTCTGACAGACTTCTTACTTAGTTCTGCATATTCTCTTTAGTGAGGGCAAGGGAAAGCAAAAAGCTATGGTTTTACCGATTCCAAAAGTAACACAACTTATTTAGTACTCTACTTTTTTTGAGATCCTGTATTTGTTTGTGATGTATAGAGTTATAATTATGAATATTTTGTGCCTTTTTTTTTTATTTCAGTGTCGCATCACAACTTTACAAGATGTTATTAAAGGGTTATTTATATGCTGTTTGTTCCTGGAATATGTATCTTTCTCCAGAAGATTTGTACCAGAACTCATCAATTTTCTTCTTGGAGTACTTCACATATCTCTACCCAAAAACCAGGCCCAAGGTGAGTTTGCTTAGAGAAAATGACTAATAAATATTAGTATTGGGGTTTATCTTTTAATTTTCAGTAAAAATCTTTCACATGGAATTTATTGTTTGGAACAAAAGACCAAATTCATCTGCTAGGCTAGCTTACATGACCTTGATTATTGCACATCTTGTTATGAACTAGATCCTCTAGTGTTGTTGGCAGGAAGGAAAGAACTGAAGTTATTAAAGGAAATGAAGTCACATTGCCTACAGTGCTGTATTTTGGCAGTATTGTTGTTCTAAATAGGCTGTGGTTGGGCTGTGCTCTGAAATCCACAGTCCCTAATGGATTCCCCATGAGTACCCTGTATCTTCACAGCAAGGCAGCAGCTAATACTGCAGATACCCTCCCTCTTCAGCTGACAGCCATACCACCGAGATAAATGAGAGAAGTATATCACAAAGTTGGCATTTTTCCTTTTTATTTATTTGACAGGGATTTGTTGTAGTGTAACGGAGGGCAGCTATCACCACAGGTAGGATTAGTCTATGCTGTAACATAACCGTATAAACTTAGCAGCTGGCACAGACCACAAGAAGAATAAAACTGTATTCAGTTTGATCCATATGCTAGCAAATTATTTTTATTTGCTGTTCTCCCTCTTTCTTCAAATTTTTCTTTTGGATTCATTTCTGACTTTAAAGTTATTCTAGATCTGACAGTAATTCATTTATAAGGGGCTTTGTCAGAGCATAGTAACTGGATCACTTAGCATGCCTGAAGGGACTTCAGGAAGGATATTATCAACTGAAAAATTGAATTATTTGTTGGCAAACTTACAAGAAGTCTGGGCCTGGTTGTTCTATGATTCTAATATGCTCATCATTCATGATAAGACACCTGAAGAATCTCTGTCATCTAGGTAGTTGCCAATCTAGTGAGGAAGGCTCAGCTTCTGTTGGTACAGCATTCCAGTACACCTTCAGTGGTACTGAATGGTTGCCTTGCAGCTCCATTCTGGCTTTTCCCTTTAGGACTTCTATGCCTTTCCATGCTGGCTCTTTGGGTTTCTTTTTTAATTTTTGAGCTACTAATGATCCCTTTTCTCAACAAGCCCAGCACTGCAGTTTCACATTTATTATCCTGTATGGCTGTACCCTACAGACTTTCTCCCAGCTGCTTCTCACAGCTTAGCAAATTTCCTCTGAAGTATGAGCCAAGGTTACACAGCTGGGCTGCTTCAGAGCTAAGCCCTGGATTCTAAGAGCACCGACAGCTGAACGCTTAGTAGGAGATGGGAAGAGGTTACAGAGTGGGTGGGTTATATAGTACTTAAAGTATTTTCTTCTTTGTGTAATCTCTTAGGAATATATGACCTACAAAGGGGTTTGGCACAGTTAAAATACAGGATTCTGCAAAACTGGATAAACTTCTATAATATTTAGTGGCACTTGTTGATCAGTTGTTAACCTTTTTCTCTTTCCTTTGTATTGCTGTTAATGATTTTGCACTAGTTAAATTTGCATGGTGTTGGTTTCTGTTAGCAGTGAGGAAAAGCTCAATCAAAGAAGTTAGAAGCACAGTATTCTGTAATGTTGATGTACTGTCATCCAAAAAAAATTGAATGGGGTTCAGTTTTGACAATAAGTAGAATAAGGAAATAGAACTGTTATTGTTTTAATTTTATGAGCTTGTCCCATAGATTTTTCATGTGAAGAGATTGTATGGAATATAACTTCATCAAAGACTGAAATAGTCTGCTTTAGACTTAAATATCAATTATTACCTTAAAAAAGGAGAAAAGATGGAGGTGGAGGGAGTGGGAAGGAATTTCAAAAGTTCCATTGCAAGCTTGCAGGACTTAAGTAAAGCAAGAAAAAAAAGGTGCAGCACAGACTGCAAATTATTTTCTCTGTTCGCCATGAAATTCCTTAGATGCTTCTCTCACAGAGCGGTATGAGTACTGTTTCACAGTTCAGCTCATTTAGCAGAGTGATTCTTAAACTGTTTTCTGTGTGCCCTGCTCTTCCTATTTCAAAACTGCTTAGTGGGAGAGGACTCTGCAGCACGTATCTGAGGCTCCCTGCTGAGAGGTCACAGGAGAGGCTCACTGATGTTCTGCAGCTGTGGGCTCTCCGTGCTCCAGCGCAGTGTTGCTTGCCCACTTTCTAGTCAAAGCCTTGTACTTGTACTCCGTGGGAAAGTCCTGTGCCTGCCCTTTCCTCTGAAGCATATCCAATACTCCATCCTTACTGGTAATTTAACTGTGTAGCTACGATCCAGTGTTTTCCATTATTTCAGAAAAGTTTTAATACTGATAAAGTGTTTTTTAAGGCAGCATGATTGAAAATGTAAATTTAAAAGTTTTTTTTTCCTTCAGAAAGAATGCTTAGAATTGATGCCATTAATAATTATTATTCTTGTGTTTTAGGGTATACTGTGGTGCATCCATTTACACCAGTGGGGAAGAATTTAGAACTGCTTTTGGTCTCTGATAAACAGGATCTGGAAAGCTGGCAGAAGCAACATCTGCCATTGAGTACTGTGACTGGATTAAAGGAAACCAGCAGGACTGAAATGAATCATATCAGGTACATGAGGAATGTAAGCAGAAGAAATCCTAGACCATCTTTTGGGTAATCTCAGTGACAGTGCGCTTTTAGGAGTGCAAACAGGAGTAGTGAGTTGTTCTGCTTAATTTTTACAGTACAACTCTGTAGTATGTGAAATTGCTAATCTTCTGGCAGAACATTATGCAGAGCACTTGTTGGAGTGCTCAGCCCTTCCATTTCTTTTTGATACAACTGTGAACTGGTGAGGAAGATGTATGCATGTGTCTGTTAAAACTTATTTCAGGGAAGAATAAGTATTTTGTTATGAAGTTCAAAAAAAAAAACCGAAAAAACAAAAGGAAAATAATTCTGTTTCAAAGAAGCTTTAGAACTGGTACCAGAACATTTTTAGAACCAGTATAAAAGCTTCCTGCTCCGCAGAAGTGGCAAAAACACAATACTGGCTTGTGCTCTGTGCACCAACATAAAGATTTTACTAATGGATTTCTTGGATATTTGCCTATAGTAGGAGAGTGAAATTTTTAGTCTGAATTAACAACTACAAACAACCTTGTAACTGGTTCTGTGAGGCATTCTTAATAATAGATGCTGCTAATGCTCCCAAAATTAATTAGATTAATTTTATTTGAAAATCCACTCATAATTTTGCAAGTGAAATTGTGAAATGCTTTTGTCCTTTAACAGGTTGTCATGTATAGCCCTGTGTTTTGACCTTATTAAAAAATGCGCGGCTCTGTATGAGTCTTTACCATCATTCCATGAAATAATGCATCCCATCCAAATACTTCTTACACAACATGTCCCAGTGAATGAATATCCTGAAAAACTGCAGGTATGTTTTCCATAAGAATGAATTAGTTGATAAGATTGTTTTATGAAGAAATTCTGTCATGTTCATCTGTGCTTAAATAAACAAAACCCAAGTAAAAGCGTCACTGAGATTTTTTTTTTCAAGGGTCAGGCATTTGCCTTTTGTGCTTTTTAAAAATCATAGTGAGTTTCTGTGGAAAGAATCAAAGAAGAGCAGAGAATGTGTAGAAAAGATATTCTTTCACTGTGTATCTTCACTGTGCAGAGAATCACAGAATTGTTTAGGTTGGAAAAGACCTTTAATATCATTGAGTCTAATCATAAAACTAACAGTGCCAAGTTCACCACTAAACCATGTCCCTGTGTGCCACACTCAAGCGCTTCCCTGGGCAGCCTGTTCCAATGTTGACATTGGAGAATTTTTTCCAAATACCCAGTCTAAACCTCCCTGGCACAGGTTGAGGCCATTTCCTCTGGCATTTAACTTTTGATAAAGTAACATTTCATGAGTAACTTAGTTTATAAGAACAGTAGTCCAGTCATCCAGTTGCTCTGCTACTTTTTAAATCAATCTGTAAGACCTCGGTACAACCAAAAATACATCCCAAATCCATGAGTTAGTATTTATAATTGTCTAAGTAAAACTAAGTTAAGTATGACTGGTCAGCTACCATACTTAAAACAGAGCAGTTTATTTTTTTTTAGCAATGAGTTCAAATTTTTAATCTGTCTGTTCCGAATGTTGCCGAATTGTCCTCTCCTCAAAGAGGGATCATGAAATATCCTTGGAGAACAAGATTTTGTAACATAAGTGAGATAAAATTGCCTGTGGGGTTTTTTGCCATCAAAATGAACAATCATTCTTAAAAATTACCCTGAAAGACAGAGTCTGAGTTAGACTAGCTTTAGTCTTGCCTCTTCCCCCATTAGGTGAAACTACCTGCAATACTATCTTAATCAACTTGAGAAGTGTTTAAAAATTACCCAGAGTGGAAGACTTACAGCATTTCAGTGTTAGCAATGTCCTAATGAACAGCAGTGATTTTACCCAGAAAAAAAAAACAAACCAAACCAAGATTCAGTTTAAGGTACTTTGTGAATTATTGTGTCATCGTTCTTATAAAATTGTAATTTGATTTGCATTTTTAGGAGTTGTATCACAGTGCTCTGAAAGAGCTAGAAACCAAAGAAAAACGCTATACTCCACTGGTATGTGAGAAAAAGAAGCCAGTGCCTTTGAAACAGTATACACCTAAAATTGTGAAAGTGTAAGTAAAGCCAACACCTGACGCAGAGGACATGTATGCTTAAATGTTAACTTTTTCAGTAAACTAAAAGGATTTGGACATAAGAAAAACTATTTTACTAGATTTTGTGTGCAGTTCACTAGGGACCGGCTACTTGGGTGAGGGGGAAAGGAAAAGGAAGGAGGAATTCTAAGAAATAGAGCAGAGAATTCTTACGGAAAAAGTAGCACCAATCAACTCTTGCCCATTTAATCAATTGTAAATTCATAAATTTCAAGTTGAAAAGAGGTTGCTAATGTATCTAGTCAGGTGCTTTTATCAAATGCTCTGTCATGCACTTGTCTGAAGAACAGCAGTGAGTAATTTGTATGTATATGAACTATATGAAAGTAAGGATGGGTGTTGAAAGTACCAAGAGGGGGAAGCACTGCTGCACAGGTACCAAAGAAAAGGTTTCTTCCTGTACTCTGCATCTTGGATCATAAAAAATAATGTATCATGTCAAGTGTTCCTTTAAGCATACTTACTTTCCCCCTTCCTCTATTCCCCCATACCAAGCAGCTTTCCTACCTTTACAACAGTAGCAATGAAAAAAACATGGGGGTAAAGCTTGCAATGACCATGTGTGGTTTTGTATTCTGTTTTGGAATGAGATTTTAACAACACTAGTGTGGTGTTTTAGATAGTAGAACAGTATTATGATGCAGAAATCTGCCTCCTACTGGCTGCTGACTTATTTAGCCATGTTGGTTATCTACTGAGACATAAATTGTCTGCCTTATTTACTCTAGTAATTGAAGAGGACAACTTTCCTCTACCATACACATTCATCCTGAGTAACTGATCAGACCTTTTCTGTAGAATTCATCTACAGAGGAAGTCTGCAAAAATTTGAAGTATTATTGCGAAATTCCATCTTCTTCCTGATATCTTTCATTCTTATACCAGCTTTTTCAGTCTGTTCAAAATCCAGGCTTACATATGAGGGACTGAAGAGTAAACATCTGTTTGTTACTTGCATGAAGATATTAGTAATTGGGCAGATCTGTATTTTGCGAGTTAATCATATAATATGCAGGAACTGAGTATTCATACAAAAACTGTCTCATTATAAACATGAAAAAAGTTGGGTTTGATAAGGAGTTGTGGACTCACACATACATTCTCATTTCAGTTTAGAGTTTGGAAGAAAGCAGGCAGGCAGCAAGAAGGAGCAAGAAAGAAAGCAGCTGATTCAGAGGCACAAACGTGAACTTAAAGGAGCTATTCGTGAGATTCGGAAAGATAACCAATTTCTAGCTAGAACACAACTTTCAGAAATCATGGAGAGGTAACGTAGCCTTTGTTTCAGCACCAGCTTGGGGTTGTTCTGTGTTAATTTCTTTGCTGCATGCTAAGACTGACTGTTACAATCAACAATACTAAACTTAAATATAATTAGATAAATTGAGGAAAACCAGATAGTTTTAACAGGTATCATATTATGTGTTTTCAACTTTGCATTTTCGTTTCTCTAGTTTAAGATGATGCTTACGTTTTTATTTAAAGTGTGTGTTTTTAAGAGTTGGGGGACTTTTCATAAATCAATCATTTTAGTCTAAATATACTTACTTATATAATCTTTCTGAAATATTTTAATTGTTTGTTTTGCAGAGATTCAGCCAGAAAAAGGAAAGTGAAAGAGCTTCTTGGTAGCCTTGCTACACAGGAAGGTGAATGGAAAGCACTGAAAAGGAAAAAAGGAAAGACTTAATTTGGACTTTCTACATCAGGAATCTTTGGTTTTTAATAAAATAAAACACCCCAATCCTATGCCTTTTGAACAGTTTTTCAATGCATTCTTTGGATGCGTTCCTTTTGAGGAGACAACATCATCAGATCTGTCTGGAAAAGTGAGCCTGCGTGTTGGAAGAATCCATGTGTTTTCATAGGGAAAATAACACTTTTAATGTGGTATACTTCCGTTTATTTTAATAATGGAGACTATTTGGACAAGTAATCAGAATTTGTAGGTCTGTGTGACCAGGTTTTAGTCTAACTTGAACTACACACATACAAAAAAACCTGTACAGCGGAAAACTTGTTTTCATTTTAATATTGAATAATTGCGGGCAGCTCCCATAGTAGTACTATATTTGTAATTTCAGCAGTAACTTTCTAATTAGTCTATAACATTGGGACATTCAGATTCATATATTCAGTGGAGTAATGGAATTGACTTTCAAATGGGCATCCTTTGTTAAAGCTGTACGTCCATTTAGGTTTTGTATTGAGCACAGCTCTGAAGTTCTTAGGATGGTTAACTAGAATTCCATTTTCAAACATTGTTTCAGACATGGCATCTTTTTTCTGTGGTTTTGTTTTGTTTTCAAATGAGACTGATAATGGAAGCCAGACTGAAACTTGGAGGAAACAGTTGAAACGCTTAAGCTTTACATTTAAACTGATGACAAACTACCTTTGTAAGGTAAGTCTTGCTCAAGGTTTACCTACGTATGTTTATTTTTTAAAGTGTTTTATTTGAAGAAAACTGCTTTTACTGATTCTTGGTGCAATGGTAGCAATGCAACTAATCTGTGACTATCAGCAGCCCTTTTGACTTGCCAAACCAGTTGTATCAACTGTTAAATTCAGCTGGATACTAAGTTCATGTGGGGAAGATACTAGTGTCATAAAAATTAGCAAAATTTCTGTGTTTCAAATCAGCTTATGCTTCTGAAAACAAACATGTTTACAGTTAACCTTTCCAAAATCAGTACAGGCATCTTCTGAAACTTCAAAGGGCTCTCGGTTAACTAGACTCCTGTTTTATTGCCATTAGCACAGTATGGATTTTTTTCTTTTTAAGTATTACCTTTAAAACCAAAACCTTCTTTGTCGCTCAAGCCAAGAACTTAACGACTGAAGTAATGAGGAAGCAGCAAACTTCCTATTTCATACTATAAATGAGCACTTTCAGTTTGAGGTTTCAGTCCCAGTATATTATTCCTTTGCACAAATAAACTGTAAAAAAGTGTTATTGTTTATCTGACCTTATTTTTCCAGCAGCAAGGATCTTCAAAGGAGAATTTACCCAGCAGGGCATTAGAATCACAGAGAGGCTGACAGCTGCACTTTGATTCTGGGGCAGTGATTTTTTGATACCACTTGCAGCTTGTTATCCCTCAGTAGGGTATGTAAGAAAGATATAAGGGAGGGACACAACTAAGAAGGGATAATGGTGTTTGTTCGGGAAAGGATGTTTTTTGGGACAAGATTGAGAAGGAATATTTTAAAATACTGATTAAAAAAACCCAAAAGGACAAGGAAACCTCAGTTTATAAACTTGCATGACTCTGTTGGAATGCCAGAAAGAAAGTAGTTGTGTTTGCAGTCATGCTGAGTGAAAATCACTGTGCATTTTCACAAATCTTACTGTTGATATTTAAAATCAGGTTTAATATTATAAACCTGGGATTGATGGTGATGCTTAGCACCTAGTATTTTGCATNTAGTCCTACTAGAGTTTGGGCTTGGTTTTCTTTTTCCCCTCTCTTTCCCCCCCCATCGTGGTTGGGAGGGGTCTTGGGGCCTCTGTCCCGGGCCCTTTGGGAAATTGGCGTTGGGCCAATTTCAACCGGTCACACATGACTAAGAAAGCAGGACTACCTGGTCATGGATCAGCTGAATAATCAGTATGGTCTGATAGTTTTGCCAGTTTTAATGCTTGGTTGCAGTAGTAGGAGGGTCTGGATACCTGGACTCCAAAAGGCTTAGACAAGCTTGAGAGTCAGCAAACCTTTCTTACAGAGTTACTTGAATACAAGAACATTGACTAGTTATTCTGTTGTGTCTGTTGCTGTTAAACCAGAAATTGCTACAAGAGGCCTTTTGACCTGCTGTCAATTATGAACCTGCTATCAAGTATGAATCCAAAAAAGGAAACTACTCTAACAAGTATGAGGCACAAGGCATGAGACACAAAATAAGGAAAATTAGCATCTCGCCTTTAGTTCAGCTAATAGTTCAAGGTAACTTAGCTGTCCACATCAGCTATCTCAGAGAACAGCTACCCTGAATATGAATACTGTGAAGAGTAGGGTGAGAATAGCTGTTCAGCTGGAAGTTGCATAAATTACAGTGCTTGTGAAAGCATGAACTGCTCCCTTGCCAGTTTGGCCTTTTGGTTGTCAGTTGAAAGCTGGCATGCAGTTTGATAATCTCAGTCATGCTTTGCAGAAGTTAGCATCTGCCATAGTGTAACCATATTCTGTGTTAAGCCATCACTTCTTGCCATCAGTTCCTGCTGTACAGAGAAGCTGAGGCTGTGCCTGCGCTCAGCATGTAGTTTCTTGTGAAGTAAAAATGGAGCTCCTACAGCTTTGTTGGGCTGAGGCTTTTGTCTCCAGTTCTGCAGCCTGTTCAGCAGCTGGTGGGGCTGCTCTCCTCTGGCATGCCTTCTGGGCACTTGGAAAAGGTAAACAAAAGCCATGACATAAAACATTTGGCAGCTTTATCATAAATGCATTAGTCATAATCTGAGACTGTGAGGGACTATTTATTCAGGTAGCCAAAACCTTCCTGCAAAACATGTTCCTTTTGGTCTCTGACATGAGTTTGTTGCTGAAGCTTAACAGGCATGTTCTCTGCTTATGAGAGGGTGCAGAGGAGTTTAGCAGTCCCCTGGGACTGCAGCGTTAAGAAAGTTGTTCTATGACGTGATCACGTGGCTACCTCTGATCTTCCCCATTTTGTCACTCTAAGACAAAAGACTAACAAAGCTTTTCAGTTCTAAATGCACTGCCTCTGACATCTTGCATAGTTGAAATGACTGGTTATTTCTAAGAGGGTTTGGGTTTTTTTCTTCAATAAATTAGGCCTGAACCATGCAGTCTGAACACTGAGTATAAAATATAAGAGGGTGACGCTGTATGGCATTAAATCCTTTAAAATAGTAACGTTTGTGTTAGTACTATCAATCTTTAGCAACAGAGCAGGGAAGTAAGGTGGAAGAAGCATTAACTTGAGTGAAAAAACAGGACTGACATGAGGAAAAAATAATTAATCTTAATTTATTAAGTCTAAAAACCACATTTAAGTAATTATCTATCATACCTGCAAGGTTTTGGACTGGCCTTTCACTGGGATGGGGGGGCAATGACCTATATAGTTCTACAGTGCAGTGTGTTCACATGCAGGATTGGATGATGTTTGACTGCAATAATGCAACTGCTCAGTGATCTAGGGAAGCTTCAGGCTTATGCGTGTAACAACATGAAGACCTGGATTTGTTTTTTCTTAAAATGCATCTGAATTCAGATGGTGCCTAGTTGGTTACATGACTCAAAGCCAGAAGAATATACCTACATGCATTTTCCAGACATTAGATGATGATTCATGCTTACTCTGGAGCACCTCAAAGCAGAAGTTTGCCTCCCAGTCAGCAATAATCCTTGCGTAACCGGTTTTCTGACCATGTGCCATTTCTACCAAATTCCTCTTATCGCACCAAACTGAGAAAATAAAATGCTTAGGTAGACAAGAGAGTAGTAGCTCACTATTTGATATAAGTGGAACAGCAATCCCAGCGTTATGCTTTAGGTAAGTTCCTCCACAAGTAATCAGTGAGGCAATCCATGACAAGTCGCTGCTGAGTAAAGGTCCTCGTCTGTGTGTTAATAATGATAATTTGCTTCAAACACTTTGTTAGCAGTTGCTTATGTTTTTAAGACTATGGAGACGTGCTCAGTCCACGTGTAACTACACACCTGCACTTTATGAGGCATCTTGGACACCAGGCATGGCTGGACGTTGTTATCTATATCAAGTATATTCATGTTCTCTGAGCTAAAAACTTTACTGTTTAAAGGGAGCGCTTTGTTTTAGGAAAATAATTACAACTTTTGCAACTACCTCTTCCTGTTTGTAAGATACGAGGAAATTCATTTATCAAAGCCGCAGCCAACTGCTGCTGTAACTGAAGAATATCCCTCTCCCCTCGGAATGAGTGCGTTTTCATATATGAAGGGTCAGCTGTGTTTGAGGTGTTGTAGCCCCGCTACCCTACAGATTTCATAGAATCATTGAATGGTTTGGGTTGGAAGGGAACACGAGCAGGGAGACCAACCACTGGCCCAGGCTGCTCCATCCAGCAGGTTTCAAGACGGATGTGTTCAGTCAACCTGTAACCACACACACAGTTTGACGAGGCATGGCTGAGGGAGCAATGCGGGATGGTGCTTTTGATATCAAACTATTAGTCTTCTCTGTGCTAAAGCCCTTACTGTTGATGCCATGAAAAAGGCCAAACTCAATAATCAATTCCAATTTGATTATTAAACAGGTATTGCTTTAATAAATAATGATGCCAGACACACAGGGAATTACTTTGCTTAATGTGTGTGTCCACTGACGCTGGTTACAGGACTCTTATACTGGTTAAAGACACGTACTCACATAGATTCCTAGAAACACTGGTTAAACCTACACAGAACTCATTACCACATCTTATCACCCACTCTGGAACATATATCACGGTTCCTTCATGTCTTCAGACTCCTCTGATGCTCTTTATCTTATCTCCTTCCTCACTGTCCTCTTGGTGAGCTCAACTCTGTCCATTGTTCCTTCTGGGGGACTGTTCTTGTTTCAACTAGTAAACAAGCTGAACTCCTGCCACAACCGCATTCTCTCTTACTGCCAGTCGGCCAAGACTTGATTCTTACTATTCTTATTCTCAAGGATTTGTTCCTTCCTTCACTCTTCACAGCGAGCTGTTTGTTTCGGCCACAGAACACCTACACCCGCCTTTCTCCTCCTCCGGCGCCGCCCCCGCCCGGAACAGGAAGCGGCGGGAGGAGCCGCGGAGCCCGGAGCGGCGGTAGGTGCGGCGGGGCGGTCTGGGCATGGCTGGGGCTCTAGGTTGTCCCTTTCTTTTTTCTTTTCCTTTCTCCCCCCCCCCCTTCATTCCCTTTAATATTATTTTCTTCCTTTTCTATTTTTCCTTTCCTTTCTGATTTTTCCTTTCCTTTCTGATTTTTCCTTTCCTTTCTGATTTTTCCTTTCCTTTCTGATTTTTCCTTTCCTTTCTGATTTTTCCTTTCCTTTCTGATTTTTCCTTTCCTTTCTGATTTTTCCTTTCCTTTCTGATTTTTCCTTTCCTTTCTGATTTTTCCTTTCCTTTCTGATTTTTCCTTTCCTTTCTGATTTTTCCTTTCCTTTCTGATTTTTCCTTTCCTTTCTGATTTTTCCTTTCCTTTCTGATTTTTCCTTTCCTTTCTGATTTTTCCTTTCCTTTCTGATTTTTCCTTTCCTTTCTGATTTTTCCTTTCCTTTCTGATTTTTCCTTTCCTTTCTGATTTTTCCTTTCCTTTCTGATTTTTCCTTTCCTTTCTGATTTTTCCTTTCCTTTCTGATTTTTCCTTTCCTTTCTGATTTTTCCTTTCCTTTCTGATTTTTCCTTTCCTTTCTGATTTTTCCTTTCCTTTCTGATTTTTCCTTTCCTTTCTGATTTTTCCTTTCCTTTCTGATTTTTCCTTTCCTTTCTGATTTTTCCTTTCCTTTCTGATTTTTCCTTTCCTTTCTGATTTTTCCTTTCCTTTCTGATTTTTCCTTTCCTTTCTGATTTTTCCTTTCCTTTCTGATTTTTCCTTTCCTTTCTGATTTTTCCTTTCCTTTCTGATTTTTCCTTTCCTTTCTGATTTTTCCTTTCCTTTCTGATTTTTCCTTTCCTTTCTGATTTTTCCTTTCCTTTCTGATTTTTCCTTTCCTTTCTGATTTTTCCTTTCCTTTCTGATTTTTCCTTTCCTTTCTGATTTTTCCTTTCCTTTCTGATTTTTCCTTTCCTTTCTGATTTTTCCTTTCCTTTCTGATTTTTCCTTTCCTTTCTGATTTTTCCTTTCCTTTCTGATTTTTCCTTTCCTTTCTGATTTTTCCTTTCCTTTCTTATTTTTCCTTTCCTTTATTTCTGCCTTTCTCCCCTCCCCAGCTGAAATTCCTGCTCTTGACCCGAATGGGGACTTGTGTTAAGGAGTCAAAGGAACCTTCCCAAGGCACGGCAGGTAAAGCTGGATCCAGGAAATTTCAGAGGGAGGAAGGGATGGCAAGAAAACAGCAGGAGGATGAATTTCTTCTTGCTGTGGCAGATGACAAATCTGTGTATGAGGGCAGGGCCAGCTTCGTGGCTGACCCTGTCCTGAGCATCAAACCCCGTCTCTGCCCGGCATCAAACCCCCATTGCAGCCTGGCATCATACCTCCAGCCCTGCTCAGCATTGAACCCCATCTATGCCTGGCATCAAATCCCACTCCTGCCTGGCATCAAGCCCCACTCTGTGCCCGCCACTGAACACCCAGCCCTGCCCAGCACTGTCCCCTGGCCCTGCCATCCGCAGGTTGAGGGCTGAATAGATGAGGTCCGGCCAGTCCTAAGGGGATGACTGGAGAGAGCTGAAGCAGAGCTGAGCATCAGTGACACAGGCGTCTGCAGAATCAACTTCCCTAAACTGAAGATCCTCCCCCCATTTCAAGCAAGTCTCATAGAAATCAAATGTCACGGTCGAGGTGAAGTGTTTTGTTTTTGCTGACGGGATGCCAGGGCCCATAAACTGTTGGTGGTTTCCTGCCTAGCAAAAAACATGGAGAGGTTTGAGCAACAAAACTGGTGGAGCACAAAGGCATAAACATGTAGTACCTTGGGATATTGCGTAAGGGAAATTACTACCATGTACCCAAAAGTGGAGCTGAATGAAAGGTCAGTGCTGGCATCAGTAGGTTCAAGCCACACACCAGCTGAAATGTCCATGAGGATAAGGTGTAAAGGATGTTATCCTGTGTAAAATAACCCTGGAATAAAGTTCAGCTTGATCATACAATTCAGTGGATGAATAAACAAATCGTGAGGAAAAACAAGATAAAATCTGCCACAATGAACCCGTCACTCAGCTCTTGGCTGGATAGACCTCAGGCTGGGGAGGATTTATCTAAAGGAATGCTTGTTTTGGCTTTTATATCATTTGGGTAAACAGATCATGTTAAATATTTGGAGCGGTGGTGAATTATAACTTTAAACAGAAAGATCCTTAGCATAACCAAACTGCTCTGTTTGCTAACAGATTTAAGAGCATTATGCCAAGAGTTTAATAAATGGATTGCAGGTGACCCCCTTCTGTGCTTACCTTGTGATGTCTGTGCTTTAATAATGCTTCAGTGCTTGTAAACTAGATCCACAGGTAAAGGAATATTGCAATAATATTTATTGTTGAGCTTAACAAAGTATTATGGTCCTCAGTGTAATATGATACGTGCAGGAGTGCCTTCTATATGTAAGATGGAATATCTTGTCTGGAATAGAATTTATATTAAGAATTTCTCTGTTTTCAGTGTTCACTCATAAAAGTCAGTGGATATTTTGGTATTGATTGACTTTGTTGGATGAAGTTTTGTCTCCTTTTTTACTCTTCTGGTGCAGCAGATGTTCAGGATTTTCACAGTAGAAGGGACAAACAGTGTGATTGTTTTAGGACTGAGATACTGTAATGTTATAAATGTGAAGTTTGGAATTGTATGGTTAATGTATTGCTCCTTGATGTTAATATCTGTCAAAATTGAGGGTTTTTTTCCAACTAATTATTTAAATACTGAACAGGATACAGCCTCCATTCTTGTTTAGGACTTCAAGATAATTTTGGAGTATTATCAAAGAAAGTTTATGGTTCTGATATTTCTGACAAACTAAACCACTGCTTAATCATTTGATGCCCTAACTTGTATAACCTGTCAGTGGCTGTCATCTAGAAAACAAAATGAATTTTGAGCTTCAAGATTTTGCTGTATTGTTGCTCAAGTTGCTGTTGGTCTCCAGGATTTGTCTTGAAGACAGCATTCCTGCAATAGTTAGGAGGTCTACCCCTTTTTCTTTTAATTGTTATTGCTCTCATAATTTCTGGTACACTGAAGGCGTAAGTAATCTTGAGGGCATAAATAATCTATTAGTTACTTGAATGTGGATATTCAAAACAAGAGTGCCCTTTCTTATCTGTTTTACTCTAATGCCAAGTTGAAAATATTTAGGAAAGTTGTATTAGCATTACATGCTAACAAACTAAGTGCTTCTTAGTTCTTTGTTTTGTTTGGAATGGTTCTATAACAGTGATCTTATTGCCTTTATAGTCCGTTCTTGCTGTGAGCAAACTTGATGGTGAGCTAATAACAAAGACTGAAGAGTTGAGATTCCTCTTCTCTTGAAAACCAGGTAGTTTAATATAGCCATTGTTTATTTTCTTGAAACCCATAGAAAGTGAGAATTAATCAGAATGCAAAATGCTTCCTGTTGACTGGATATAAATGTATTTTGTTAGAAGCAGAGCACCGGGAAACATGGCACTGCAAGAGAGGGAAGGCAGCAGCAGCAGCTCTGTCAATGACAAGCAAGAGCAGAACTGTAGCCGTGTTATTATTATTGTCTTCCTGGCACTCTTCATCGACTTGTTGGGCTTTGCTCTCATCTTGCCACTGTTTCCTTCCATTCTCGACTATTACAGCCAGACAGAGGTAAGCAACAGAAAAGGTCAGCTTGCTGAAAATTTTAGGTATGAGATCTTTGGGGAAGGATGGAAGAAAAATCCCTTGCTGCAAGGCAAACCAAATAGCTGTAGGCAGAATAATAATATCCAGCACATTTAAATGGTGCATGTATGGTATTTGTTTGTGAACCTACATGAGACTCTTCCCTCTTGCTTTTTCATTAAAATGAGGGATTTGTTTTGGGGGAAAATTCAGGTTATTCCTAGGGAGTAGTCCTTACAGTTAGCAGTGCATTTGTGACAACACTGCTGTTGATGGTGAGAAAGAGTAAACAACAATCCATAACAGATCTGCATACTGGAGTTTATCCAAGAACCACTGAGATAAGAGCTTTTACCCTACCTGAGTATTTCACATGCTTTATCCCATCCCCAGCATGTAGATGGTGACTAGGTCTCAACTCCCATTCTGAGCAGGGAGCCAGCTACTGCTCTGGGGACACAGAGCAGAAAGTTGTGTTGGTTCCGTGCTGTGCAGCTGCTCACAGTTACCATTCTCAGGTGGTGCTGGACAAGATGAAAATGTCAGAGAATTATTTCTGCAGCCTGCACCTCTACCTCACAGCCCCTTTCCTATCCCACTCCACTGCAGCTATAAGCTTTGTCTGTCTCACGATCCATCTCTAACCTTAACTATAGGCTCTGATCTCCGGTATCTTCCCCAACTTTCAGTGTATTTCCTATAGCCAAGATCTTCACCTTCATTTTGGGGCCCCTTTCTTTTCATTACTTCTTCCTCTCTTTAGGAACCATTGTTTTCAATGTCTTCAGGAACCACTTCTTTCTGGCCCTACGAGCCCCTGGTTCTCCCTGTCTAAGTAGTGTGCACAGGGACAGAGAGCATCTCACGTTGCTTTGTTAATTGAAGAATTTAGAACATGCCATTCTTTCTAAATTCAGGTTTTAGCAAGTCTGATGGTTTAAAAAAATTCAAATTCAGACATTTCCCCCACCCAAACACATACACCCAATTATCTGCTGCTCATTAGCAGTTGCAATTTAAGCTATTTTTAGCCTATGATAACTGATCAGCGAGGCAATTTTCCATGGAGGGAGGATGAGGGAAAGAATCATCTTACCTTATCTCTCATTCAATAAGCTCTGGTCCTGTCTTTGAAAATGAAGCAGAGGGAGTGTCTTTCTGCTGCTATTTCCCAGCTATTTGTTTTGCAGGATGGATTCTATTTGTCATTGCAACGTGGTGTGGACTGGTTTGCAGTGATGGTTGGGATGCCTTCAGAACGGAAGTACAACAGTGTCTTGTTTGGAGGTATGGAAATTAAACAAACAAGGCAACAGACAAAAAAGTATATTGTTTTCAAGGTATTTGTGGTGTTGGTGTGAGGAATGATAAGAAATACAAGAAATACAGAAAAGTGTATTTGCCTCTTACTGGATTTAGATTTAAATAACACAGAAAATGTCTCTTACAGTAGGCTATAAATGGTTTTGTTTTCATCACAATGAATCATAGCAATGGCCAGACCCATCTCTGTCATTTGCAGACACCTAGACAGGCAGGAAGAATGGGACAACAGGAACCTTATGAAATTCAGTAAGGGCAAACGCAAAGCCCTACCCCTGGGAAGGAGTTGTCCCTTGCAATGACACAGACTGGGGTCTGAGTGGTGGGGAGCAACTCTGCTGTAAAGCCCATGGAAGTCCTGGTGAGCAGCAAGCAGAACATGACCCAGCCCTGGCAGCAAAAGCACCAACAGATCCTGGGCTCTAAGAACAGAAGAAAAGCCAGTAGATTGAGGGGAGTAATTGTCCCCCTCTTCTCAGTACTTGTTGGACCACATGTAGAGCATTGCATCCAGTTCTGTCCCTGCCCCTGTACAAGTAAGACATCCATAAACTGCAGTGAGTTCAGGAGAGGACCAGGAAGACAAAGGGTCTCTGAAGCTTGAGCTTGTTCAATCTGGAGCTGTTGGCACCCTTCCTTTGAGGAGGTTATCAAGAGGCAGTGAGGCATTTTACTGTGTTGCGCGGTGGGAGGGAGAGAGGCAGCAGGTGTAAGTAGAAACAAGGGAGGTTCAGATTGGAAATAAGGAGGAACTTTTTCACAGTGAGGATGGCCGGTGGAACACGTTGCCCAGAGAGGTTTTGTAGTCTCTGTTGTCAGAGGCTGTCAGCCCTAAGTGGATGAAACCTTGAACAATCTGGTCTGACATCATAGCTGACCCTATGGGCAGGTGGTTGGAATAGGTGACCTCCAGAGTTCCCTTTTAACCCAAGTCATTCTATGATCTTGCCCATTTGTTCTACATGCTGCTGCAGAAATACAGGTCTGCTGTTCCTTATTTCAGGCTGCCAACTGAGAGTCAGACCATGCAGTCACAGAAATTACTCTCCTTTCACAATTGATCCACACATGACTGGAGATCTACCAGAAGGATATACTGGAACTAGAAGCTGGTGAATTCTAAGTCTCACCTCCCTGCTGGGCAGCTGTAGAGCAACACTGCTTCTAAATCTCATTAGTCCTATTAAAAACAGGAGAGCTGCTAACTTACAGGGTTCAGAAGCATTTGCTGTCAGTAGGACACTGGTGTGGGTGAGCTCTGCTGCCAGTAGTGCAGGAAATCTGAGGGCCCCAGTACTTAGCTGCAGTGACCAGCCTTCACCCACACACTTTGTGCCCAGCGATTCAGGAGCTGTATTTCAGCTCAGGCCTGGGCCTTACCAGAGCTACATCATAGGTATAGCCTTGTCTCTGGGGTTGTTCCTGTCCCTGTCTCGTGGATGGACCTCGGACCTATGTTGCAGGTGTATTATCTCCTGAATGGACCTACATTCAGACTAGATGTAAGGAAGAAATTTTTTGCAGTGAAAGTTGTGAAACACTGTAACAGTTTGCCCAGAGAGGTGGTAGATGCCCATCCCTGGAAACGTTCATGGACAGGTTGGACAGGGCTTTGAGAAACCTGATCTAGTGGAAGATGTCCTTGCTTACTGCAGGGCGGTTGGACTGGATGACCTTGAAAGGTGGCCTCCAACCCAAACCATTCTATCATTCTATGATACTTTACACAAGTTTTTGGCTTTTGAGATATCATAAGCAGCTTCTTTCCACAAGGTGTTAAGTGTCAATAGTCTGTCTTCCTCAGAGTTGATGGGAACAGAACTCCTGATCTCTCTCTCCTCTGCTTTTTGAAGCTTTGATAGCTGGATGTTCTGAGATATATAACCCAGTTTTTTTCTTTAGAGAAAGACTGTGACAGCAAGGCATTTTTTTGCCTGCTTGTTGAGAGTGTAGTGCAGGTTAATAAGTGTGTGAAGCTAGAAATGGCAAGAGAAAAGAGGAATTAAAGATCAGAGAAGCTGGAGGCAGATTTCAAAAGGCTCTTGGAGTCTGTTGGAATCACTCCTACCTCTTAGGGTGCCTTACTAACAGCAGTCCTTTTTTCCATGATAACAAGGAAAGAAAAGCTAATTAAGTGTGACAGAATCAGGTTCAAACAATCAAAAAATCTTAAAAGAACTGTGACTATTAAAGCTGTGTTATCTCTGCTCTAAGAACTGAAAATTAAATGTAGTCAGTTGGGGAAGCATTGACGAATCAGCATTCTATTATAACCAAGTTGTTTCAAACCTCTTGTCACCAGTGGAGTGACCAGTGAACCATCCAGTTTATGCTTATTGCTCTGGTCTGTTTGTATTTGCCACCTCAGCTGAATAGCAATGCAAGATCTTTATTTAGAGGGTGGGTGAGTTTTAGAGACAAAGCTGTTGTTTATAGCTCTAGTTTGACATCTAACTGCGTACTTTCCAAGGACATAATGGAGTGATAGGTCTGGAACAGATAAAGACGGCAGGTCTAACGATACATGTAATTTTTTTTTTTTTTTTTTAGGTCTGATAGGCTCAATCTTTTCCATCCTACAGTTTTTCTCCTCTCCCCTCACTGGGGCTGCATCAGACTGCTTGGGCAGAAGACCTGTCATCTTGATGACAGTGGTATGTGTCTGATGCTGATTTTATTCATGCCTCCTCAATATACAGTTGAAGGCACTATGGTCTTGTCGTTAGCACAGAGGATTGGGAAATGAAGTGTTCTAGGTCTGATGGTTGTTGACTGCTTCTTGCCAAGTTACTTGGCCACACTTCCAAAAGCAAGTACTTAAGCTGAGCTTCCTAGATCCAGAATTGCACATAGGAGGCAACAAAATATCTGTCTATTGCTGAGATTTTCCAGAGTCCCTTTCTCCTGTGTTTGGGAGAATGACTTCAGATGCTCTGTTTACAAATGTTTGCCTTAATCCCTATATATTTTAGTTCCCCAAGTGGCTAATGAGGGCTGATCGCTTCTTGACCTGTTTCAGAGAGCCCAGGGATTGTTGTTTAGGAAGTGCTATATAGCACTGTAAGATGTGTCTTAACAAGAACATTCTCTAAAAGGTTTTTTCTGTTGCTGGTCAGAGTATGGGGTTCTAATTACAGATGCAGTGCAGAACAAGTGCATACGTACGTGGCAGAACTTGGCAGCAGATGATATACCAATTACCCTGACCTGTACACTTGTGGAGAGTGAATTAAATAAGCATGTGTGCTTATAATTGATCATGAAATTTATTTTGAACTCAGAATTCTGCTGAAATTGAAAACAAGTATAGCAGGATATACAGAAGTGGGTTTGTGCCCAGGACTGATTTAGCTCCCTTTAAACATTCCTTGCTCTTATAGTTTTATTATTAATCTCATGTTTATATGAAGCTCTCATTTATTTGTTTCTATTTTTTTAAATCACTGTCCAGGACATAGAGTTGTATCGGTATATTCAGACACGTGTTGCATGTGTTTCTCAAGTAACTGTTAAAAAAAAATTTAGCTAGGAAATGTGTAGAAGTGAGATTGAGTTTTCTCTGCTTTATAAAGAACTCTTTCTTGCTTCTGCAGGTGGGTTTGGTAACATCATATGCACTATGGGCTGCCTCTAGGACTTTTGGTGTTTTTCTTCTGTCCAGGATCATAGGTGGAATAAGCAAAGGGAATGTCAGCCTCTCCACAGCTATAATTGCTGACCTGAACTCTCCAAAAGCACGGAGCAAGGGCATGGTGAGTTACACTTGTGGGTATACATTTGGCTTTGCTGTGTAGCTTCTAAGTGAGTTCCGAATGTCTTCCTCAAGCGTATATTCATTGACTGAGTGAAAACATGACTACCTTGGTTCTGAAAACATGCCGGATCATTTTACTGATGAGCTCTGAGACTTCATGTGTGAATGAGTTTTACCTAGAAGTCAAATGCAGCTGCCCTAGAGGTGGAAAAACTACCTGTGCAAGTGTTATAACTGTTACTCCTGCTGGTAACTATAATGCTCCTAATAGCTTAGAATGAAAAAGGTCTTATGGCCTGATTTTGGAAGCTGGAACACAGTTATAGGACAACCCATTGTTCTCATCTTTCCAAACTGCAGAAGCGCAGCAGCACTGCACAGCACACCATGCCTCCTGACTTCCTTGGATGCTTCACTGGCTCCAGGATTTGAGCTTAGTGGGTAAAGGATGTGGCTGACAGAGCTGTACTTGGTATGATTAACTGTCCCGTGCTCTTCCAGAAGGCAGTGGACCAGATGGAAATACCCTGCAGGCTGAGTTTTGCTGGTGAATTACCTGTTAGATCTTTTAGCTTATAAAAACCTCGAGGATCTAATCAACTGTTAACAGATTGTTATAAGCCACTATGTGAGACAGCTGCTTCTTGGGACGGGAAAGCTTTAGATTTCACAGTAATAGCTCGTGAATCAAATCAGTGCTCTTTTAAGGTACAAGGTACCACGCATTGTGTACAGATTCTACCTCTTTAGTTATGTGCTGGTTTCACAGTGAGTTAATGAATTCTCTTTGTTACCTGTACTAAATTCAGGTTGTTCTGGGAAGTCTGTCAGCCTGTTTGCTCTATGAGACATAAATTCCTAAATACAGAAATTGCCAGAGCGTTTTAGAAGCTATATATGTCATTATGAATTCCTGCTATGGTTCTATTCTCCCATCTCTAGTTTTACACAACAAAAGTTTATCCTATAGCTGAAGGTCCTGCTGGCTGAGCAAGTCTTGAGGTGAGAATCATTATTTCCCTTCCTGGCTTCCTTTCACTGGTAACCACATAGCAGTTTGTTCCTGCCACTTGCCTGACTAGACAGTGAATAAAATCAGTTATTTGGAAATAACAGATTTTTCATATGTAAAGCTTATTGCTGTGCACTCCTTACATCCTCAGAGTGGTTACATTCTGTATCTGGTCGCATTTCTTTAAGGTAAATGCCAGGAAATCCAAATTGTGTTAGAGTTAAGTTACCTGATGAAACTGGTGTCTAAAACTTCATTTCTGTGTTCATTTTGGCACTGCAGGCAATGATTGGTGTTGCTTTTTCCCTCGGTTTTACTCTGGGTCCCATGATTGGAGCTTACCTGGCCATGGAGACAGAGAAAGGAGAAGTCTTCTATCTTCGTTCAGCATTGTTAGCACTCATGTTTGCTGTGACTGATTTAATTTTTATCTTCTTCCTACTTCCGGAGACACTTCCCAAAGAAAAACGGGTAAATGGACTCTCAATCTGAAGATCTGTTTTTCTTGCAAAACCAGGATTTGAGAACTGTTGAAATACTGGTAACAATGAAGAAGGGGCTGAGCCGGCAGGAATTTAGCTCATTCCTGGGACTAGGATTTAGTATTGTTATTCAGGCTAGAGTCAAAGTGATTCCATGATGGTCCCATATCCTAACCCACTGTAATATGAGGAAATCTTTATAGCTAACATGTCTGCTTAATTGCTGTGATTGGTGTGTGAGGTTTAAATTTCTCAAAAACTAGAGGGAGCCTAGGAGGAAGAGGGTAAATTTTAAACTGTGATCACAATGATTCCCTGGCTAATCATAAAAGTTAATGCATCAGGGACTATATTTTTTTCATGTAGCCAGTATATGTTAGAAACGTTTTTAACAATTACCTTATGTTTGCTTGATTATTTTGAACATCTAGGTAGAAAATGACTCTTATCTCAAACCGTGCTGTCTTCCACAGACACAAATTATCTGCTTATGCTGAAATTCAGTGGCTGCTTGGATTTGTGGGGCTAAACATTTATTAATATTATGATTTAATATTGTGTGATCAGACGCTGTCCAAGATATGTCTGATTAAGAGTCTCTTGGAATGGTCTCCTTTGGAGAGACTGATTTCAACCCCGGGTATCTGGGTGAAACACTCAATTTGAGACCTTCAGCTCGATCACTCAGCTGTTGAAGTGTGTGTGGTTTCCGGATAGCCAAGCTCATTTGACACTGAAAATTGTGCAGAAACTTTTGTCTGCAATACTCCTGCCAGGGCAAACTTTAGATATTCCCTGCATGTTTCCCAGCAGGTTGTGTCCCATGGGAAATCAATTGCTCACATTATCTTGCCAAGCACTACAGCTATTTTATTTTTTTTTAACAACTCTTCCATGTGTCATCTGTTCCCCTTTCCTATTTGGCTGTTTCTAAACATTCTGGATAAAATCCTGATCTGTGTTAGAGCTGCATGCTCTCAGGGGGTGGCAACATGTTCAAAGATGGAGGTGCTGTAGAGAGAATCTGTATTCTGTAAACAATTCCACCTTTGCTGTAGACTGACAAATGGTTTCAGGGGAATGACTACATGATGACGGACTATCACCCCCCTTCTTTTATTATCCTCTTGAGAGTTCTTCTGATGAGCTAGTCTGTGTTAGCCAACACGACTGAATTTTGATAAAATGATGAGTGCTCTGTCCCTGCTGTTCCCCAGATTTGTTCCTGTTTATCAGGTGAAGAGTGACCTGAGAACTGTACCTTTTACCTGTCAGAGACACAGATCATATGTGCAGTGGCCAAATGAGCTCCTGCTTGGAAGAAGGGAGGGTTAGAAAGATCTCTAGTGGGATCCGTCACCTGGAAGAACTTTTGAGCTCTAAGTTTTAGCTAAGATAGTCATGGTCAAGGCTGCCTGGCTGGAGGGAAGGTCTTGCAGCTTTTTTTTCTGGTATCCATCTAATCCTGTAAGGACTGTATGTAGGGCTGGGCAGCATCACTAGAAGCCTTATGGATAAACAAAGCCTTTGCTCCATATGCATACTAAACAGTGTTTGGTTTGAAGGGTAAGGCTAGAGCTTGGAAGGCCCAGACTGTGTTCTTGGTTTGGACTGACTCTGTGCCTTCAAGACAGGTTACTTAATCTCTGCACTAGAGGAAAACAGAGTAAACAAAGACACTGTGAAAAATGTCTACATTCAAGGTGACTTCTGGGGTGATCACAGAGTAAAATGAAGCAGTTTTGAAGTAATAAATCATGAGCAAAGAAATTAAATGCAAGTTAGATGTTGCAGATTTTGAACCTGCAAAGAATCTGAATTCCATGCAGCTGGTGACATTGACTGAAGTTGGCAGTGTATACTGTGTTATTTGGGGGTGGTGAATCACTTCCCTCAGTTTTAGGACAGTGTTTTCATTATCAGTCAGTGGATGAAGCCACTTCTAGACCACTGCTTCCAGGGCAAAGATAGGAGAAGTGAGAAGAAATTTGACTGCACACGCATGCACAATGTATATTAAAAAAAAATCTTGATACATATCTATTATAAAACACTTTAATATTTTAAACATAGGCATATATAATGTATAACCTCAGGACCAAATCACAATCAGCCATGGTAGTTCAAAGCAGCTTGGTACCCTGTTGACATAGATAATAATTAAAAACAGGTGCAAACTGCAGGTTTTTTATTCCTGGTAAACATGCCTGAAGAGAGTTGCTTGTTACCGGATTCTCTGTGCTGTAGTACAAACACCATCATGGCAACAAATGCGGAAACTGAGGATTGCTACAAGCCAGCTTCAGGAAATCCTCTTAGAGACCTTTTAAAAGCATGAGGAAACTTCTCGGGAGTGTATGTTTACTCTGCAATACATACAGTGGAAAGGGAAATAAATATCATAGTTTGTTTTGTATGGATCAGCAGCTTTACGGTGTTGTAGAAAAGCAGCCTGATATATTGAACTGGTTGCTGTTGTGAGACTGATGGGCTCCAGAGCTCTGCTTTCTGATACTCAGAAACTCTGACTATAAAAACAGGACTGGGTCATGCTACTACCATGTTGAAGGTTGATTTGTTTACAGCTTCATTAAATCCAATCCATATAAATCCTCGGGTCAGGCACAGAGATTAAGTTCCACTGATAATTTGACCTTTAATCTCTGCCTTCTAGGGGGTATTAGCTCTCTTCCTCCCTATCTGGGGAGAGTAGGAAGCTCATCAGATAAAGTCTGTGCAACGCTTTGAAGATGTGAAATACAAGTGTGATTATTCAGGATCCTTGAGACTATTTTATCTCTTCCTGTGACTGTCATGTAAAGCAACAGTCTAAATTTCCTACTTTTAAAGGAACCGTTTCTCTAAGAATTTAAACATTATTTCTTCTTCAATGTTTTCTTCAAATTTCTATACCTTAGAATAAAAAAACCCCAAATTTTATAAATTGAATTCCCTATAGATGAAAGATTAAGCACCTGCTAAGCTTCTGTTGATAAGGAGCAAGGAGCGTGCCACTAGATGCATAATTTGGTTGAGATACATGGAGTACAAGGACAAGAAGTGCGACAAAATAAATATGCCTCTTCAGATTGCAACACAAGGTGGCTGGGCAGAATGTCTCTAAAATTGTCTCTAAAATATCTCCAAGGAATTTCTCTAAAAATCATATTTTGCTTTTCTTCCCCAGGAGGTGTTACTGGCTGGCTAAAAGAACAACCAGTACCAAATCAGGCCATTGTTTGATGCACTGTGCATACTGTACTCAGACCTGTAGCGCACATACAAATCCCCAGGTTCCAATAAGCTTGCAGGCAGATATGCCTTTATTTTTCCAGTGAATGTTCATTGGACATGACGGAGGATGCAAAAATTGATCCAAATAAAACCTTGTGGAGAGGCTGTGGAAAATGAGCCTCTTCCGATTTTTAAGGAGCCTTGGACGAATCAGATTTCTGTCTCCAGTGAAAGCTGCTGTCAGTGCTCTGCATTGTAGTTATAGTGCTGGAGCTTTCTGTGATTAGAAAGCCTAGGATGTTATTAGGGGTCACTCAAACCCCAGTGCCTATTGCCTTGTTTCATCTCAGAAGATTTGTATAGGTGTAGAAGTGTATTAGGCTGTTACTGACTATTCCTTGCAGTAGTTATTACAACAGGTTTTTAAATGAAACTCTCTCTTTCTCTGATCAGGTCTCTTCTGTGACATCTGGATTTCAGGCAGCAGTTGACTTGCTCAGTCCTTTGGCTTTATTTCGGTTCTCTGCAGTCACCCGAGGAAAGGAATCCCCTTCAGAGGAGAGTAAGTGTTAGCCAGCTTTTTATATTAATACTCCACGTCTTTTTGTGTGTGGCAGTGGTTTCTAAGTGGAAACTTACTCAAACCATTTCAGAAGCAGGACTCTTTTTAACTATTTAAAGCTCACTTTGCTATCTTATGAACAGGGAAATGAAAGTTCCCTTGGATGCTGGGCCTGTTATTCCTAAAAAGTGATTTTTGGAATTTTATTTCTCAATTCAGGATTTGGAGATGTAGGATTTGAGCTGGCCATTGCTCTCAATGAAATTTAAGCCATAGGAAATAAATCAGTGTTTGTCAGATACACCAACTTAAGATTCAATCCTCCTTGCTGCTGCATCGGGAATAGAGTAACATTTACCACGTTGGAGAAAATCTGTTAAACCCTGCACTGGCAGAAAAGCAAATAAGGAAATCTGTTACAAATCATTTGTAACTTAGAAAAAGGGATGTTGTGCTTTAGCCAAATCATCCTGAGAGCAACATCAAGGTATTAGGAGGAATGCAGGTATTGATTAAAAATAATGAAATTAATCCCAGTATAGGTGGGAATGCCAATGTGCAGCAGAGGGGCTGGATTGAGTGAGTGAAGCTAGAGTGACCCAGAGGGAGATCAGTCTTTTTTGCTCTCCTCCTCGCATAAGGAAGGCAGCAGGCAGAAATCATTTTGGGTTGTGTCTTGTATGGATATTGAAAATGAGCATCTGAAGTGAGAACTTCTCTTTGCACTGCTGATAAATGTTGTTCTACTATTGTTGTTATATTCTCAAGCTGTGCTTGGAAAACACCACCATTTTTATCTTTTTTTTTTTTCCTTGGTGTTTGTTTTTTGTGTATTTAGATCTTCAGAATCTCAAGATCCTGGGCCTGGCTTATTTCCTGTACCTCTTCCTGTTTTCCGGCTTGGAGTATACACTGAGTTTTCTCACTCACCAAAGATTCCAGTTCAGCAGGTATAACACCCTTATAAGATAAATGTTGTATATTTTGACTAGGATATTTTCCAAAATTTTGATTTAAGGTATCTTAATTTATTTTCAAGAGAGGCATTATTGAGGTTATTACAAATGCTCAGAAAGCAACCGCTGCATTTGGTGATACTTGGGCTTTGTGGGAGGTATTTATGAAAATACAGGCACACTGTTTATCATGAAAGAAAATACTCATTGAGTCTACAGCCTCTAATAACTAGAGAAAATCAATATGTAAATTAAATCTCCTGAAATATGAATAACTGGCCTAGTTGTATTGGTTAAAATAAAATCCTTTCACTTCTAGCCTAGCAGAGTTTTTGGGTATCAGTACAAATCATGAAGTTCAGAAAAGGCAAAGAATGGAAGGATAGCTGTGTGATTGTCAGAGTTCTGAATTGCATATGGTGCCCAGTCATTGTATCACAGAGTTGGATTTCCTTTAGTCAGACACTAGGAAGAAAGAGAAGAGAATCCATGAACAGCAGCTCAGCTTGAAATACTTTTCCTGCCAGCTCTTAGAGAGATTTCCAGCCAGGAACGTGGTCTTGCAGCTTGATTCCTTATGTATGTCCTTCCCTTTGAGTAACCCTCAGGGGTTTGTCTCATCTCTCCCTGTCTGTCTTTCATTACAGTTTGTGGTTTAACTAATGTGTGGACATGAAGAAAAGGTTTTCAGTGTGTTAAGCTTCCTTCTGCACAGTCCTTTCAGGATAGCTGTGCAGTGAGATTTACAGCTTTATGCCAACAGTACAGGCGGTGTGGCAAACAAGCTTGGTAGCAGAAGATACCCACGTAGTTCAGTGAATAAGAGAGGTGAAAGAATGATTTGAATAAATGTTTAAGGGTGGAAGGAGTGGAGTTGTAAACTCCTTGGTGCAATACATGATCTCCACCATGCTGGTGCCCGTGTTTTGCCTTGGTAACCTCAATCACGGAGATGATCTGAGGGCTGGAGTGTCTCCCATATGAGGACAGGCTGAGAAAGTTGGGGTTGTTCAGCCTGGAGAAGGGAGCACCCCAGGGAGACCTTATAGAGGCCTTCCAATACCTGAAGGGGGCTACAAGAAAGCTTGGGAAGGGCTTTTTACAAGGGCATGAGGTGACATTGTGAAAGGGAATGGCTTTAAATTGGATGGGGGAGGATTTAGATTAGGCATTAGGAAGAAATTCTTCACAATGAGAGTGGTGAGGCACTGGCACAGGTTGCCCAGGGAAGCTGTGGCTGCCCCAGCCCTGGAGATGTTCAAGGCCAGGTTGGATGGGCCTTGAGCAGCCTGGTCTGGTGGGAGGTGTCCCTGCCCATGGCAGTGGGGTTGGAACTGGATGATCTTTAAGGTCCCTTCCAACCCAAACCATTTTATGACTATGAATCAAACTCTGCATGAGTGGTGGTAGTGGTTGTGAGAAAGCAAAATGCTTGTTCCTTGGAAACCAACAACTCCTGTGCATATTGCACAGAATTCCAAGGCACAGGATAATTAATTTGTTAACTCTTTGTGGGCCAGCCTAGAAACAACTGAACTACATCATAGCAGTCTAGAGATGACTGTAGTATTTGCCGGCAGACATCACATCTCTATGTTAGCCCAGAAAAGTTTTCCTTCTTGCTGTCTGCCTGCCATGGGAAGTAATGTCTGCACTGCTCATGTGAGCTCCAAAAAGCATTTTTTCTCTCTAGTTGAGGAAGGGGTCTACACTGAACCTGTGAATTCTAGAGTGGAATGCTTCATGCGTGACTCCATAATCTGTGGGTTTGCCTCCCTTCTAGCATGCAGCAGGGCAAGATGTTCTTCTTTATTGGAATAACAATGGCTGTGATCCAGGGAGGCTATGCTCGCCGAATCAAGCCAGGAAATGAAATCAGAACTGTAAAAAGGGTAAAGAAAGAAATTTTTTTGTTTGTTTTTCTTTTCCCCCACAAATCTGTTATGTTGCATCAATCTGAAGTGCAGTGAAAGGCAGTTGGAGGCTATGACTGTACTTGTTAAATCAAAAGAATTTTCTGTCTCATTAATCCAGCTAAATGACTTCTCGAGAACCTTGGCTGTTGGGCACTTATCAGTCTCACTAAACGTTGGAACGTTAGGGACTTCTTTTACCATATCAGCTATGATATTCTTGAAACTTTAGATTTCTTCATATATAATGGCAGCAGGAAATGAAAACAGAGTCTGTGCAAGCTAAGTGAAATGCTATGAAGATAATGCTTTGTTTCAGAGATTTCTTTTGCAGTGCAGACACTGAAATTGCTAAAGCAACTTCTGAGCTGATCTCTGACTCTCTGGCAAATTATTTTCAGCGACATCATCAATCTGGCCATCTGTATGCTTGGCAGACTTTCTCTAGACTATATTTCACTGGTGGGACAGGGAAATAGATTCTTCCTCCTGTCTTCGATTTGTGATCATCAATACCACATGTAACAATAGCATGCGCCAATGTTAAGGCAGAAGTTTCACTGGCAAAGTGTGCCTCTTTTTGTTTCACTTACCTTTTTCTTCATAGAGATCACGCTGCTTTTCCTTGTGAAAGAAAAGTCATGCATGTTAGTGCTGCTTTTATCCTCTGCATCAGCTTCCTCCAGGTGCTCTTCCAGCCTAGTGTTTGCTATCGCTGCACTGCAGTTTATACAGACTGTGGTTTGCCCCACTAGTTTTTATTCTCCTTCCTTTTCCCTGCACTGGGAAGTGTTACCTCAGAATACTCAATGCTGCTCGCTTCTCATAAACACTTGCGTGCGCTACTGCAGAAACCTGCTGGTCACAAGGCTCTCTTTCTGTGGATGTGCATGGCTTGAATGGCTTTTATGCGAGTTCCCCCTTTTGCTGAAGTTGTTCTGGCAGTTTGTTCATGAATCCGGATCACACTGCAAGTGTGGCCTCTCTTAGTGTAGTGATTACAGCAGCTCATTTATAACTGGAACTTCAAAATAAGACACTTGGTGGGAGTGAATAACCCTCCTTTGTGAAACACACAACAAATCTGAATGGCTGTGTCTTTTCTGTGAAAGCTGTGTGTCAGGGAGAGATCACAGGGGAACTGAGGTCCAGGCTCTTGGAGGAGATGAAGAATGTTTTTTCTTTTTGAAGAATTTCAAAATTTGAACTTCAAATGACCCCCATTTTATGTTCTTGGCTCCAGAAGGCTGGACTCTGAAGGCTCAGGGGGGGTCAATCTAGCCCTTAATATCAGTTAATACTCCTGAAAACAAGCAGAGGAGCTGTAGTCCTGTTGCACGAGTTTTTTGTTCTCTTGTACCAGCTCAGGAGATAAAGAGTTAAAGCTAGATTTCTGTCCAGTTCAACACACAACAAGAGGAAAAAATACAACAAAACCCAGCAAATTGTGAGGGAGAGAAAACTCTGCAAAAATGTTTTCCTTAATTGTGCGAAATGGGTGGGATAATGACAGTTCCAGGTGACTTCAGGATGTGTGTGGTCTGCCATCATGATAGTTGGTGAGAGAGAACAGAAAAGTAAATTCCACTGATTTGTGGCCATCCAGGTGAATGCGAAACATCTGTTTGGGAAGAACTTCCAACGTCCCATCAGCAGAAGGGACACCTAGAGCTGGGTTTTGACAACTGGGGCTTGGATGTAACCGTGTGACTCATTCATTTTGCAGGCTATTGTGTTGCTGATTCCAGCTTTCTTACTAATCGGATGGGCTGCAAATGTGACCATGCTGAGTGTTGGACTGTTGCTGTACTCTTTCGGTGAGCTATGCAAAATGCACTTGAAAGCTAAGCACACACTGGGTTTCTTCATATATTTATTCATCCCATTAAAAAAAAAATCACTTCTATTTTCAAACTATAAGTAACAGAAAGTCGACACTTCTGTTTATAAATTATGGAAGAAATAGTGTCTGGGGTTTTTTCTGGTGATGTGTCACAGAGAGTTGCCATGGCAATATTTGGAAGCAGTGCTGCTGTTGTCCTATCTCACTGGTGAGCTCTTGAAGGTGTTTGGTTTTTTTTTTTCCCCTCTCTTATCAGACCTAGAAGCAAAATATCCACCTGCATGCTCTGAACCTGAAGGCTGGAGTGCATGTTCAGGCTGAGTGAGAGTGAGGGTAAATCAACATTGTCCTGAACGTTGAGGTGCGAGGCTGTGCTGATTGGACACCGCTCTGCTCTCTTGCATGACGCACTGCCATTGCAGAGAGGGAGCAAATTGGGTTTGATAAGTGCAGATGGTTTTCAAAGACTAAGTGTGTACATAAATAATATTCTGCCAATTTAGGCTGTTATTCAGAGCAGTAATTATGAACTAGTTGGGTTAATTTAGTGAAGTGCCTGTCTGAAAAGAGATTTCAGATATTCTCAGTGCTGCTAACTGTTAAGAAACTTCAAATATGTATAATTACAAAAGTAGGAGACTTCTCTTTTGCATAATACAGCTTGATTTAAGAGTAAACTGTAAACTACAAAATGCATCTGTTTAGTACCTTGCTTGCCCAGGGACAGCTGTGTGTTGGGCAGGTTTCAAAGTCTCCATCACACCTACAGATTGACTTGCTCTTGAGAGGCCACTCAATGGGGAGGGCTGAGAGGAGGTATTCATTTTATCTAACTGCTTCTGGGAGAGGAGCCTCATCTTCCTAGGTTCCAGGGCTGGACATAAGACCCCATCTCTTCCTCAGTTAAGCCAGCTTAACTCTGGTGGAGACTTTCCCCCCGCCCTTCCTGCCTTTGCCTCGGGAGTTTGGGCACCTGCAGTTCAGGCAACATCTATCATTCCTGCTCTTCAGTCGTCCTTTCCTTCCCAGAAAAGATTCTGCTTCGTATGCTTAAAGCACTTCCTTCTTGGCAGAAAAGGGCCCTGTTTCAGTTAGAGGGCAGTGATTGCTGAACAGATCTTGGCTTTAGTATACAAAAATTTTGTAACCACGGGCTTGGCCTGGACTCTTATTCCCCAAAGTGACCATGGCCACCTCTTTCATCCATGGGTATGGTAAAGCCATATGCACAAGGCTGGTGTGATTGTGTGTGCAGCCACCTCATTGTCTGTTTGAAGTACGGGTGATTCCCTGTTCCCCCTGACAAAACCACAGCGATTTGGAAAACTACCAGTTAGCTAATCTGACCTATCCGCCCCCTTCCCATGGGCGCACAGAATGAGAGACACTGATGCGAAACATCTGCTCTGAGCACTCGTGGCTCCAGGCTCTTTGTACAGGTTGGCTTTGAGGGGATGTTTTCGTTATTGAACCGGATTAAACCTGATGATTCATTGTGGCTGCAGTGCCCTGGAGCTCGGCATACTTCTCTGCGGTAGTAACGAGTTTGGGCCACATGTTTTTCACGATTGTTCCTGGAACTGTTTGAGCTCTCTGCTGTTCATTGACAGTCTCTTTTGTGGATTTTTCCAGCTGCGGCCATTGTTATCCCGTGTTTGTCAGCAGTGGTGTCAGGCTATGGTGAGTGTCTTTCTGGCTTTGAGTGGCAGCTCTTGGCCACATAACTGACCTTTGTGTAGATTTGGCTCAAACAGAGAATTGACCTCACGTTTACTGATGCATCAACAGGGCGTGGGTCCACCTCAACTCTGGCTGCTGCTTGGCTTTACGGAAGGTCCCTTTCCACCCTACAAATGCCTTAACAAGGAGAGCAGAAATGTTCAGTGTTAGAGCAAACTGCTGTTCCATTTTGTACATATGTAATCCTGAAGGGATAACCACCCCTGCAGGAGCACGACTAAAGCCTCAGAGAGAGCCTTTCCCAGCTGCTTGTCTGCTCCCCCTTCCAGCACAGCCAGTGACCCATGGCTGTGGTCACCCTCCACCACCCTTTGCTGGAGGCAAACCAGCTGTGTGGAGCTGGAGGTGCTGCAGTGTTCAGCCTATGGGTGTCCATGGAATGGGAGCTAAGTGGGACTGCAGGGGGTAGGAAAACAATATCTTGACCTTGGGAAATGCAGAAACATTCCGTGAGGGAGCATAGGAAAGCCCCAAATTGACTTGTACCTGTTTCTGAAAACCATCAGCATCCATAATTGATTGTTTCTGCACTTACAAACAGCAATGATCTGTTCAAAGTGACCATCAGTGTCATGCTTAACTTCTGTACTGTTTTGTTTAATATAGCTTGTTCCAAAGGGATGGGGAAACTTGAAGCAACCTTATTTTTGGTTATGATTAAAAAAGATAGGGAACAGCGGGCAAAGGCCACAAACAAACAGCACTGAGCAGGGAACAACCTGGGTTCTCTGAAAGAGACGCCAGCTATCACTGCCAGCAGTAAAATAATTTCTTTTCAGAGGGTTCCTTAGAAGGTGTTTCCTAAGGAAACCTCTGAAACCTTCTGAGTTTGTGGCACTGGTTGCTATGTAACCCTATAATGTGGATGTAGCTGTGTTGCCATCTGTGGATGACAGACGTCCTTCTTTAGCTTTGGTACAGTTGCCAGCACTACAGTGCTTGCCAAGGTGAAAAAGCTTTGCTCATGAATGTCACTTTTATGTTGCCCTTATTTAACCTGCATCCACACTTCTGCATTTATTATACATCTGAGCCTCCTCAGTAAACCTGTTGTACAACATCAAGCTCTTTGTTGTTGTTTGGAGGGGGGATTGCGCTACCAGTTGTCTGTGGACAAGCACTTGGGAACAGCCCTGGTGTTCTTTCACCTTGGTGGAAGGTTAAAAAATGCAGCCTGGGCAGAGCGCGTGATGTGAGAGAGACCTGCACGACTTCCCTGCTCTGAGCAAAACCTCCACGCTGAGTCATTGCTCTCTGCTTGCACAGGCTCTGCTGGCCAGAAGGGACGAGTCATGGGAATCCTGAGGAGCTTGGGTGCCCTTGCCAGAGCCCTGGGACCAATCCTGTCAGCTACAGGTGAGTGCGGCCTCGTGCCCCAGCCTGCCTCTGCCAACACACAGCATCACTCGGAGCCCGCACAACCCAAGGGGTGCTGAGGGAAAAGAGGAGCGGGAAAGGCTACACATTTCTGAGTTATAAAACTGTCTTTGCAGAAGTCAGCACTCCTGAGAGCTGCACCAGCACAGGGCACTGTCCTTGTTTGTCAGCACCAGCAAGAGCCTCACAGATGAGGTCAGAAAGGTCACACAAGCAGAGATAAGTGTGACAGCAGGTAGTGCCTGCCTCGTGAAAAAATCCAGCAACAGCACCAAATGAACCAAGCCCCACGTGTAGCTGCGCAAGCAGAGTGAAATCACACCCTCCTGTGCTGTGGTAACTGATTCCCAGTTAACAAGGTTCATGAAGCTGCTTCCCTAAGTGATACAAAGCAAGCAGGGGCAGTCCATAATGTGCAATAAAGAACTTTTCAGCATTTAAGCATCCGTAACTTATGAACGCAAGGGTCCACGCTCTAGCAGTATCCCAGAGTTCAGGGATGTTGCTGTGCAGCACTTGTTGGCTTCGGCTAGGGCCAAGCCTAGACTGAGTATAAGGAGAACAGGCACCCCCTACACTCGTGCTGTTAGAGGGTACAGGGACAGTGTGAAGGGAAGCAGCCACACAGCGAGGCAGAGCTGGAACTCAGACCAACTGTTAAGTCTGAACAAAGCCAAACCCCATGTCCGGGTACAGGGACAGTGTGAACACAAGCAGCACAGACAGTGCCAGGAGCAGCCTCTGAGGAGGAGCTGCGGTAGAGTTTAATAGCTGCCTCATGGCTAAAGCTGACTGAGCGAGCAGCAAATTCTCTATTTCCGTACTGGCAAGAATGAAAATATTCTATTTAAAATAATAACGTTTAAGGTGCTGTTTCCATGGAGGAGAACCAGCACTGCTAAAAGCCACTGACTCTTTATAATATATGTCAGTAAGGATGGTCAGTAAAATTCAGTGTTCTGTGTCCATAAGTTGTCAAGAGCAGCAGGATGCAAGGACAAATGTACTAATGAGGTAAATGTTTCCTTTGCAGTGTACTGGCTGGCAGGGGCAGAGGTTTGCTTCACCATCTGTGGAGTTTTCTTCCTCATCCCCTTGGTTTTACTTGGGTCTATAAAACAGCAGACAAAGCAGGACTAAGTAACCACAGAGCCCCCAGGTCCCACAGACCTCTAAAAGACCCGATTCTTACCACCTGACTGCCGATCACAGGAAGAGGAGAACTTTGACCTCTTGGAAGGACACATGCAGGGACCGTGGGCAGCACCAACAGACTTCAAGTTTCTTAAGGCTCTCCCCGAGCAGTGATGTTTCAGATGGGCTCCCAGCATGCTTGGCTCATTTTGCAGAGGAAGAAAAACACTTCATAGAAGAGCTGAGAAAAGCATTCTGGTCATCAGCCAAGCAGCAACACAGCGCAGCGCAGACCCAGTCACCATCCAGCACTGGTGAGCACCACACTGCAGCCTGCACAGGGCTCTCTGCTCCTCTCCCTTCCTCAGTAGCGTGAACCACCCCAAAGCCACCGCCGAGCTGGTCTGGCTGGAGCAGACCAAATCCATCAGGCAGTTCCTATACAGGTGTCACAAGCTCGCACCAGTGCTCAGGGGACTGAAAAGCTGGACCAACTGCCTTAAACCACAACCATCAAAAGCAAACAGCGTCCCACAGGCTTCCCGAGCCTGACTGATGCTTTGGCCCAGGTGGGCTGCTTTTATTCTACAAATAAATTTTGAGAGACATTTTATATTTCTAATGCTGCGTGCTGGTTTTTGATGACCAAGCACCATTCTTTTTTGCATTACCAATAAATGGGTATGTTGTACACTTGTCTCTTTCCTTAATTACAGTTCTGGTGTTGCCCCCATCCATTCAAACAGAGCAGGGTCCAGAGCTGTACCTGATACCCAGCAGGACCAGGGAAACAATTGCGCCCCTCTACTCAGCCAGGCCACACCTCAAATACTGCGTATGCTCTACAAGACAGACAACAAGGTGCCAGAGTGTGTCCAGAGAAGGACAATGAAACTGGTGAGGGGGCTGGAGAACGAGTCTTACAAGGAACAGCAGAGGGACCTGGGATTGTAAAGTCTCCTCCCTCTCAGCCTCCTTTTGTCTAGGCTAATCACTGTCTACAACTCTGAGAGGAGGCTGCAGTAGGTGGATGTTGGTCTCCCAGGTAACAAGCAATAGGCCTCAAGTTGTGCTGGGAGAGGTTCAGATCAGACATGAGGATAAATTTCTTCACTGGAAGGGTTCTCAGACAGTGGCAGAGGCCGCCCAGGGAGGGGGTTGAGTCCCCAGCCATGGAGGGGGGTGGAAGACCAGTAGATGAGGTGCTCAGGGATATGATTTTGTAGCAGACAGGTACAGTTGGACTGAATGATATCAAAGGTCTTTGCCAACCTAGAAATTCTGAAAGAGTGGAACTGATGAAATTGAACCAGCTAGAGCTGTAGAATAAAACTGTACAAGTTTTGAAAGCAGAGCAGGAAAAGGTTGTGTTGGTTTTGGGTTTTTTTAAGAGTTTTATTTGTGAGTAGAACTTAATGATACAAGAAAGAAAGAAAAAGACAGGGCTTTCTTCTGCCCCAAATTGTGTAACCATACCATACATAACTACATTTCATATCGTAATACAAAGAATTAAAAGAACAAACTACAAAATTAGAAATTAAGAGTCATTGCATATGTGGTCAAGGTAAATGGAGGGACTCCATTAAAGAACTGAAACATAGAGCAATTAGTCATTTAATTACAACCCTGCAATAAAACACAATTTAGCAAAATAAGTATTGTACGCTTCCTAGTGTACAGAGGACAGCCAAGGTTAAAGTACAAGCTGAAAGCCATTGGTGCCATGCAGCCCTGACCGAACGTCCTGTTCGGGGGTCCCACGTTGCTGCTGCTGCTGCGCCACCCACCCCACCCACACCACAGCCCCACACCCGACATCTCTCACGGCATCACAACCTCCGCACCTCACTTCTCCTTCAAAGCCTCACAGCTCTTGCTCCTTTCAGCTGTTTCCCAACCCGAGGTACCAGCACACCCCAGCCTAACACAGGCCTCGTCCCTCCACAGCCACCTTCAGCTGCTCAACCCACCTCTCCTCCGCTGCTTTCTGCTGCATGAATTGTAAGGCATTAGTTTTTCTGCTATTTTACCAATTGCAATGCTTAGTATTGTCCTAAAAGGTTACATCCATACTCTGTTTTGTTACAGACACATACTGTGAGTCAGTGTTGCCCTCTCCCGCCCAGGCGTGTCCGTGTTTTCTGCGGTTAATGCCAGAAATGCCGATAAAAGCAACCAGCAATGGTTACCGGCCTTCCCCGCTTTTGGCTGGGGTAGCGATGCAGTTTCTGGCGAGTTCCTGCAAGCTTTACCTATCTGATCTTAGACTACGTTTACAACTCGTGATAGACAGAAGCATGGCAACAACTGGAAAATAGTGAATTTGGTGGCAAGAGTGATTTTCTTTACCATGCTACACATTAAACATTCATAGCAAACTGTGAAGATACACCTTGAAGGTTGCCTGGCATTTCTGTACTTTACTGCTGGCAACGACAATAAAAACATTAAAGAAATGCCAGGTTTTGTACGTGAAAATAAGTAATATATAAAAAAAAGGTTAAATATTCAGTGTAACACATTTACATTTTTATTGTGGGAAGGAACAAACACAAAAGGCCGCAAATAGGGTCTCGGCAGCAGGTTTGCTTGTGCACCCGAGGGATTTTTAAGAAGGTGAAAAAAAGCCCTGTGCTAAGGCCCGAACTTCACACCACCAGCTGAACAACTTCTGAAATGCTTTTATACAGTCACTTTTCAACCTCTTCTAACAGCCAAATTACCGATTCCTAGGGAGGCAAGACTTCAAGACAGATTTCCCTTTAAACTATAGTCACTAGAGAAAAAAAAAAAAAGATCGGGCTCTTTCAACACACAACATGAGATGAACACACCACAGTTACCTCAGCCCTAGACATCAAAGATGAATTCAAGTGCCAGTTATAAAGTGAAGTGAAAAACACCTTCATTTTGTTACAATAGTCAGAGGGGAAAAAAGAGAGGAAGGAATGGATATAGCCTCAAAGCTTGCCTAAAACATGGTCAGTAATCCCTAGCTTGCACGCTAGTTCAAGAATACATCCCCCCTGGAAATCATCCCTGCAAAAGCATCCTCTGTAAGTCAATATTAAAGAAGGAATTTACCTGCATCTTGGAAGAGAATACTGGAACAGAATACTTGTGTTATCTTCAACTGTGAAAATGTTATTCTTTTGTAAAGCAGCGTGGGTTTGAAATTAAAAATAGTGATTTAATGCCTTCCTCATGGAAGTCATGCACATTTGATTACAAATTAGGGATCAGATCTGTGGTAGCTGCTGAAAACAGGATTAGCACTTCTTCGGACATGAGTTTCTGGTTGTAACCTTTAACAATGAAGCCATAACTTGAGGGGCCGGTCGGATTACGTGTTGCATTCATTTACATAAGACAAAACACTCAGCACAATCTGGTACATTCTAGTGGTTAATGGATTTTAAAACATGACAGTGTTTCTGCAGTGTGTTTGGCCTTTAGGAGTCACTCTTCTTTTTGCTCTTCTTCAGGAAGGAAGGAGTGCGAAATTTCTTTTTCTTTTTCGATGGGGACTTCCCTGGAGATTCATCACTACCTGCATCAGCCGCTGTCCCCTCCTCAGCTGTCGGTGTTACTGGCTCTTCAGCAGGTTGAGATTGGGGTTCCTTACTTTCCACTGCAGGGGATTCCGTTTGGCTTTTGGGCACATCTGGATCACATCTCCCTTCCTCCTTTCCTAAGGGAGGGAAGCCGAGTGCTTCTGAAGGCTCATCAGGGGTGAGATCTGGGAGGGTTTGCTTGAAAGTTGCAGCATCACTGTCATCCTTGTAAGTCTGGTCTTGCTGTGTCTCTAATGGACGGACAGACAACGACACCATTAGTTCCGGTAAGTGTCCTGAGACTGGAGAAAGTGAAGCAAGTCGATGGTGAGCACTCTCTATAAAAAAACTAACACGTTTACTTTGCAGGAAAGCCTTTGTAATAGGTCTGCTCTTTCGCTTTGTGCGCAGAAATAAGATATTCAAAAGTATTGTTTATTTTTAAGCTTCTTACCACAGAAGAGAGAAAGGTGAATTCCAGCAAGGGGGTGTAAACTAACAAGAACAACTATTCAGACTTCTCTCATGTTTTATTTGTAACATTTGCAAGCAACATGAGATTTTAGTATTGTAAGCATGAATTAAAGCTACAATTTGAACTGGAACTCGAGCACAGCATGAAATTCCATATCTTGATTCTTTTTTTTCTTTTGGTGGGATAAAATTAATAGCTGGCTTGCAATCCATTAATTGATTTCTAATCTGTTGGCCTGCCCATTTTTAATTCCAGTGCGTGGATTTTCATAATATTCTTCCATAAGATATAACAGATGTTACTTCAGAATGCAGTTTCCTACCACAAAGGCTTCTTTTGCAAGATATGAGCAGGTATTATGGGCTTCTATAAGTAAAATCCATGTATTTTATCAAATTAAATGAGCTCAGCAGGTTATGCAATTTTAAATGTCTGACGTCTAACAGCAAAACTCACCCCTGGAGAAAGGAACATCAAAATTCTAGAGATAGCTTCACATTAAAGGTGACCTTTACCACCTCTCCCTCGGTTGTCACACTTCACTCACTCACCACTGTGCTTTAGAGATGTTTAAAGCTCCTCTTTGTGTACATGTATTTAACGAGCACTTTTTGAAGTTCCCTGCAATGTTCATCCCTGTACTGTAGCCAAGAAGTATCTCATTCTCGTGTCAAATATATCCTTGTTGCTGTTACATAAGGAGGAATTTAGAACAAAATCCAGGCCATACTCATTGTAAGACACAAAAGACAGGCAACTATTTTTTCCCCCCTTTTAAAATCTTGTTCCTTTTAATTGGAAAAGACTGAAGGTTTTGACAAGAATTTACAGAAAATACTTGATACCTTCCCATTTTCCTACGGCAATGACAATGAGCTTTCCTTTTTTCTGCCAGGCAGAATTAATAATCCTCCCATGCGTTTTAGAGGGCTCTGCTCTGTGAATCCCAGCTAGAAAACCCAACAAGATTTGCCTAGAGCACCATGAACTTCTAACAGGTTAAATAAACAAAACACGCTAGTATTCAGTGCCAAACACTCAGAATGCACAAGTTAGCAGTGTAAGTTATAATGCAGGCAGGATTTAAAAGAGAAGAAGAGAAAGCGATTTATGTACATTACAGGCTGCCTCCTCGAGCCTGAGTTTAACCCTTATACATATGGGACACCTACAATTCTTCAGCATCACTACACTCTCTTTTGATTTCATTTTACTTATCAAGAGTTCACTGAAAGCACTACTGGGCTCCCTGGAGTCCAGTGACGGGATGTGTGGGAACGGTTTCAAAGCTTCACCAGTGGGAGTTTAGAGTGGACTTGAGGAAGCGTTTCTTTACCAAGAGGGTGGTCAAACACTGGAACAGGCTTCCTGGAGAAGCGTTTGACACCCCAGCCTGTCAGAGGCTTTTGGACAACGTCCTTGACAGCATGTGGTGACATTTGGCCAACCCTGAAGCAGTCAGGCAGGTGGACTAGGTGATCATTGTAGGGCCCTTCCTTCTCTATTCTATTCCATTCATAAGCTGGGCCTGTTTTCACAGCAGCCACCATCTTAGATTGTCAGCTAGTTTTATTTATTTTTTTTTTCACAAGAACTTCCTTTTAAAGTTTTAAACAAAGTTTCAAAAAAGGATTAGAAATTCTTTAAAAATTAATGATCAGGAAGCCACAGGCACTCAAAAAGTATTTACCAGCTGGTCCAAGCACTGGATAAATACAAACAGGTTTATAAGTCATTAACACAGGACTGCCAAATTACCACCAGCTTTACCAAACAGATTAACATTATGCTGGCATCAAACATCTGTCTATCCAGCTCACTAGGGGCAATATTTTACCAGAATTAGGGAGGTTTACAAATTCCACATTTGATAAAGTGAGCATCTGATAAGTAAATGCCTTGCTGTTCTATTTGATGGATTTCAGTAACTGAACTAGGAATGTTAAACAGTATTTCTTACTGCAAAAAACTATTTACAGTTTAAGAACTCAGCAGTATCTCAAGATTCCTTATGTTTTTTAGAATAATCATGTCTAGATCCATGCTCTCCCTTTACATATGGTCTGGCATGAGTTTGAGAAGTAACATTAAGACTGGTGTGTGTTTACAAGTCACATTATTTATAATAAAGGTTTACACTATTTTTCAACATAAACGTGGACACAAATACAAACTAGGTTATAGCTGAGCTAACACAAAACACCCTTCTGACTTCAGGTACACTTAGAAACAATGAGAGAAAAGAGTTGAGAAGTGGCTGTGTACAGAGAACACAGTCATTCATGAGGCTTTGAGCCACCTGATCCAGTGGGAGGTGTCCCTGCCCACAGCCAGTGGGGTTGGAACTGGATGGTCTTTAAGGACCCTTCCAACCCAAACCATTCCATGGCTCCTTAATTCAACAGAACTGTCAACCAAAGTCATCATGAACTTCCAGTTACTTTCCTAAGATAAGCTTTGTATGTTTGTCCTGGAAAGCTTAGAACTAGAACAGTTTATAGAACACAGTTCTCAGTTTAAAAGAATTTTCAGTTTTTTTAACTTCATTAGTATCATCACGGTTGTCTATGACATAATTTGACTTTCACATCTAGAACAAACACACTGACTTTTGGATATAACAGGACATACGAATGGAGGAGGCCAAACATCCTTATTGCTTTCAAGTATAATCTGAGGTAGCCCTGCAGATCTAGCTGAAACAGCTGTGGAAGTTGCTGCTATTACTTTGCTGGAATTTGAATTTCCATACAGCTGACCTATATAATATGGGAGTAGTTCCATATCCACTTCCATGCAGAAGTCTCCTGGGTAAGTTTAGTGTCAGCGGTAACGCTTCTGCACTAGAACAGATAAGGAACTTTCTTCCATTTCATTACCAGGTCCAAGTTGTGTAGGCAGCAGCAAACTGTTGGGGCAGAAACTCCCAGATCTGTTCCAGCTACATCTGAAAGACAACTTCAGACTATTCCTTTTTAAACTGAGGGATCAGACACACAGATATGGAAACACATGATGTCACTTTCACAGTCTCTTTTAAAGGGGGAGTGCATTTTAACATAAAATCTGTTAACTACCTAGGACTTGATGAAATAGATAACTAAAGAAATCAGCGTCAACTGAAAAAGCCTGCTTTTTTAAAAAAGAAAAGCAAACCCAACAACAAAAAAAATCCAAACCAACTTAGTAAACAAAGTTGCGAGAGTGAAGCAAAGCACATAAGCAGGTCAGAGTATGGAATGATACTTACTATGGTAACAGGTACTCTTTAGCATATCCATCTCCTGTTTGTAACGCAGCCACAAGAAGAAAAAAGCACAAGTAGAGAATCTATGCATTCATCACAGCCATTGTGTTAAGTTAGAAGAATGGTTGCAACCATTCTTATAGAAAACAGAATGAGATGAAGTAGTGAATGGAAGACTAACAGACAGGTGATATATCCAATGTACAAGGTAAAGGAAACAAGACAAATTAGATTACACCTGTTCAAGATTATTTTATCCTTTTTTGAGGAAATTGCAGACTTTACCAGCCCTGCTCTCATTTTAGTCAAAACTACTACATAAAGTGAGCAAATAATGATGTTTTGATTCAAATTGAGTTGGAAAAATATTACTGAGGTGTAATCCAAGTACAATAATGTTTAAGAAATGTGCAAACGGTGAAGAACATTTACCAAAGCATCTAAATTTGTGTCTGGTTCATCATCAGACACACTTCCGTTTCATAAGAGCAAAAAGGGTAAATTAATTGAGAAACATCAAAGAGATGACAAGGCAATTCTGAAGAGATGAAAATTTGTCTTTATTTTAATGCACACTTCTTTATTATTGTAAACATAATTCCTATTACACTCATAGTTCAGTGTTGTATGTTTTAGGTAGTATAAGACACAAGAAATAATTTATCATTATTAGATGCTAGTTCATATATATTCATGCGTCAGTCACTAATGATGCAGAGTTACCGGCTTCCCCTGGCCCCCAGATCGGAACAACATACCTTCCTCTATTTTAATCGGCGTACTGGGAGGAGTGCGAGCTAAAGTGTGATCAGCAGGGCTTCTCTCTTTCTGCTGCCTGCCGTCTTCTGAAGGTTCTGCAGATGAAGACAAGGAGAAATTTAAAAGGCAGACAAAACCTCTCAAGCACATGAGAAAATAAGTGTCCTTTTGCTCCATACACATGAGATAGGAATACATTTTTCTGAATCCAAAATGTGCCAGGATATTAAATAATATCAAAACAAGCAAAAGAAAATTAAGTGACTGTTTGATATCAACAAAACTATGCAGGTCACAGTTGAACTCTGTGGTGATTTTGCCCCTGCCCATAAGAGGCCATGAATAATGTAACCATTTATGAATTGGTTTACCACACTGTTCTGCAGAAAACTTGTGTGGAAAAGCCACAAGGAACTTATAAGCAAATGGGTGGGGAGTGTGGAATTCTGTTAAACCTACACGAGATGATGCTCTTTTGCTTGCTTTGTATTGCCGAAACTTGGAATAAACAAAATCGCTTCCCAAAAGAACAGAAGACTGCACAGATAATCACAGAAACATGCAGTAATTAAATGATTCACAACAGATTTCAGTGGTTTGCCTATTTGTTATTAGTAAAGAGGGTCCCCCTTGCTTCCAGATCCAGCCCTAGATCCAAAGGAAAACAACAGAGTGCACTGTGTATCAGGAACAATATTAAAGCTTTGTCCCATACAGTTCACCTAGATAATTATAAGTTAAATCAGTCCCACAGATGAGAGTCAACTGACAGAATCTCCAAACTGTGTAGGTAAAGAGATTGTTCCTTAGATTGCAAGCGCAACTGTACCATATTAGTAATACCTGAGGCATCAGCCAAAAGATCAGGATTGGACCTTAATGCTTTGATCACTGCAGTATGAAATTCCTTATGGAAGGACTTCTGCCCATCTGGCTCTTCTTGGTTAAGATGTGTGATGACTTGCTGCGTGGTCTGACAAGAAACCCATGCAGCAGCAAACTGAGTGTTATCTAACGATTTAGACAGTGATGATATGCCACGATCCTGTAAAGTCTTCGTATCTGTTCCTTGAAAGGTTTTTGATCTGCCTTTCAAATCCAGAGATTTTTTATCTGACGTATTTTGCTCACTGATGATTTGATTTCTAAGCAATGTACTCTGCTCCCCAGCTGGTGTCTGTCTCAGTAACACAGTCTCTCCATATTTTGATACCTTATCTAAGAAGGATGTAGCAATGTTACTGAGAGAACAAATGTATGCAGTTACACAGGCATAACAGCACAGTATCCCACCCCACACAGCCCCACACTTGATTAACTGAACACACAATCTACAGAGGCTCCCACATTATCTTATCAAAAACAGAAGCAGAAAGAGCACACTGCAAAAGAAAAAACGCTTCTGGTTCCTGCATCATTTAAATTCAAAACCTAACAACAGATGTTCATCTCTTAAGTATCATCCCTTGAAACTATACAGAAATAAAGCAGGATAACCATTCCAGATGCAGCAACAATCTCTTTCTACAGCACAATTCTGTCATAATTCTGTGATAATTTAGAAAGTCTGTTTCGGGGGAAGTCCCCAGGATGTGTCCTTTCCAAACAGCAATCAAATATTCTTCTGTATCTTCTGAAATCCACAATTTGGAACGAGTTAGAAAACCGCAGTTTTGCTGCTAAAAAGCAATACCATTCTCTCACTCTAGAGAGTCTCTCTAGCGCTAAGGGAAGCAAAGCAGAACAATCTGCAACACTTTACCGTACCTAGATGATTTTTTGACTGAAGTTTCAAGCTTTCAGCTTCCCAAGAGCAGCAGTAACTGGCTATTCTAAACACTCCAGTTTGTCTGCTAGGATAATTCTTAAAATAAGATCTATGCATTTTACAGAATACTCTATTAACACTTAGACCGCATAAGCTCTCTCCAATATGCTTTAATTTCTAATTCACAATGGAAAAACTTAAACACACAAAAGCTGAATGAATTACGGGCTTTGCAAGTAGCCCACCTTCCAATCAGCAATAAACTCGCTGTTGTTACAGTCTATTGCAGAAAAAAAAAATGCACAGAGAAACCAACCTTCTGGTCCCTTCTGCTTTCTTTCTATTTCTTTGCGATACTCTTCCAGTTCTCGGTCAGTGAGTTTGTTGAAGGGATTTGGTCCTGTTGTGCTCACTATGACTTTTGGTTGATATTCTTTCTCAATTATTGCCTTCGAAGCAGTCACCAGTTCTCCCTGACAAAAGAAAATTAAGATACATCTGCAATTAAGAAGTAACTTGCAGAACCCTAAAAAATACAAGGGCTACAGAGCAACCAAAAAAAAAACCAAAACCCAAACAAACCAAAAAGATAATATGAAAAAAAAAGCTGCATTTATTTTCTTTTAGATAAAAAAAAAATCTGTTGCAGGATTTTTTTAAATTATTTCATCTACAGAAGGTTAACAAAGGAGAAAACAGGTCTCATCAATTACTCTAACAGACACATCAGTGTTTCCACCAGGAATATCCACCACTAAGCAAACAACAGCCAGTCTAGTGGCATTCTATCTGCCATCACACAAGTATCAAGTTTCTTTTTCTCCCCAGAAAAGAAACAGGATATCAGGTCCAACTGCAGGTCAATCTGGGCACAAAATATCTGCCCAGGTTCAAAAGACCCAGTTCACAGGTGTGTGTTTGTGGTTTGTTTTGCCACTTCTTGTTTTGGGTTTTTTGTGGTCTGTTTTTTTAATAAGGGAAAAGCCATTTCTAGTAACTACTGTGCAACATCTGACAGATATTTAGTGAAAAAGTCATCTTGTATGTGTTCTGTACACACCAGATTAACAGTTTGCTACAATCCATTTTAAAGTAATTAAGGTTAATCTCATACACGTTACTATATTTATATCTACAGCATTTGTCATACAAGCCAGATAAAAAGTTATACAAATAAAAATAAAACATTATCAATTCTAAGTACAGTAAGTTCCAATGGACAAAAGCAGCCGCATAAGATTCTCCAATGGTAGAGATTTTAGTGTTTCTTCTCATACAATAAAGATGAAAGCCACAGGCTTTTCATTGTCTTAGATACAGAAGATGCTTGCCTTGACAGACCCTGATTTGTTTTAAGTATTCAGTTTTTAAATTGGATGTACAGAACTCTGACACTAGTCCGGAAATGACTGACGTGTGGTCTGCACCTTGTGTCACTGGGATACCTGAATTGTCTTCACTGTTGAAAAGAGTCCACAGTTGATGGACAAGCATAAGATGTTCACTGTAAAACTGAACATGAAATTAGAAAGAGAACTGGTTTGGATGCTAAGAGATGCTTTTGTTAAGTTGCAAGCAGCAAAAACTGACAGACAAGAACGCCCAGATGAATTAGGACAAGAGTAGTTGGGTATTCCTGAAAGTCTATAGGGGACATCTAGAAATCTGGTCTAGAGCAATCCAGGGAGAGAAGAACAGCTGGTTGTTAAAAATCTGTGCTGCTCTTGAGAGAGCAAAACAGAAGCCAGAAGTACTGAAAACCAAACAGTATAACAAGTCTCCACTGCAAGATCCTGGAAGGAAGTGCAAGAGAGAAACATCTCTAAAACATAGACCAGCTCTGTTTCTCCATAAAATAAGAGAAACCCTAATCTCAGATGCAGACTGTGAAAAGATTTTTCTCAACTATTTCCATTAATACCCTATGTGTAATACTAGAAAGCTTCCAATCTGATAGCCATGGCTTTTCTCACAGTATAATGCATTAAAAGTCACAAAAACATCTACCTTTGTACAAATCCCAATTATTTTGTAGAATAACTTGTATTTCTGCTCGCTTTTCAGACTAAATATGGAGTTTTAACTTAAACTCAGCAAAAACTTAAACTCAGTAAAGCACTGATCTCAGGCAAACTTTTAAGAGTCTTCTAGGATTACAAAAGTCAGACAAACAAGACATACACCGCACGCTGGTATCCTGGGAAAGTTTAAGAATCTCTCAATCTTGTCTGCAAGTTAAATCCAACTGACTGGGTAGAACAACTTTCACATGGAACAAAACTTTACTGAATGCCTGTTTATTTAACAACGACAAACAGCAAGATGTGCAGCTCACAGCAAGATGACTACGGCCCTCGCATTATGTCTTCTCCTCCCTAAGAGAGCACCTTTGTTAACTACTGGGAATAAAAGCAGTGCATCAACTCTACCACACTTACTAAACTGAAAAAACAACAAACCAAACCCAAGCACACACAAGACCTGCACCCATGACTGATACACAGAGTATGTGTAATAGCTGAGCATCTTTGACCCCAGAAATAATACTGAAAAAGATCAGAGGCAACAACACAAAGCGGATTATGTATCACAAAGAAAAAGCCCTTGTGTTTTTTGGACCGTAGAAGCAGAAAAATTACAGAAGATACCAGAAAGGCAAACTTTTCATTTGCTAAAAGCTGTTTCCAGATTAGCACATCCGGGTTTGCTCAGCAGCAGTAGTATGGAAGCAATTAAAAAGCCACTAAGAGAAATTACAAGTGTAGAGGGGCTGATTCTACAGGAGAAGTAAATTAGAGTAGCATGTTAATAAGTTCTGAAATGTGATTACCCTAAAACATATAGAAATCAAAGAAGTAAATATGCATTAATTCACAGAACAGGCCACAAAAAAGCCTCCAGAGAATTCAAATAAAAACACAAAACAAAGAAAGTAACATGGGACAGAAGGAAAACTAGAACGAAGGATGCAAAATACAGTACCGGACATATTTTAGATTTATGGTGGCAGTAAAATAGGTAAGATTTTGCAGAGCTATTGACCTGTCCATGCCACTCAGTGATTCCTATGAGTGTCCAGAAACAATAAAATTGGTCTGGAGTTGCTTCAGTGTTAGAGAGTGTGTAGAGTGTGAATAAATTCTCCTGCATAAAATTGGCACTGTTTTAACATAGGATGACACGCACAAAACTAATGTTCTAGGGATTTCATCAGGATTATGCCGACATTAAAATAGTACTAAAATCAGCATCAAAATATAACTATTTGCAGTTTGATTGTATGTGTAAGCACGTGAATGTCAACAGCATTTCTCCTCTGTAAGAAAGAATGGGTAGATCATATCCATGAAGAGAGTAATTTTCACTCCTGAGCATTTTGTAGGGACACACATTCCCACAAAGACCCAGCACAGGAAAACTAATTTTAGCTCATGTTGCACAATTTAGTACCTTTGTACTAAACTTGGACCTCAGATGACCTGCAAGGAAATTTTAAATTATGAGGTCATTTTATAACTTCTCCAGAAATCTTGCTTTCAGAGAAACATTCAAAACTCCTAGGACCACCATTATAACAGGCAAGCACTTCAACTTGTTCTCAGGGATAGGTATGAGCAAACTTGGCAACTTATACATGCCAATGTTTCTCTTAATCAGGGAGACTAATAACTGTCTGAAGTTGAAAACTGCTCTTAATGCAATCTGGCATTAATGCAGCACCTTTATCCATGAAACAAGATTCTTAAAGTACTGCTTGTGTAGAAGTCACCATTAAAACATAGTGCACCCTCTGGGGCAGAATTGAGAGCCTCTTCATGAAGAGTAAAGTCTCAGAACTTCCATTTGAAAGGAAGAGTCATGAAATGGATGATTCCCACTGTACTTAAAATTCTTGGAAATTAATATGAAATTGTTTTTCTTAAACGCAGACTGCAGAATGGTAATTGATAAGAATAACTAACATTCCTTCGCATTCAGCCAAGACTAAAGCAAAAGCTTAGTTAACCAAGTCCGTAACGCAAATAAAATTACATGATGCACAAGGAACTTGTGTTGCAACGTGGTCAGAACTTCTCAAAACATGGACAAAGCAAGTGACAAGGCAAAATGGAGTGTTTACTACTGCAGCCAAAACTCAAAGCATTTCATGCATACTGTACACAAACAGGACTAAGAGGATTTTTTCATTTAGAACAGCATGCATTGGTATATGATATAAATCTCAATATTAGCTGAAAACATAGTACATTGTAAGCACTGCAGATGGAACATTTTAATTTAACTGTAATTAAGTGTCAAAGACTTTCTCAGGAGAGAACTTCTAAGTATCTGGCACCCAAAAGTACTTAAGTACTCAATGTACAGGTCTTCTCAAAGTTTCATTCAACATCATCAAGGCCTGTGCAGGCATCCTAAGGCTACTTATATTTCCCTTTGTTTTAATTTTTGGCATAATCTTTCTAGAAAATGTCTCTGGTAGGTTTTTCTGTTGTTCTTTGTGAGTTCACGTTTTTTTCTGTGGGTTCACTGGGGGGTTCTTTTTGGTTTTGGGGTTTTTTTGGTTGTTGTTGGTTTGGGTTTTGTTCCCTCTCAACAGGAAATAAAGCATTCAGGTCACAATCAATACTGAGATAAACAAGATCAGGAAACAGACCACCACTACACTGTGATGTAATTTTACACAGTATTTCAGGAGGATTTTCATCACACCACAACATGATGCGGTATCTAAACTACCTCTAGGCAAAATCATACCACCAACAGACCTTTTGTCTGCTCCTTGCCATCTACAAAAATGCATGTGAAATATTTAAGTAGTCCTATAGAAATATGACACCATTATTAAAAAATAATACTTAAATTGCATCTTGCACACCATTGATGAAAGGAATTGCCTGTGTTGCGATAACTAATCGATGACCATCACAAAGGTGTTGTTTTTTTTTTTACTTTGAAGGCATTATTAAGCAGAGAATAAAAAGCACACATTGCCTGGAAAAAATTTGGCTTTGTTTTATTTTTCCATCTTAAATCTGGAAATAATTATTTCCTTTTTTTCCCTTTCAGAAAATGAATGAACCAAACCCTAATCTGCAAAAGTTCATCGTCAAAATCTTAGTGGGAAACAACTACTTATAAACACAAATTGGCTTATTACACTAGAATGTGTTACAAAGTCACGAGTTTTGCAACAATGATGTCACTCAAGATATTCTGCTTGTTGGTAGGAAAGCTTTTCTGATAATGAGATGTTAGATGCAATCTAAATAATGATTTAAGAATCTTTTAGAGAAAATACTGGAGCAAAGGAGACTGATGCTTATTTACACACTACACGTCCTGTTAGATCACCTCTAAGAAGCACCTTCAAAATTCTAGGAGAGAAAGACACCCAAGGACTGTGTTTCCAGTCTGCCCTGAAGGACTGTCCACGTCAACCATACACACATCTGTTGTATTTAATCTGTATTTAAAGTATATTACATAAGCACAAACATGATTACTCGTTTGAAAGCCAACCAATTCTGGAAGTGTGGGACATTAACTGGCAATGTTTGTAGATAACCAGAGGAAGGTTTAAGGAAATAAGAGGTCAAGTAATACAAGATCAAATGTTGACGGTGTTTGAGAGTGTGATAAACTGTGAACATGTGGATATCTTTGGAATTACACTGACGTAAATCAGGATGAGTTTAAGGTAACTCAAAATGGATCCCAAATTAGAGCAATTTAACACTAACAGCATGCACAAAAAAACCCCACTATATGTAAACCTAACCAGCACTCTAGCAAGTTTTTCCTCACCAGCTTCTACAGACAAACAGGGTAAAGAAACTGCTTGCACATAAATAATTTGTAGATCCATCTTTTTTTTTTTAACTTTTCTAGCCAAATAATTAGCTAACAGAGGGAAGAGATCAGGGTAAAAAAAGAGGCAAAATGAAGGGTGAACAACAGTATGACAGGGCAGTACCTTTCTAACAGACAGAGATTTAGCAGGACTAAAGGCCTGCTCTGTGAGATCGAGCCCTTCAATAGATTCCGTACAGTCTGAGAGGGGAGCATCCTGCAACAGTAAATTCAGTAAACAGAGCAAACCAAGCCTAGGCTTTAAAACATCAACCAAACGCATTGTGATGCTTGCTAAAAACATGCAAAGAAACAGTAACTGATGGATAAAACTGCAAATGACAATGAATTCACATGCAAACAACATGACACCAACATGAATAATGCTATGATCATGATAAGACTTGCCAAACTTGTTAAAGTATATCAGAAAATACTTCTCTGGGACAGTCAAAGCACTCAGATGTACAGAGCTTTAAAGTAATCCAGCTATACAGTAACAACGTATAGCTCCAATTCTTACTTTATTTTAAGCTATGATTCATAGGTAAGTCTTTTGTATATCCAGATATACTGCTTTTAAGTTTTATTAATGTATAATGGCTTTTTTATTCTCCAAACTGCTCTTCAAACAGAATATGAATCACGATAAAACATTTAACACACAACACTACTGCCCCATAGTGAGCTTGCAGTGCTCAGTATTAGTACTTCAATATACATAAACTTGGAAACCAAACAAACAACTTGTCACAAAGCCCAATTAGTTTTGAATAAGAATCTAACCCATATAAAAAAGCCTTCTGAATTTCATGCATTGCATTCCGCAAAAAAAAACCCCAAGAAGCATCCTCCACAGACATGCGTGGGCTACATGGCTGAAGCCTTTTTAAATTTCTCATCCTGAGCACTCTCGCAAAAATAAGTGTTACCTCTATGACTTACCTTGTAAACAGTTACTCTCTGCCAATTAAAGAATAATTTTACAGTGACATATTAGGTGGAAGCGGAGGATATTGTAAAACAACTTTAAGCCAATAATCTTAGACATTTTATACTCTCACCTGTACAAGACTCCTGTCCACAACTACCCCAGAAAGAACCTGTGACTGAGGGCCTGCAGTTTTAATATCTTGCAAATTTTGCTCTCGGATCTGTAAAGGAAAGCAGCAGAATACAGTCATGTTAACAACAGAGAAAAGTTAACCACTTTTGTATTTGAAAAGGAGGTGGGGGCATTAGCCTGGCAAAAGGCTGTAACTGGAGGAGACTACAGCCCTACCCACCACATAAAGGTGTGCTTATGAACACCACTTGAAGACACCTGTTCAAGTTCCTACTGGTTTCCTCACATTTCTCAGAATTTAGTCTTTAAGCACCACAGCAGGCACTGTCCTTTGCTTTTTAGTACTTGCTCATGTAAAACTACAGATCAGGTCACAGACAACTCCAGTTTGTGAAGAGACGTGAGGAGAGAAGTGAAGCGCAGAGGTCACATTCATGCAAGTCTATTGTACCACAATATCATCTTCCTGCAGAACTTACTATTCACAAGACCCAGTTTTTGAATCTATTCAGGATCATATACTATATAAATACTTTTTGCATAAACTAACACTCTGGTGTACTCAAAACCACTCCTTTTATTGCATCGCATGAATCTCCCAGTTCTTCCCATACAGAAGATGGGAATAAGAAACTGGATATTTAATTCAGACACCCTACAGTGGTAAATAATTACTAACAACTAACTCAAAATTTATTCTAAAATACTGTTTCTTGTTACAAGGGAAATGAAGAAAAGCACATATCAAGAAAGGCCTCCACTTAACAACTAACAAGGAAAATAAATTTATATAAAAATAGGTGCACTCAAGTATACAAACACAAGGTATTATTAATACTCGGTATTTCAGAAAGTACGAAGATCCTGCACCACCTGTACCTGTTTCTAGTTTGCTGCCCTTCTTGTCACCAGGAAATTTAAAAAGTTTGAAGTTTTATTTCTTTCCTCTTAGTCACTTCATTTAAGTTTTTAATACAGAAACGTTGGTGTTTCAAACACCAAGAAATTGGTAATTTCAGATTTATCGTTTCAAGTGATTGTTATTTTACAGAGCAAAATCAGGAGAAGCAAAAGCTCTGTCAACCTTATACAAAATATTTTAGCACAAATCAGTATTTCTGCTAGTACCCCTGCACATAGAATTTCTGTAACATAACGCTAACTCCCATGTTCCATATGGCCACCAGCTAGAAGTAGCAAAACAATTTAGAGCAAGTTAAGTATTAACCAGACACCAGTACATATTTATACATTAAAAGACAAAGTGGAAAAAACCCAATGCTTTCCTGTTCATACACTGGTAAAAAGAAAATCTGAAATTTGAAGACGGGAAAATTAATTGTTAGGTCACTTGAAAAAAAATTAACACACAATTCCAAAGACTCAAAAAATTTCTGCAACAATTACAGCATATTATAATAAAATAAAATACAATACAGGGAGAGATCCGTACATGACTGCCTAGGCTACAATTTCAACTGGTGAAACCAAAATAAGAATAGATTATTAACATAAGATCATGATCTCAGGAAACAACCATAAGCTCAGTGGTGGCTGTTTCAGAGGTATCCAGCATCTGATGTGACAGTAAAAAAATATAAGACAATGAAAGACTTCATACAGTGGACAGTAATGCCCTCTTTCTCCAAGAGGGATTCAGAGCATTTAGGTATTGTTTCAGTATTTAGTTATACCAGACCTGTGTTACCCAACACCAACAATTTCACTGTAACCAAGTAAGTTAGTGCACTACAAGTACATAACTTAATTGTAGTGATGACAAAAAAAAAAAAAGTTACTTCACTGCTATTACAAACCTTGTTCCTCATTTCTTGGACCTCCTTTGGATTGGTGTTCAATGGAACAAACAGGTTAGGGACAGTAGAGGTGGCAGTTCTATGTCCATCCTCTTTAGTCCACTGTAATATCAAGAACAATTGAACAATCAGAATTGCTGTAATGGTTATGGACACTCAGAGCAGCAAAAATTACAGGCCAGTTGATCATGCATTATACATAGCAGAGAACTGAACCAATGATTGTATTCTTCCTTCCATTCCTGGGATTATCTAGGTCACTTCCTGCTTCAGTAATATACATATATTTGAAGGTACAGTTTCTATCAGAGTCATTCTATTAATTCAAGTGAGTAACAACAACAAAAAACCCTAGAGAGCCAGTTAACTTGCAAATAACTTCCACCCAAAATGATGCAATTACTACAGCTATGTGCAATTCAGAGATTAGGAAGGGCAAAAGGTTTTTAAACTGTGTTTCTGAGCTCTTTCACAGCTCTCTTCACAGCTCTCACAATTGCAGTGTGCTGTGTTCCTAAAAAGTTTACTTCTCACTTTGCGAAGAGACACATTAATATAGGAATAGGAAAATTCCAATGTAATTCCTTACTTTTAAGGACATTTTTATAAAAAAAAATATCTCACAATGTGTTCATGTTTGTTTAAAAAGAACACTACACCTTACCTAAACAGAAGTACACCAAAGCTAAGAGACACACTCTAAAACCCTGCTCCCACTATTTTCATTTTCTGCATTGGTTGTTTTTACAAATTAGCAAAGAGAGATAGAGATCATTGATTCAATCCTCCGATGCTCAACAAACATCAAAGCGAACTTAAAGCATAAGATGACAGAAGTATGAGAAGCAATGTGATGTCACCAACCAGGTTTAGTGAATGATTCTGTACTGTGAAGCAAGAGTGGGCATCACCAAAGTTTTGCATTAAAACAAGCTACTTCAGCAAAATGTTCTGTTTCCAGAATTAGTTTCTGCACAAACAAATAGCTGTACCAGCACAGTAACCTAAAGGAACAGTTTGGTGATGTCGAATATTTTATAACTCATAGCTCAAAAGGTTACAAAAATATCCCAAACACAAGCTTCAAGCGCTTCATGGGTTCTTCAGAGAAGGTTGCTTTATTTGATCAATGCATTTAGTATGGAGCTCTGTTTAATTTGATGCACAACTAACTTTTTATCTTGATACCTTTATTGTATGCGATGTCCTAATTTCCAATCATTATTGCATAGAAAATGCACTGAACAGTAAAGCAAACCTGTTTATAGAGCAAATGCTATGCATTTTTTCCTGGATAACTTCAAGAAACAATAAGGTAGCCAGAAACTGTCAAACTTCAAAAAGCAACAGAATTTTAAAATGTTTTGCAACTGTAAAGTAAAAAATGGGATGAACATGGAGCTGTGAAATACTCACTGATGATAATCTTCTCAGAAAAAAACTACTCCAGCTTTTTATTAAAGATAGCTTTTAGTCAAAACATATATAAAACAACCCAAACATAACAAGCTACTTTTCTTTAGGTTAATAATGAGCATTAAAAAAAAAATCTAAATACACAAACCTCTTATACTGTATGAAATTTTCTACTGTTTCAGTATATCAATTAAACAAGACTAGTTCGAGCAGAACTTTGCTTCAATCTTTCACTGATAATTTCAAATATAAAATACTACCTTTGTCAGCTTAAGCTGAAAAGCACAAACTGCTCCAAATGTATGCACAGCTTTAAGCTTTCTTCCAGTCAAGGCAAAACTATAGTTGAGTTTAGTAAAAGCTTGATAGTACAAACAATATATCTATACAGTATTTTTTTTTAAATCAAGAACACCACAAAAGTACCACAGAGATGAGATATAGGTCCTCTGGTTTTTCAGGGCTTTCTACAGGTTAACACTTCATATTTTAGTACACACATTGCCTGGGTAATATAAAAGTTACAT
>WAAB01010975.1:417824-450324 GCA_013389865.1 Piaya cayana | reverse complement strand
TAAAGTACACATACTTTGTGTAACTGTCTACTTATACTCTTCTTCAGAAGCTAGATTTACCTCCAGGAGTTGGGAGGAAGGGGAGAAAAAGGCATCATACTGGTGTTTCCTGGTATTTCTCATTGAATTCTCAAGTAAACGTTCAAGTTGCTGGAGCTGGACTAAAGTCCAAATGCAGAAATCTTACTTTCCTTTGTACCATGCTCCAGCTACTTTTAAAAAAATTTTTTTTTACTGCTATGAAATGTATTGACTGTTTCTCACAATTGTAAATCACGGATATAAAAAAGCACCTGTATGATACAAAGCATAGGCAGGTAGAATTATCTCTTCTGCATTCTAACATCTAGAATTCAACATCTTGTATACAAGGGAAGGCTTCAAGAATGCTACTATTATGTCCATATTGTCTCCTCTCCCTTATTTTCTTCACGTTGTTGATCTCTCCTACTTCTTCTGAATTATATTCTTTCCCCTTTTTACTCGCCCTAAAGCTCTAGTAATTTTCCTCTACTTTCTTCCATATTTTACTCAGCATTTAACATCTAACAGTTTCTCTAAGAAGTTTCCACTAGCAAGCTATTTTCAACGTGGCTCAAAGAAAAACCATGTCAATTGCTTCCCTTCCATAAGCATTCAAATGCTTTAAAGCCAGCTGTAAAGAAGCTTCAGCCCCGACTACGTGGACTTCTCTTTCTTTGCAGAGTTTCTACGCAGTAATATTGTGGAGGCACTATCATGGTTGCTGCTCCATCTTTTAATGGTCGAGTGCATCGTGAATAATTATCTACTGCGTAATGTAGGTAACTATCCAATATGATACGTGGCTGTTTGTAACAGTAAAGGCATGTATCAATGACTGAAATCTCCTTTATATTCTTATGTGCCTACTACTTCCTTTGTAATCTTGCTTTCTGTTAGCAGTAAGAAACATAAAACTGATATTCCCCAGAGAAAATGATGTTTAACTGAATCTACTGCAGGTGCCAGTCAGTGATACTTGGAGTTTGTTATTCATAGCCAACTACATTACCGGTCTCATTGTTCGCTAAAATCAATGAGAATTTTTCTATTGACTTAAGGCTATAGCTGATCACTTTATCCAATATGAAGACATTAAATATTCAAATTACTAATGAAGTAGCCAGATTTTTTTTTCCCCATACTACAGATTCTAGCTTGTAGCAGAGTCTTACAAAGTCAAATCACACTAGACCCTGAACCTGACCCTGAACCGGTTTTATGCATTTTGGAAGGGGAAGGTGAACAGAGAGGAGGACAGACTAAGGAGTAGCAACCACCACAGTGCTTTCATTTGGAAGTGGCAAATCACACAAGGAGCCCCTCTCATCTCACTGATAAATGCTCAATTATGACTACAGAAGAAAACCTGTTCTCTGCATAAAGGACATCTGTAGCATTCTGTGGTGCTTTTCATGTGGTCTCCCTCCCTGAGGACCTTTAATCTTTAAGAAAGAACAGGCTGCAGGCTATATAAACTCTCCCAACTACACACAGATGTTATTCAAGTCCCTTACTGCAGCTTTCAAAGTATTTTATACATTATCATATGAAACAAGACAAAAACGCCAGCCTTACCAGATTATCAAGCATTCGCATAAGAGCTTCGAACTCCTGTTCGCCAATCTGCCATTTTGGATGGGATATGGTACCCTCACCTGCTGGAGACTCAGGGGAACGAGCCTTGGCTTTATATTTTCCAGGATCTAAAAGCACTAAATTGTCAGGTCCACCTGCACTGGCCAGGGTACGTACCTTAAGAACAACAAAGTCATATTTTAGTTTCTTGTGAAGGGGACCCCAAAACAAAAAAGAAAATGACATCAGAAACCAGAAGAAATCCACTTCATTTTAAAGCTAAATAAACTAACAGACTTGTATAAAACTTGTCTTCAGGCTTTGAAAGTATCTCTGTTTTAATAGGCAGTATATATCAAACCAATGGTTCCAATTTAGTATTTGATTACTACATGTTTAACCACTGTTTGGATATTCCCACATAATATAATGATTTCACAGATCACAGCGTTAGCTTAGAGTTTAGCTAGTAAAATGTGAAACTATTAATGTGTTGGAAGGTTAATATAGTAGGCTGCATTGTAACATAATATACTAAAATTCTTACTTGAATCTCGCAGGCAAGCACTAAATTATGAATATAGTAGAAAGCCTCCTCAACAGTCTCTCCAACTGATACTAAGCCATGATTTCTGAGAATAAGGACCTAGAGAGACATTGCAAAGGAAGTTAACAGCAAGAAGGCAAGAATTTTCTAGCTCTTGATTGAGGAACATACCTCTCCCACCCTCACACACATACTTCAATTGCAGATGTAAAAACTAACCTTGCTTTTAGGCCCCAAATTTTTCTGAATAACCACCTTTTCTTCATCATCCACTAAGATACCATGGTAGTCATGATAAGCTACTTCTCCTAGAGAAAGGGCTTCAGGTGAAATTGGCAACAGACCACACTTCATTGCAGAAACCTGAAAAATATTAAAACAAGTAACTGAATTTCATGTAACAAACAACAACAAAAACCAAAATATAACAAGAGTTCTAATAAAAAAAATATTATCATGTGTTACAGTTATGTATCTGTACAGACACATACATAATGGTCTTACACTCCATCCCTAAAGCCTCTATTTTTCATAGCTTTTGGCTTGGGTACAAAGGGTACACTGATATTTAGTCTGACTCAGTAAGGCTACTTCTATGCAATATCAACACCAATATGTTGAAACTAGACGGGGGGGACACAAACCCCCAAATCAAATCCTTCATTCCTTTCACTCCACTCTGATTTTTAGGGTTTTTTTGGTTTGTTTTTTTTTATTTCCCACCCCACAAGAAGAAACTGAGTGATGAACTTTGACACTGGTAATTCCACAGCACTACAGGAAAAGTTAAAAAAGATTTATAAAGACTTCTATGTAATTCACGATTTTAGGGATCTGATAATCTATCCTTAAGTGGTTGTACCACTGCTGTAAATTAGAAGAAAAAAATATCAGAACATGAGCTTCTGAAATAGAGTCACCAGATGACTCAGAAAATTCCAAAGCAGTAAAACTTGTAACCAGTTGCTCTAATAAGAGGTACTAGAAAAGTTTCAAATTTAAGAAAATTTTGATAAATTGTGCTTTACAAACCCAATGAAATATGCTGAAGCTCTTAAAACTTGCTACCAAAAGATACGGGTTTTTGTGGTAAAGGACTGACAAATATAAAAAACATTTTCCAATCACAGAGCTGAATTTACTGTCTGACCACTCATGTAACAATCAAATTAAGGCAGATCCAATTGATTCAAAGAGAACCATATATTTGAAAACAGACTTGGCTTTGTGCCTTTCAAAAGGGAAGGCAACCCCTGATTAAAGGGGACCCACCTAATCTCCAGCTAAGTGAGGTGGTGAGAACAGGACAGTTGACAAAAACGTGTGCTTACCGCTGCCCCTGCTGGTGTATGAATATGAACAATGCACTTAACATCAGGTCGAGCTGCATAAATTGCAGAGTGCAAAGTAAAACCAGCCTGGTTTACTCCCAAGTTAGTGCTTCCACGATCAACTACATCTCCCTGAATATTGATTTTAACCTGGAAACAAAAAGAATTAGTTTCATACATCAATCAAGACTGTCAAAAATCTGATTTAATTCAGCGTCTACCACTGAAGCTCTAAAACCGTATTTCTTTCAGTATTTTAACAAGTGTAAAAATGTGCACAATAAGTCTGTAGGCAGGTGACAAGGGCCCCGGCTTGAGATTAAGCCAGCTGAAGAGGACATAAGGAACTACTGTATAGTACATGAGAAATCGCTGCATGTAACAGGCAACGGTGCAAGAAGCTGACAGAAGTTACAGACAGCGCTGTGACAAATGGCTGCATTTCAGAGAGTTATGGTGGAGTTACAGAAGAAACTTGCAAACTTTACAGATACCTGAAGAGCAGTATTGGGACCTTTTGGGGAGTAGGTTCTTGAAAAGCCAGCACCTAGGTAACCATAACACTGATGGCTGATATTGCCCAGGGGATAATATTATAAATACCAAATTTTGATATGGATGTAGCAAAACTGGAATAAAAGGGAAAACGTAATTATGCACAAGTTGTTTATTTGGGAAGAGAAGACTGGAGAAAATGGGAGTTTCAAAGTGGAGAAGGGGAGAACAAGCATGGGAGAAATGGAGAGAAAGGGACGATGAATGGCTAGTCCTGTAAGCAAACTGCTCGTCAGTATGTTCATCTGGCTAAGCCACATGCCTCACAACTATATTCCATCTTCTAATTAAATCCCATTGAAAGCTATTTTTGATGTGAACATGCTCTCTACTCTGGGTGTGTGCATTTCGCTACGTTCATTTTCAAGGTATTTACACTCCTGGATGTAGAGATAAAAGCAAAATACCTTTTAAAAAAAAAACACCACCAAAACACATCCCCACAGCATGGCCCTTAGCCTCTTCCAAAAATCTTGCAGGAACAAGAGTGAGCAGGTCTAAGCTTTCTGCATTCCTTTTCCTATAGTTTTTTTCAATTAAAATTTTACAGATGGTTATGGCACATTTCTGTACAAGAGTGCCAACTCAACAGAGAGCTGGGGGAGTATTGGGACCTTCAGGTGTCAAGAGCAACACAAGGCTGAAACATTACAAGTCTGCACACACTTACCTCACCTCTCCGGCAGGGGTTACTTACCTAACAGTAGCCATGTGGAAAGGATAGTGTGAAAGTTTCCACTTTCTTTCAACACAAGAGATCCAACAAAATTAACTCAAGTTGCCTTCAGCAGCAGTGTGAACTACACTGAAGATGAATGCTCATAAAATGCTTTCTACTAGCTAACTGTTAAGGGAATTGAGTCAACTGTAATCATTAGATCTCAAACCTGAATTTATCTGCATCCTCAGCTACTTACATAATCAAACAATGGCAACTACATCAGGCATCTGACATCTTGAAATCGTAACTGGTTTGCATCACTGATGTCTGAAATACATCCTATCTCCCTTAACAAGCCTGACAACAGCCAAGAGCTTTCAAGGGCATGATGACATTAGCTATCCAAGTGACATGGCTCCTCTTTACAGCCTGATCAACTGAAGGTCACCTGGTGGTGAACGTGTTGCAAAGAAACCTCTGAGACACTTCACCTGCACCAAAACCAACCACATTGAACAAAACTATTCTAAACACACAACGCAGAGTAAAATATCCTCTAGGATAGAACTTAAACAGTGACAGAGATCTATAGACAGGGCAGATTCATCTGTTCATATTTTACAGCTGTGAAAAATGGCCACTGCTTACCAGACTGGATGCAGTAACTTCACTATAGAGGAGTCCAAATGGTACTATGAGGAAGTGCTCCTGCTCAGAATTTACTCTGGCCTAAGGATAAAACAAGAGTAAAAAGTTATTAAGAATATTTTAAGGCATAGAAGAAAGCTCAGAACCATGAAAATTACTTTCACTTCTTGAGCACGGAACAGGCAAGTATGCCTATAACACATGCAGTACGACTTCCATGTATCCTACAACAGATAATCAACATGCAGCAGAGCTAATTATCTCATGTTGAACCAAACCAGATGGCAGGTACATGCCAGAGTCCTTCACACTGGTGGAAGGTAGTAAATCCTTAGGTCCTGTGGTCCCCCAAGGCATGCCACTCTTCATTACATTTCCCTTTTTATCTAAACGCAGAAACATTCCCAAGGCCAAACTTTACACTGGAGCACCATCTTCAAATCTGCTAGCCGAGTTATATTTTTACTGCACTAATGCCCCTTCTACAAAATCAATTCTGTCACGTATGAAAAATCAGGGGACTGCACAGCCTTGTTTACAAGAACCATTTTTTGGATATGTTCCCTTCCTAAAGGGACCAAATGATCTAACCAACATTGCTTGATTCTATGCCTACCCATATAATGTATCAACTTCATCAGTTCATAAATAATATACCTTGAAATCTCAAAAATAGTATTCCTAAAATTACCATGTTTCATCAGACTGCAGCTAGAATGACTAAAAATACATAAAGGACAACTTCCACTGTGTAGAAGAAAAACAATTCAGCTCTGTTGGAGAACAATTGACTGGGTTGCACACCACAGCTGTGACTTTGCTCACGAGACTCGTGTTGATCATTCTTTTGGCATATAAAACCTCCTTGACTTGACCTCCTTGTCATTATTTTTATGGATGCCAGCGATTACTCAGTCACAAGGAAAATTGCTGGCACACTCCATTAAGCTAAGTAGTTCACTCATGTTCAGAAATACTACAGCTTCTTTCTTAAAAACATTGGTACCTTGAATTTTAAAATACAACTGAATGACTAATAAGAAGATGGTTTAGCACTCAGCAAGGAAACTAAGACACGACCTTGCAGAAGAATCAATACAATCCTTCAAAGCATTTAAGATACCAAAAGACTGTCTTTCAGGGATCTTAATTTCATCATAAGAACTTTCATGCATACTCTCTTAAGACTCTATTCAGGCTATGGTAGCTGACATCCAAGCTGTTCCAGTCCTTACTCTTGAGATACAATGACAAATCTCTTCACTATTATACTGCTTTCAATACCACTTTGCTCCTCTGCCACACAAAGAGAAAATGACAGATGGGAGAGGGACGCAATGCTCTTGTATGTTAAAACAATTGGTTCAGTTATCTGTTGATTCAATACTCACTGTTATGTGATTGTAAATAAGCTGAGACCAGCCAAAGAGATCTGCTAATCTGTAGAAAGCCGCCAATTTACATCGTAACAACTTCTCCCCCTTCTCATAAGCGATGGAATCTGATCCTCTCAGATCATTCACTGGTGTCACCATGCCAAGACCTGAAAAAGAGAAGTTAGTGCTAAGGTGATGGTGCGGTTCCTTAGTAAAATATTTTTCTCTCCCTCAAACTAATGACTGTCTGTAAAATACAACTTTATTGTTAACAGAAACACGTAACTCAAATATTCCACTTTTTGAGATACACGATGTGGTATTCATGAAAAGGAGAACTGCAAAGAAAAGATGCACACAAGTCCATTTAAATCAGTAAAAATTAAGTAGAAGCTAGAGAAGGACTAAGGTAAACAATTACAAATACTCAAGTTCTTGTTCCAGTGAAACTAGAATTGTGGTTAAAAAGCAACTGTGATAAAACAGAACCAGGCCATACTACAGTCTAAATTACAGATGTATTTTGTAACACAGACACAGATTTATATTAACAGAAAATCTGTGTGCATATGCTTTCACACATTTGAGGTTTTGTTTTCCTTCTTTGTTTTACTTGCTCATGTTTCTTGTCTATAACTTCACAGGAGAAAGCTGCAAACAGTATTTCAATGGCAAATATAGTTAGTTTCTAAAGGCCTACACCATTAGTAGACTACTAATGAGCATTTCATTTCCCTGCAGGCAATCCATGTGATAAAAATCAGCAATGTTTAAATCTTTAATTTTTTACTGATGACAGTTTGTCAGGCTTACTTTTCAATTAATACACCATATTTGAAGTAGCTTTTGATATAAATTTTATATATGAATCACATTGCATATCACTACAGCATTTAGAAACTAATCAATTCATTTCATGTTTGCAACATTCCTGTGAGCAGAACAGGATAGCACTTGAACTCCACAGTACTTTTCATTTCATTCATGCTGTCTTCATTTTAAACATTTTAAAAATAAAAGATTTACGTTATTAGAAATTAAGTGCACTCACTCATGTTCAATGCAGCCATTCCGCCTTGTGGGGCTGCAGGGTAGACATTTGGGACATTTGTTGTCATGAAATCTGCGATCTGCTGTAAAGCCAATAAACCTGTTGGGTTCTTCCCCTTCTTAAATTGTTCTTGGATCATGGATTCCAGTTCTTCACAAAAAGCCTAGCAACAGGACATTGCCCAATGTAAAACACATTCAAATGAATTTCAATCACAACTGCTTTTTAGTGCTTAGATGGAAACATCCTACACCTCTTCCAAAAAACAGCTCAGCACAGAATTACTGGGTGGACACTGTTACTTGAAAATGTTGCTCCCTGGAGCTCCAATATGAGTCACATTTTTTGTGAATGGAAATCCCAGCACACTCTTCAAACACCAAAACTCATTGAACCTACTAATAGGGATTTCTGCAAGAAGGAGCAGGATGTACAATCAACTTGAACACAAAACATGAAAGGAAATGTAGTAGAATCAGAAAAGAGAAGGAAAATTGTCTGTGGTTCACAGGGAATTGAGAGCCAAGAGGGCTTCTGGAAACACAGGAAGGAATAGCCAGTACATTTTTAAAATGCTTAACCACTTTTACTTTTTTCCTGTTTTGTTGTTTTCATTTTTTTTTTTTTAAGTTTTAACTTTGAAAGGAATAAACCAAGTTTTTTTTACTAGTGCTGGTAGCTGCTTATTTTGACAAAAACAGTGGAATTCGTACTGAAAGAAGTATTCCAGTCACCAAGTGAATGTAAATAAAATGGGTTGATTTCACAGGGAGAAACAGTAAATAGACTGCTACATCCCTATTCTTAATAAAGCTGTATCATGAAATATTTTGTACCTGAAGTCACCCATCAGCTATTAGAAAAAGAACAAATGTTATGAGAGAAATTGTTTTGTGTACAACCTCCTCAAGGGAAATACCTTTAATATTAAATGTCAATCATTCATAGTTCATTACTGTGTACCCTTTCAGAAAGACATGCATGAAAAAATTTCATATGGCAAAATCATGCATGAAAAACTGAGCACAGGACAGTCCTGCCTTCAGTAAACTACTCTTAAAAATGTTACTTAATTTAATTGTTTAAATGAATACTGAATACATGAAATAAATGAAAAAAGTCTGAACAAGACTGGATGGAAAATATGAAAAAACACTGATGATTACACAGAGAATTCTGGAAGTAAGGCTGAGGAGTTGCTTCATGAGTAGACAATTCAACTGAATATGAGGAAAAATTAGGCTACAATTAAGGTATTTTAGAAGACAGGTCAATTAGAAAAAAGATTAAATGGATCTAAGGTACCATAAAGTTCTCAAATTCTACAGGGATATTAAAAACAGAGATAATACATTTATCACTTTAAAGACGGAGCATTTTCTTTTCTTACTGGGCTTTGAAGAATCATGGAAACTCTCTTCTTCTGTTCCATCATGTTAAAATCCTGTCGAAGGTCAGGTGCCATATTCCTTTCTCTCAAATATTCTGGATTATTTTCATCAACTCGATCAAAATACCTCTCTTTATGAGGGGCTGTTGTTGGAGGTGGTGAAGTCACCACCCCCACTCCAGAATCACCATTCATAGCACAGTTTTAAGGAGCCTGTGAAGAGGGAGGAGAGAATAAAAATAAAATAATTAATCAAGGAAATAATTAAGAACTTCATAAGTATTTCTTGTTTCAGAGGAACAGTCCAAATCCATCTAATATTAGCATGGTTTCCCAAACAACAGAAACCCTGTTTGTGCAATTGGATGGCAATATTTTAGAGGAGAGAAAAAGACTTTATAATACAAGATTATAAAATTAGACTAACATACATGAAAAGTCAGATACGTTACACATGTACATGCTCACAAAAGCAATGCATGAGTTCTCATTTAAACTACCTCCAGTTCTTTAAGCAGTCTACACAGCTTGATTTTCAGGAGCTTGGAAGTCCTCCAAACCTTCTCACAGACAATGACAGAGAGGTTCAAGGTCTAAATTAATTTTTTGGCTTGTTTTTTTTTTTACTTAAAAAGTTAAAGCAGACATAAAATAATATTGTATAAACCAGAATTTAAGTTATTAAGGAAAACAGGGTACTACACATGTTGATTAATATGAAGAACTGACCCCACCAAAGCATGCTCAGACCACAAACAAATGCCTGGAGACAAGCTCAGAAATACTGACTCCACAATGTAAGGCATATTTTTCACAAATCACTTATTTTAGGTTCATTCAACAACACACACATCACTACATAAGCATGTGGCTTTTGGAATCTGAAAAGCCCAAATGCAAACCCCACCCACTGACCAGGCTTCGTTTCAATTTTGTATGTTGTAATCAGCAACTGCATGGGTCTACTAGAAAGCCTGAAAACTCAGCTGGTATTGCTCATACACACATCCTTCTTCCACTCACAAGAATTCCTTTGTGTAACATTATCCCTGTTCTGTGGAATTGCTATTTTAATCTTCATTCCAAAATCCTTTTCAGACTAGTTTTTGAAGTCTTCCTCTGACAAGCAACCAGTTCAACAAAGGCTTGAGACTCAAACCCCCGATTCCTGATCACTTGATATCAAATTAAAATTCAGCTTTTTCAGAAAAGTTTTATTTTCTTTGCCTGTTGTACATGATTAAAAAAATTTCACTAACAAACCATATTTCACTGAACTGCTATAAGAATATTTAATTCTTAACGACTTGCTAGTTCAGCAAACTGTAATTATCTAAATTATAAACAAAATATGCAAGGTTGAAGTCCCTTGCCATTATGACATTTAGCAATTTCACTACAAAAATGAGCCAAGAAAAACCAATAGCCCCTTTCCTGGAAGTGGAAGAATAGATAAAGAGAATCAAGTAGCAGAATCCAGCTCCCTGTCTCAGGAAGGCAAAACAGAGTAATTTCAGTAATACCGATTCAGATTTGGGGTTCACACAATAAGGAGAACCTGGATTTAAACACTCAGTATCATTATGCGTCTTCAGTTTTGCAAGGACCAGTACCATTAAAATCTGCTGGTATAATAATATCAAGTCACTGCGATTCTCTTTACTATGTAGCATGAAAGATTGTATGTATCTTCACTTAAGTAATGATTTATCTTCTACATGTTATAACCAGTAAATATTTATATACAACTCTATTCTTTTACTATGATCAGATTTTCTTAGTGACGTGTCTTAAACTGTATTTCCTTGTGGATTTTAATTTGATTAGGAATTTACTTGCATATTTATTAGCTAAACCCACCTCAGATGTGGATCCACACAGAAAAGTCAAGTTTGCATAAATTATTTTGAAATGCAGATATGTTAAAATTATTTCAGTGAAGAAAATTATCTAATTCAAGACTTGAAAAGGATGAGATCTGCTAGTTCTGAACTCTGATGTTAAAAAAATGTTTCAAGACATAACTGGTTTCTTATTTCAGAAGGAAGAAACAACTGAACTGAGACAGTTGAACACAATGAGCAAAAGAAAAGTTGTTCCTTCTGCGGAAGAGGATACTACCACCAAAATCTGTTAGCACTTAAGACATTTGAGTTTTAGATGCTCAGTGATTGCCACCCACTGAGTTGCTAAATAAACACACAGAGACACCTCCACACTGTTTCAAGTATTTGCCTTTAAACCAATCAGCTTAGGCTTTAGATGTCATACTCAGATTTTTTTTCTTGTTTTTTTTCCTTATAGTAAGCACATATGCACATCTTTATTATTACAACCTCTTTTAATTACTAGCTTTCCTCCACCCAGGAAGAAATACGAGGTATAGCAGAGAAGAAATTATGCTTTTATCTGCACGGAAAACCTTTCACAGTATACCTAGAAAGCTTCAAATGAGCGAAGTTGTAGCAAAAGAGCCTCATCTCCTTTGGCAGGTTCAGATCCCTAACAAACACCTTCCCATCACAACCACCAGCCTGCACCATCTGCCATGTAACACTACAAGAATTGTTTTGAAGGCTCACTACGGCTCTCTACAAGCTCTCTTCTGAACTTTGTCAGCACCTCTGATGCCTCTACATCCAGGTTTTTGTTGAAAATGACGTTTGGCAGATCCAAACATATGGCTCAATCTTACAACCACAGCTCACTTGGCCCAATTGAACTCTGAACTTCACCACCCTCTGCTTATCACAAAGCATCACTGAGTTTAGAAACAGCACAAGGGCAAGCCCGCAAATAAGGACAAACCAAACCACGCAAGTACTTCAGAATTTATGCTGCATTGAATGTTGCCCAAAATGCTTATTTCCTTCAAAGCAAACCATGGGAAAACTGTCAAATTCACGCTCATCACTATCAGCAGAGAACATTAGCCCATGCCTGCCTGCAGAGGCATTCAACTTCCAAAACAGACTGAAGTGTATTTAATGAGTCCCTGGCTTCATAGGACCTCAAGGATCACCTGTAAGTATGTTTGGGGATGGATTAGGCCCACTTATTACCTACTTGTAAATGTTGGACTGACATGACTGATCCAGAAGACACACTCTTTACTTCCAAAGGCAACTGGACTGCAAAAGTTGTTGTGTTTTTTTTTTTTTTTTACACACAAACATCCATAAACTCATTTATTGAGCTGGTACCTGTCAAGCAGTCCTGACAATACACTGTGTCTTGTGTCTATGTGTATGTGCTGCCTTAATTTAAGGAAGAGGATACATACATCTGCAAATATAATTTTGCACTTAATTATTTATACTACTTCCATCTAACTTTCAGAGCACCAAAAACTGTTTCCAAATGTATTACCTACATAATTACTTCCCTTCACAGTCTGGAAAGAAGTTGGTCCCTAACAGCTTGCACAGGCAACACAATGGGATTGCTGTGTCTGGCCAAAATTGTATTACTCCTTCACTCAAGTATAAAACGGCATTAAAAAAAGGACTTGGGAAACTATTACTGCTTCACTACTACATATCAGGAACAATCTCAAAGGAAATGCAACATAACATTAAGTGGTCATTCATCAGGGGACCAACTTAAACACCTTTGTGTAAACACACGTAGCACAGGGAATAAAGAAGGACAGTTAGAGACACGAGTGCATCTGCAGGGCTCTGACCTTACTGGCATCACAGATACCTGGCAGGATGGCTCCTATGGCTCAGGCACTGGAATGGAAGGATGGATAAAGGCTCTTTAGGGAGGACACAGCAGGGAAGAATGAGGGGGTGTTGCCATCTATATCAGCGCATGGAGCTCCATATGGGGATGGATGAAGAGCTGATTGAGAGCTTATGGGTCAGGATTAAAGGGAAGGTAGGGACAAGTGACATTACAGTGGGGTCTGCTACAGCTCACCAAGCAGGAACAGCGAGGCAATGAGGCCCTCTATATACAGGCAGGAGCAGCCTCACGTTCACAAGCTCTGGTCCTCATGGTAGACTTCAACCACCCCAATATCTGGAGGACAGCTCTGGGAAGACATTATAACAGCCTTCCAGTACTTAAAGGTGGTGTACAAGAAATCCGGAGAGGGCCTTTTTACAAGGGCATGTAGAGATAAAACAAAGGTGTAGTGGCTTTAAACTGAAAGAGGGTAAATTTGGATCAGATATTAGAAAGAAATTCTTCACGATGAGGGTGGTGAGGCACTGAATATGCTGCCTAGGNAGCTGATTGAGAGCTTATGGGTCAGGATTAAAGGGAAGGTAGGGACAAGTGACATTACAGTGGGGTCTGCTACAGCTCACCAGGCAGGAACAGCGAGGCAATGAGGCCCTCTATATACAGGCAGGAGCAGCCTCACGTTCACAAGCTCTGGTCCTCATGGTAGACTTCAACCACCCCAATATCTGGAGGACAGCTCTGGGAAGACATTATAACAGCCTTCCAGTACTTAAAGGTGGTGTACAAGAAATCCGGAGAGGGCCTTTTTACAAGGGCATGTAGAGATAAAACAAAGGTGTAGTGGCTTTAAACTGAAAGAGGGTAAATTTGGATCAGATATTAGAAAGAAATTCTTCACGATGAGGGTGGTGAGGCACTGAATATGCTGCCTAGGGAAGCAATGGATGCCTCATCCCTGGAGGTGTTCAAGGCCAGGTTGGATGGGGCTTTGAGTAACTTGGTCTGGTGGGAGGTGTCCCTGCCCATGGCAGAGGAGTTGAAACTTATGATCTTTAGGTCTCTTCCAACCTAAACCATTCTAGAAGTCTAACATTTTATATCTCAAGTTAAGTATCAGTTTCATAGCTCAGTTTTGTAGACGCTCAAAATCAATTGCATCCCTCCCCCTCAAGGTTCAGCAATTGTTTTAATATAACGGTAATAATAATCATTTATTTTAATGGCTGTCAGCTACTGATGATAAAGCTATCAATTTTTTAATTAGAAACAGATGTGTTTGACAACATTTTGCACAAGCCATTGAAATATATTTATGGGTTTCCTTGAAACACCCTTTGGGAGTAAGACATAATGAACTCTCATGTAAAAGCTTCAGTAATATGGATAAATAAATGGAATCCGAACAGTTAAGCTGAGCACACTGTAGAATGGCCACTGGTTCTATAAACTGGAAAGTCACACCAAAAATCACAACAGGCTGCCCAAGTGGTAAAATAAAAAGGAAAAAATGAATGTCCAACCCCACAACTGTTCAGACAGCTCCTTTCTGAGGCAGTGTACAACAGCCCCCAAGATAAGCTGTAATGTCAAAGGACTTTTTGCCATGATAAGTGTTTTCATGCCTGTTCAAACACAACTGTCAGACAAAACCACACCCTTAACTGAAAAAGCCCTTCTCTCACAAGCAGCTATTTTCAAACAGAGAGAGAGTCAGAGGGAACAACATATATTGCTGAGGGGGAAATCATAAAATGGAAATCACATGTTATAATAACTGAAGCAATTAGATCCATCCTTCTCATATGTATGCATGTATAGACACTAGAGCTTCCAAGAAGCTACAATATCAAATGAGAGCCACCAAGCTAACAGAATATTGTATTTATCACAGAGCATGGGCAGGTGGTTTGCAAGTACTATAACACAGGTTCTCCATTAAATTTTTTTTTGTCAGAAAAAAAGGCTTTATAGAATTTATACCGCATTTACAGATATGGAGCATAATTTTAAAAAATGTTCTGAAATTATTATTAATATTTCACCTTTTTTATCATTCAAAATCTCCTTCCTCCTCATCCTCTAACCCAAGAATACTTCATCACAGGATTCACCTAAGAGAAAGTGGTGTTACAGAGTTTATTTTAAACAAAAGAAGAAAGTGCTAAGACAGAAGTGCCATGAGATTACTCACATTAACGTCTAAAAAGAAGAAAAATCTCAAATTTTGAACAGCTTACATTCCTCAGTACTCAGTCTGGATAGCTAGATGATGCACACATAGTTTTAAACACATTTAAACAGTGAAGACATTGAGCAGTACAAAATAAGAACCTACTATAACTTAAGGGCACATAAAAACCCAAACCCTAAAATCTAAAAAATTATAAAAAATATTTTAAAACCACCAACATTATATTTGGTCTGGGAGCTCACTGTGATTAATAAATACATCCAAAACTTTAATATTAAACTCATTTCAACAGCTGAAACCTGCAACAAATCTAAGTTTTTATGCTTCTGGTAGTTTATAGGTTCACTGTTTCTCACCCAAATCATCACTGTTGTGGGAACCTTGGGAAGATTCAAAATGTCTCATACATCGTAGCAGAGATCAGCTAACTACATTTCTTAGAAAAAAAGTCACATTTTGAATTATTTGTAATTACCTGTAATGGGTTATTTTTTGCTCCTCCACACCTAGAGAAAATTGTTTTTACTAAGGCTGTAGTTGACAGGATCTGACCTAATCTAAAGGCTTGCTGCCACTGAAGGACTGAGCACACCTCTTTACCCCAGCTTTAACACTATGGAAGTCAATTCAGAATAAAAATATACTCTGAGAAGCAGGAAGAAGGTTGTGACAAGACAACAAGTGAACCTTAAAAAATTCCAGATAAACTGCAAAACAATTGCTAACTAAGAGAGAATAGGCAAAACCCCCACCTAGTTCACAGAATCATAGAACAACCAGGTTGGAAGAGAGCCACCGGATCATNCTCTCAGTCGCTCCTCATAAGGCCTGTTCTCCAGCCCCTTCACCAGCTTCGTTGCTCTTCTCTGGACTCGCTCCAGAGCCTCAACATCCTTCTCGTGGTGAGGGGCCCAGAACTGCACACAGTATTCAAGGAGCGGTCTCACCAGTGCTGAGTACACAGGGAGAATAACCTCCCTGGACCTGCTGGTCACAGGTCCAGTTAATTTACTTTTTTTAAGTTCAAGTGAGGTACCTTATGCAAATTTTACAAAAATCAAGTCATTTCAGAGAAGAAAAAAAAAGAAATAAAAAACTTGCCCTGTTCCTGGTAGCTTACAACTTCTCTGTACAAAATAACGTGAGCAAAATAGCTGTAAGGAAGCACGCGTTAAATTTATAAAATAAATGAGCACACGCTTCTCAGCTTTTGATACAATCCGTCACTAGAAACTAAGATTGAGGGTACCCATTTCCAGAATGTAGAGCTTCCAACACCTATTTTGACAACATCATAATTCACTTTGTATTCATTTTTCTCTGGCAGTTCTTTCAACAAGTTATCTCCTCTCACACCAGAGCTATGGCTCTAAGTCTAACAGAGGTGAAAACATATCTGACAGGAAGTTACTGGGAAAGGAACAAGTGAGAAGCAAAACAAATAAAAAGAAAATAAGTTGTTTTCTTTATAGTTGTGAGATGGCAGTCTTTGAGGAGCAAAAGTTACCTAAAAAGGGTCAAGTAAGTGACAAGTCAGGCAGTGTACTGGCACGGGGAGGGAAGAGCTCTATTTCGGATGCAATCAGAAAAGCACAGGGAAAGAACAGAGGAAAGAGCAATTTTATGGCCAGGAAATACTGTGGAGAAGGGGACTGTGGAAAGCTATGGAGCTGAAATTAATGCACGGGGAAGTCATAAAGTGACAGGTGACAAGAGGAACTGGAAGGGTCAGGCAGCACTGGGGTGGTGCAGCACTGCAGGAAACTGAGAGCTAACTGAGCCATTGCAAACAGACAAAAGTTCCCGTGAAAACTGAGTTGGTGGAAGCAGAACATCCATCTTCAAAAAATAAGGTTTCATTATCACTTGGTATCTGAAAAAAAACCCAAAACAACAATCAAACCTGTTTATAAATTAGCACAGTTACCACTTCACTCAACATTCTTGTACTTTCTGTATTTTTTCAACTTTTCCTTTACTTTAGAACAACATTTACCAAACCTGATCCTTAAAAATGAAACAACTTTGTAATAGGGAAATTATTTATTATACGCATCACAATTTCCATCATTTATAGTGAGAACATTTTGGCAGCAATGACACTGGATTTGTTCTTGCCATTTCAAATGTTTCCTACTGAACTTTAAAAAGGAAAAGTTGGCACTATCTTCGGAAGTCTAAGAACAAAGAAAGCAAATAATGAGTGAACTACTAACTAGACAACATACATAACATCATTAACAATTACATTCTTTTTTAGCAAATGTTCCTAGCTCATGCATCTTCAGAATTTCCTCCACTCTTTGTTTTCAAACAGGAAGAGACTATTTCACAAACAAGAACAGTTATTTATCTTGTACTGAATGCAGGCATCATCATCTTGCTTATTAAAAGAGATGCTGCAAGTTAAATATGGGACTAAAATTTCAGTGAAATCCAACAATGTGTTTATTTGACCATAAGTGTTGTATCTATAGTATCATACCTTCATATTTATGACAGTAGTTCAAGAAAAAATATGTTTAAGAGCAAGGAAAATGAAAATAAAATAGATGATGACCCAAAAATGTACTTGAAATACATCTATTCTGTAAGCAATTATTTTCTATTTTCACCTTCTCCAAAACACTGAAATTGAAGGCCTAGCACAGTGGGTTACATCTAGAACTGGCAAAAATTTATTTGGGTTGATATGAGACCTCACACTATACAGAAGAGTCTTAAGACTATATAAATGTTCACTATTACTTGCATATAAGAGCTTACTAACACTTCTAATCTTATTTCCAATACTTACTTTTAAAAAATATATCTTGAAATGGTTAAGAACAAAAAATAAAGCCAGAAATCTGCTTCAAATTAGACCTAGATTTCCAAATATTTATGAAGGGCAAGAATCTATGTAACAGAACTGTCAAAACAGCAGCTGCTACAGACCTTTTACCATAAAAAAGTCAAATTGCTTTCCGATTGCAAAAAAAAGTTATAATTTACTTCTTTTAAAAATGTTTCATTAAGACATACACTTTTAATATTGCATCCTTCCTTAACTGGTAAAAAAGAAAAACAAAAAAACAAAGCACGCACACACACAAAAATCCAACAACCAAGCGCCAACTTGATAGTTATAGAATCATAGAATAACCAGGTTGGAAGAGACCCACCAGATCATCAAGTCCAACCATTATGTGACTTAAAAAAACAACTTTTCTTCTGAAACCCAGAGTTTCACAAATGTATCACAGAATTTGCATGTAAATGAGAAAACAGGAATTTCACCAGTGTCTTGCATTTCTCTGAGCACAATGTGGAAGTACGAATTCTGTAAACTATCATGCATTTTTCCATTGGCCACAAGTGGCAATGCAGTGAACACACTTTTTCTTTTAACTACTTTGGTGTCTATTAGCCCCCCAAATAGCTTACATTTCAGTGAAAGGCAAAGGTTTCAATGTTACAATTCAGATCAGTACCATGGTTTTCAGATAAATTTATCTTATGAAGTTGTTCATACATAAAGATTGAAGCATGCACACTGAACTTGGACTTCAAGTGTCCCCAAAATGAGTCCTCATAATTACACAGCCAAATGAAATTATCAGAGCTTGACTTGTCTGGCATTTTATTTCAGGAACCTGAGTCTCAATTCAAACAATCTTCTCAAGCAAAAATCAGAGAATTCTGCAATTAATCACAGAATTGCCAGGTTGAAAAAGACCTTTGAGATCACTTGAGTCCAACTGTACCTGTCAACTACTAAATCATATCCCCAAGCACTTAATCTACTCCTCTTTTAAATCCTTCCAGGGTTGGTCACTCCAACCACCTCCCTGGACAGTCTGTGCCAGTGCCCGAGAACCCTTTTCAGTGAAGAAATTTTTCCTAATGTGCAGTCTAAATGTACCCTGGTACAACTCACAAAAATCTCAAAGCTAATGCAGAGAAACATGACAGGAGACAAAAATTAAGTCTGAATTACTGATTTGCTTAATTACTGATTACAGAATTGCTGATAAGGCAAGATTAGAACTGAATTCAGGAGCTGTCATAGATCACTACATAGGAATTGCAAAGGTTATGCTGTGGCCAGGTCATCTTCAGTAAGTGTACAATAAAACAAAGAATATCAAGTAGTAAAATGATCTTCCCTAAATTTGAACCCACCACACCCCAATATTATTTCTGCTTCTCATGTACACTTCAAAAAAAAAAAAAAGATATGAAAATCAGAGATGAAGGAAGAGCTACAAAAACAGTCCAGAGAGTAGAAGACTAACTTGTAGGTCTCAGTAATTCGACCTATTTGGTTAACCAGAAGGATTAACTTGTCATAGAGGTGAAAGGACCTCTCTGTCCTGCTAACAAAAGTACAGAGCCTTTTCACACTTGGGAGCGAATATCAGACATCTGGCCCTCAAGAGAGAAGGAAGTTTCCTAACCATACACACAGACAATACCTAGTAACCTTACTTTAAAAATCTTTACAAAACACAAGTTCTAATCGGACTTTCAGAATACCTTTTAACTGTCTACCCCAAGATAAGTCCCATCTGCCTCTGAAATCTATGAATCTGACCTTCCTTCTTCAGCTTTGGGAAAGAAGTGCCTGCACTTGCAATATGCTCGTGTTATCTGCAGCTTCCAAAGCACTTCTAGTATTCCAGCACTTGTTTTTTGCTTGTTTCTTTTTTTTGAAATAGCACCTTCTTCTGCTGGTAGGTTGGTGACAGCTGGAGACCGAATGTCAGACAGAAGGCACAAATATTCAGAGACAGTACCAAAAATCCGCTTTAATCCTTCTCCTGCACTCAGGTCAAATTGATCAGACTTGCAATTAGGATAAATTTTCCCTCAGACCATGTAGGGCATCCCTTATTTCTTAATGATCTTCTGCACCCTAAAATGCAGATCTCTTATCCGGATGATTCAGGCATATCTTGCCCAAGAAATTTCAGTGACAAAAACTACACAAATTCCCAAACACCTCAGCTTGCCTCAATGGCTTCTTCGGTGAATTCTGCAGTTCAGCCCACTGAAACTGAATTGCTTAGGCTGTTTTTTAAAGTTAAGTTTAACAGCCTGTAGAACAAAAAGGGTTGCACTAGAAAGAAGATCTCTCTCTGCCTTACTGACGAAACTATGACATTTGTTCAATGGAAAACATGGGTGGCAAGTATTTTTCCAGGCTGCTACATTAAATTTTGTCACTGATGTCACACAGATTCAGCTACACACACCACTCAGTATTTCACAAGAATATGTCAAGTCACTAATATTAATTTTCATCATCTAATTGTGCAGAAACGCCAAGACAATGTAAAATTCTAATAATTTTTCATTATTAATATTCATGCATGGTGGGAGCAGTACCAGAAAACAAACCAACATTTATTTTTGCCATCGGGGTCATCAGTCCATACAAATAAAGAGGTTTAACCCAAATGCTGTTTATTTTTAGGTTTCTGTGAACCCATATGCACTCCCCAAGCCTCACACCAATAAGCCAGTGCCCTCAGATTTCTGAACACAGGTCAAATCAGAGCACTGGATTTCCAAAGGCAACACCCAGCTTCATCCAGCAAGTATTCAGAAAGCTTGAGACAAACATCAGCATATGTGACCCAAAAATGAACGCAAGACTTAAGCTGAATTTATAAAAGCTGCTAGGCTTTTAATTCCAACAATGTATTTGTGTAAAACACATGCACATATCAGTTTCTCAAAAAAAGAGCCCAAACTGGCTAAAGCAAAACTAGATGTTCAGTTTGCCAATATAATAATTCAGGTAAGTAAATTTTCAGACAGATGTATTTGAAATTTGATTTTCCTAAGAAACAACACACCTAGAGTCACAGAAGTTCCCACATTCCCTAGCAGTCCCCTGGAAGTAAAGCCACCTGTCTACTTACTGAAAAGAGTCTACTGCTGCTTCACAGAAAAGCAAGTTCAAGGAGAGGCACAGTCATTGCACTGCTGGCTTTAGACAGACACAAGAAGTAGGTCAGGACCTACTATCAAGGACAAGGTTTTACAACAGTCCATCATAAACTTGGGGATACAACACAGGTCAGGAGGAAAGGCACGCAGAACAGGCTCTTTCCCTCACTGCATGAGAATGATGGAGTTCATAGGCAGCTCTACCAGAACGCAAAAAGGTTCAGAGCTCATCTGAATGCAGGACACAGTACGAGTTGTAAGTTGTCTAAAAGAAAGTCATACACGTGCTCTAGGTAACAAGACAAGACAGAAAATAGTTCTCTTCAAGATTTTCTTTTGACCTCAAGGTTCATCAAAATATGCAAAATGAAAAAGACCACTCGACTATGCAAAATGGCCACAGTCACATTGTTTCAACTGGCCTATAAGGTTTTATAAGTAATATTTTCTGATGGTATTGCCTATCCACTGCTATGTTTCTTTTTTTTTTTTTTTTTAATAAACGAGAGTGGACATAATCTACCCTTTTTAAAATGTTTGTTAGGGTTTTCAAAAAGGCTATACCAGGTCAGTATCCAGGAAGACAACAAAGCAGCAAAAGACCCCACCCACATACCCACTGCTATTACAGATATTAAATACTGAAATAACTCCTGTTTTAAATCTAAATTACTTTTAACGATCACCACTACTGAAGCCACTCAGAACCTATGCTTTCAAAAAGCATTATGAAAAAACAAAAGCAACAGAAATTAAAATTCATTTTTGAACGGGAAGACAGATGCTTCCCTGATGCTTTAAAAACACAAGGTATTTCAGTTACTTTAGGCATTCACCTCTAGCATACTAGTATTATGATGCATAAAAGATCAACTGAAATGCAGCAGTGCACAGGCGAAGCGGCCCCATGTTGGCTAGGATCCAGTTATTTTCACACAGACTGAACAGGGAGGGATGAGATGTCTGAAACATGCTGGCAAAGAACAGAACAATGCAATTTAACCCTCTGAACTACTCTGAAAAAATAACCTCTCCCAGAATAGCTGGCTGACATTTTGCATCTTTACTTACTTAAGAGGGAAAAGTAGGCAGACTTCTTGCTACAGTTAAACAGAGAGCAAAACTACTACTCCAGACTTGTTACAGTTAGGATTTCACTTCCTGAAAGCATGACAACTATTTTATGGGTTTGGCTGTTGTTTCTGGTTTTTTTAAGTTAATTCAAGTTAAACTCTGAAAAATTCTCTCATCCTTGAATGCAGGACCTGTTGACTTACTCAGTTCAGGTAGTACTCTCTGGAACAGAAGATTTCCTGGGATAAAATCTTAAACTGATCAGATACAACAATGATCAGGTCATCTTTGTTTTTTTATAAAAAAAAGAAAAATAAAAATGCATCAACAATGTTAGAGCAAATTAAAATGCACTGTATTCCAGGGATTTGGGTCAGCCACAGAAATTATGACAGACTGTAAAGGACAATTCCAGACTTGACAGTCCAAGTATATGAACCACAGAGATCACCAGCAGTGAAGGTGGCAAACGTATGGTTCCTTCTAACTGCCTACGGGCACGTATGAACAAAGACACAGGCATTGCTCCTCAATCTCACCTCTAGCACAGAGAAGGCCATACCTAAGGAAAAAATTTCTATTTACTATTACTATTCATTTAGAAGCTGAAATGGGTATATTTAAAGAGGGGGGTAGGAAAAGATTCTGTAGGGTTAGCCACAAGACACCTAAACATCAAGACTACACCTACTGGAGTAAAAAAAACCAACTTCTCTGTTTCACCATCAAGAGAGCCTACTAAGAAACTGAAATTCTAAAAATCAAACACATCAATTATCAGGTTTACAGTATATTCCAATTGTGTTAACAGAGCTCAGAGATTTATAGAAGATTTCTGCAAAAAGGGCTGTAAAAATCTAAACTCTAGTTCAACTTCTTCATTTGCCAGGAAGTATTAAACCTTAATAACAGCTTTTTTAAACTCTTATAAATCCTGATTTAGAAACAAGACATACTGAGTTTAGCAAGGGTAAACTAAAGAGCACACAAGCACTGAGCTTATGCTCTGAGGTGCATGGCCTTGAAGAAAATCTAATTTGCCCATCCATCAACAGTGATAATGAGTTTTCAGAGTATGTGAAAACTTCCCTCCCCTTCTTTTTTAAGAGCTTATACTTAATTATACAATTTTTACCTTACTCAGAAGTACACCAAAACTGTGTATGATATCAATGTTGATGGATTTGCAGGACAATGACATCATAAATCTTAAGTATGCTGTGGCAGCATTTGTTGCTACTCAAAATTATGCAATAAACATGAACAACAGAAACCAAGAATTACATGAAATTCTTTATGCCTTTCAGGAATTGTTAACAACGGTATACACAACTGGTGTAGCTACTCTAAAATACACAAAAACCAGGACGAAGATACTAAGTTGGTGTGCCACCACTTGGCAACTGAGCCACAGGAATGTGATTCTTGATGAATTCATGATTAACATACTTAATTTTGGAGATCCTACAACAAATGCCCCACAGGAAAAAGCCCTGCATTATTAAAAAGGACTGGTTGGTTGAGACTTGTGGGAAACTAACCTGAATATTCATGAATAGATGCATGAATCCAGACATTATTTTCTCACAAAGAATCCAAGTCACTAAAAAAACGGCTGTGGCGATTAAAGAGAGTACAGGAATTACGGTGGAACCAGTAAGTTTGATATTTAAGCAGCACCAATACTGTTGATGGGTTTGGTACCAGTTTGAGCTAGAAGAGAGTAAATCAAAGCACGTGCAGCAGAGACTAGTACAAAGACTGGAGATTTTAAGTAGGCTTGAATTAGGCCAATGAAGGCACTAGAGATGCTGAATCTTCAATTAATTTCTCCTGTATGTTCAGCTGAACCTTTTCTAGGTGGCACTTTCAAGTTCTTTTATAGCACTTCCCATTTTTGATGGGGGAAGGATGGAAGGAAAGAAACCCAAATTAACTGTGACACCAACTTCATCTCTTGACACAGTAGAATTAGACAGAATTTTAAATGTCTGTATGCAGAAGGAAACAAATACCTTTGAAGAATGCAAGCCTAAGTATTAATTCTGACATAATCCTTCTATGTGAGATTTTTATACTGCACTCACACTTGGAAACAGCTTTGAAATGTGAGTCTCTCATATATATTGTCAACCTATTTCCAAATTAGACAGCTAACAACTAGGCTTCTTCAAATTCAAAAGAACTCCTGTAGATGGCAGCTAACAAGTCCTTCAGGTAGATGAAAAGTTTTAGTAACACAAAATGGTTTACACCAACCTTCAATCCACCCTACACTGAAAATTTCTGAACAGCTGCTAAAATACATGCCCTGTAGAAAGGGCATTAACAGTGTTTTCAGAGAAATCTTTGCAGTTAAAGACAAAGTTTATTCCTTTACACAGTACCCAAATCCAACAGGATTCTCCAAGCATGCTCCTGACAACTATAATCTACGGATTAAAGGCGTATAAAATATGCATGAAAATCTTACTGGAGCTCATTTTAATTTAATATTAGGTTGTTTATTGTTACCTACTAGGAAACAGTGTATCAAGAAACTGCTGTGAACCTTATTTTAGGAGCAATTTAATTATGCTTTTCTTTTCCCCCACCAGAATTACGCAGTCATGTTTCCAACTTATAGGCAAACCTCAAAAGTTGAGCATGCCCCACAATGCAACAGATGAAACACCAGGAGAAAACCATCTCCTGATGATGCTGTCTCCCTCATCAGGCAAGTACTGTGCAACTGAATACAGCCATATAAATTAACATTATGCAAACTCAAGACTTACCTATCAGCTGAGATTCTCAAGACTTCCGCCTGACAGTGGTAAAAAGATGCTATTTACTTTGCCCTGGGGGCTTTCAGAACTACATGTGAGGAGAAAGGCAGTAGTCCAGTCTCTCCAGTCACTACTGCAAACCACACACACACATTTGTTTAATGGCCATTTTAGCGAAGTTACTTTCAGAATCACAAACACAATTGTCGACCAAGTCCAGACTTCAACATTCCAGGAACTGTGGTCACTCTCACACTTAACGCTAAAACTATTTCTTAATTTCTTAACCAGGAGGCTGCAAATATTCAACTCAAGATTCAATAAAGGATAATGCACAAAACTCAGAAGGACATGCACATGTGTTGGCACTGCAGGAGGATAAGGACTAACCCAAACTTGATACTTAGTTACTGGAGTGGCTGCAGGGCCTGGCACACCACATCTAGTTAATGGACAGAACAACTTACTCTGCTGTTATAGGGCCACTCAAAGCTGCCCTTGCCACCAGTCAAGCTGGCTTTATTTACATTCTAGGTCTGGTTCCAGCCACCTAGTCCCACATCCTAGGGAACAGACAGCAACTCTCCCTTTCATTCTTCCACATATTCAGCTTTGAGAACCAGTCCCAAGCACACAAATCCACTCCTAAGGTTAAGTCCCAAAACATTCATGAGAGGTGCGCATCTACCCTAAACAGCTGATGTATCTGAAGGTCCCAACAGTTTTTGTATGGCTCTAGAGCTTTATAAAGCAAAAACTAAAGCCATTATTAAAAGAAAAAGAAACAAACTGAAATCCTGCTTCTAAGCATCCTGCACTTGCTGAATTCAAGTCCCAATGTAAAATATGAAAGGTTCCTGTTCTACACATACCCACGCTTCCAGATTAAACTGAACACTAACCATCCACAAAGACCAAAATCTTTAGGCAAGGATTACTGTAGTTGACAAACATTTGAAGATTAATATGAAAAAAATCAATGATTCTACACATCTGTCTTATTATTGGTTGTCTAAAACTATCCACTGACTATCATACTATCTTTATTACTGATTTTTACTCAGATCCCTATCCAGGCCACTCCTATCCACAGAGAAAACATCTTCCACCTTTCAACAGTACCACTACCAATAGCTAGAAAACCTGTAAAAACTGAGTACACATGCTTATGTTTACCTAGTAGAAAACAGAAGCCTTTCCCCATTGTGTTCTAAAAAAAATCACACCTAGCCAGCTTTGGGCTTATAAAGCCAGAAAGAGAAATTAAATTAAAATAATGAACATCAAGGATACATAGTTGTGTCAAATCAGTTGAGAGTCAGATAGAATCTGGAATAATCCACACAACACTGTCAAAGCACTTTTATTCCTGAGTCAAATGGTAAAATGAGCTCCTTCTGGAAACCCTACAGCCACTATTCTGTTGCTGAAATACGTATGTACAGTTCTTTCAAGTTCATTGAAGGGCTACTGGCATAAGAAATTGCAAAATGCAGTGAAATGCACACAGTATTCTAAGTCAGAATTCTAAACCTAGCTTTTACAGTGATTTTCCAAACAGCATGCAGTTGGATGCACGCCAGCAGTTTCTGCCCATGTGAAGTCCAATTGATCTCAACAAAGTTGGTAAACGGCTCTCCCAGGAGACTGGAAAAACAACTGTGAGAAATGAAAACAGTAATCACTTGCACTGTGTATTTGGTTTTATGATGGTATTACTTTATATGCAGCAACATCTACTCTTTAGGTGTTAGTTTCCATATTTTGTAAGTATATCATGCTTTCTCAGGAGTACAGTATCATTTTCAAACTTCTCTTTGACAGTCATTCCTTAGGGTGCCTGCTGCATCGCTGAACCTACAAAACTGTTTGCGTGGTTGTGCTATGAGCCAAGTAACTGATTAGTATACATAATTTGTAAACAAGCCCCTCCTATACAAACCTGCAATCAGATCGGTTCAACCGAAGATCCAGCCCTTAACAGATTTCAATAGAATCTAACACGCCCGCATAATTAAAAGTATTAGGCCACAAACAATTCCTGCTTTGTTGGAGTTGTTCAGTAACAAAGCACCCAGTGAAGCTTATGAAATCCAACAGAAAACGTATAAAAATGTATTCTGAAGGGCCACATGATAAATTATACTGACTATCCCATTTTTAACATTAACATGCTACCCTTCTGTGCAGATCCAGACACTAAAGTATTCCATTGTGTCTCTCCTAGAAATCCCTGCACAAGATATATGCAGTCTATGCAGGCCATTCAACCTCAGCAGCCCTGGAGCCAGAAGTTCATAGCTGTGGGTTTTTTTAAATAAACAAACAAATAAATAGAACAAAATCTGACCATTCCAATGCTCAAATAGTAAGTTTTAGTAAACTGTGCTGATTTCATATAGAAGACACTCTGTAGTATTCTCTTTTGTATTATAAAGTGTTTCCTGTAGCTACAAGAATAAAAACCATTTGGGGTTTTGCAGGTAAACACAACTTAGTCTAAAAGGGAAAACTTATCAAACTCAACCCAGGAGTTTAACTTTTCAAATATTTTGATTAACCACGACCAATGTACTAAGATTAGTGTAACACACACTTGCAGCAACTCATTGATTTATGTTTTACATCATGAAAAACAATTACATTCCAACACATCCATTAAAACTTATAGGGAATGTGTAGTCTTACTTTGCATAGTGCTAAAATCTTGGCTGTAACAACACCTCACAGCAGCACATCTTAAGGGTTAATACAGAATGTGACTTTTCAAACCAGCATTTTAAACGCATTCTGTGTAAAAAAAGCCCTAGATAAATCCTCTGCATAATGCAATCCAGACTTTTAAAACTGTTTCTGACCTTACAGTATCAATTTCTTTTTCTATTCTACTTCATTTTCTTATCTGTCTTCCCTAAACTAAACCAACTTTCCCTCCTGCCTCACACTTACATACTATTTTCCTTCCTACTAGTACCAGATCTTGCTCTAGAATTTCAGAGACCTATCTAGTAACAATGAACAAGAAATACTTATTTAAATAAGATTTCCCCATCCCTTTAATCTCATGAACCTCTGTGAGCATCACTAAAAATCTGACAGTTTTATGAAGATGTCCCATGACACACGACAACCATAGAACTCACTAGTGTTAATTATTATTTATGAGTCTATTATCAAACTTATCCCAGATCTTTCTCTACACTACCCTGAAGTTCCTCATCTACTCTAGTCTCAAGCAACAGTCTCAAGCCTGTTACCTCAAATTTAATTTGTTTCGGTTTTCTAGATCACTAATACTATAGGAAGAAATTAATGGTAACAAAATCTGGACAGCCCATTCTCTGGTCATCACTACAGTTCCTAGTTGCAAGTTTGCTCTGTGAAGATGACAGTTTCCACCAACCAGTCCTTATCATTCTTCACACAGAAACTAATCTAATCCAACATGTCTTGGAAAGGATATACACTCACTTCTTTGGGGGATACAGGGGTAGGACTTTTCTGAATGAATTAAAAAATTAGATATCTAAAAATGCATATAAAGCCAGAGCTTTCCCTTCTCTCCAAGGTTTATTAGTATGTTCTCAGTTAACAAACAAATTGCCTGGCTCACTGCACGGGGGAAACTGATAACCTCCCAGGGTCATACTAGTAAAGCAAATTTGAAAAAAAAAAGAAATAATTACTGAAAGCCAAACATTTTTATTACTTCTATCACTCCAAGGCAATAACATTATTTACATTAATCTAATACTTCTTCAGTTATCATGACAAATCCTACATGGTCTAGTTGAAAAACATACTTCAAGAACAAATAGTCAAGGCAATAAACTTCTACAATTTTCCTACTGCCCATACATTATTTCAAAATGCCATCATTCCTAAATACACTCCTGTTGCAAGAGCTTTAAGATGACATTTCTTAAGTCATCCACTCCTTGGAGCCAATTGCCAAACAGTTTGAGACTAAAAAAAAAAAAATCCAGTTTATTACATGAGAATGTCTCTAGTTCAAATGTACTTAACAGTAAGCGAGACAAGATAGAATGGCTAAATAATACAGCTGATTAAGTACAATTTAGTCAGTATTCATATAACAGTGAACACTTCCACAAGCTCTAAAGTATTAACTATTCTTTATCAGCTTTCAAAATTATAACCATCAAGCACTTTTCCAAAGAAACTTCACTATGGGATGTAAACAAGCTGACATTAATGCTTAAGCATGTGCGAAGTCCTGTAAGTCATAGATGTCATGCCTATGTATTTACTAGTCATGTTAATCATTATGTGTGAATACAGTAACTTAAGGGAATAAAATCTACTACTCAGTCTTCTCTGTTAGTTCTGAAAACATTGAAATGCTGTTAAACTTGTGAATAAAGAAAACATATCCTCTTTAAAGCATGTATATAGGGCTGCATGCTGCTTTGGCAATAATTTATACCTAAAAATCAACAGGAAATTCAACTAACAGCTGAAGGGAAGTCAATAATGCACATTAAGCACAGTCAGGAAGGAACCTTTCAAACATTATTAAATTTCTATCCTGTCCAACTCAAAGTACTTTCCATGCTTGAACTTCCTTCAAAACATGAAGCTTTCTAGATGAACCTTTAGAACGAATAAGTAGAGAACAGAAAAATATAAAGCACATACTGTATTTCTGCCTTTTCTGTTTGCATAAAAGCCATGTCCTGTAACATGCGTTACTGATACAGGACACAATTGCACAAATGAGTGTTTACAAGTTCCCTCCTGGGTCTGAAATACCTCAACAGGAATTAAAGCATGACTTAACATGTCATAACAATTGAATAAATTAGAAAAATATTGTAACCTCAGTCAACATTAATTCCTCAATTTGCCAATTAGTGTCTTTGTGTCAGGGAGAAGGCAGTAGAACCATTTCCTTTGTCAAGTGGCCTTTAAAACCACCAATCTTCTATTAGGCAGAGATATGGGATTGTCTCATTAGTGCAAATACCACAATACTTCTTAAAAAAATAACATTCCAAGCTTATTAGATGGAAAGAGTCTTAGGGCAAGGTAGAGGAACATACACAGTGACACGGTATATAGGGTTTTCACCACAGCCCTTCAGCTTGCGCCACAATTTTTTAAAACAGATCTGAGGAGAATTCTCAGAGAAATACAAAGACAACGACATAGCTGTGGACATGCTGTGGGCAGCTTCCTTTATCCACGCAGGACAGCATGAGAAGAAAACTGTACGGGGCGCATTATTAAATCTGTTAGGTTATTCTGTATTTATTTGAGGTTTCTTAATGCAAAACATAACACACAGCCACTTCATAAGAATGTAATGTATTATACAAACTAGTATTTAAAACCCCTTACTTCTCTAATATTTATTATCCTTTGATATAAGCACTTGCACACCTCAGAATGCAACTGATCTTCTTGCCCAAGAAACAGACCACCTGCATTACTACAGGTCTCTGGACAGCAACTGGTCAAGTTACTGCGTTATATTTGACTAGCAAGACAAGAATCATGGTGAAAAAAGAACCATTCTGGATCAAGGAGTTCAAATTCCAAGGTACTGTGGAAAACTACAGTATATCCCCTTCTCTCCCTTATAAAAGCTAACCAGCTCCATCTTAAAGACAGTCTTACTCCACTACTCACAAGGGAAGGCTGTTCCAGACTTCTATGCCTCTGTTGCTTAGGAACCATCTTTTCTAATTTCCAGACAAGGTTTATTCTTGGATAGTTTATACACATTTATTCTCATACCTAAGACTTAAGAAGCTCATTTACCCACCTGTGTTGTTTCACTCATTATTATGATGAGCAACCACTTTCATGCTTTGTTTTCCCAGATCCAACATAGTTGCTGAGTGCCCCCTCACAAAGCCAGTCCTCCATTCCCTGAGCCATTCTAGGAATCAGCCCCCATACCTCTTCCACTCCAAATAACCTTTTTACTTGATGGAGGGTGATGGGAATTAGACAACATATTCCAGACAAGCTTTTACCAGTACCAGAAAAAGTCAACACCACTTTATCTCTTTAAAGGAAAATATTAGTACAGGAATAACAGAATACTTGTTATGCTAATACTTTTCACAGCTGCTGACTTTGATAAGTCAATTATCCTGAAGTGCTTTAAGATCTTCATTTTTTTTAGTGCTATTTAAATAAGACTTCTTTTCCTACTGTTTATGTCCTAAGGTCTCAACTTCGTTCTCTGCAAACCCTACTTTAGTACTGACATTGCCTGATGTTTGATAAGAAAACACAAAATAGGCATAAGAAGGAATGCATCAATTTTTTAAATGAAAATACTAAATCTTGAAATCAACCCTCGACAAACTGCACCACTAACATACTTTCAATACATCACCTTCTGGTTATCCAGTCCTATGCATGCTTGACACATCCTGGCACCATTTAAAATCAATTTGCACAGGAACACCATTCTAGTTCTCATATGGACTTATATCGCACGTTACATGACTCCTAAGTTAAAGAGGTCAGCTGCAGCCCTGTATCCTCTATAAGAAGTCAGGTACCTTATAAAAAGAGCCATTAGGTTTCTCTAACAAAGTCTTCCTCTGTTGAGAGCTGCATCAGTTCACATCCCATTTTCCTCTTAACTCCATACAGACCCCAGCTTCTCTTTCTTAATTCAAGGCATCCCTAGCTAATAAGGTCACAGTAATGATTCAGTAACTGTCCCAAAACCAACTTTTCCTCTAAACATAGTGACTACTTCTGCTGCCTGCCAGCCAATATCTTTCAGCCTGGACATACAACACCAAACCCTGCAACACAGACCACCTACTTCAAAATCCCAGGGTAAATACCACATAGTTCCACTGGTCTACACCCTGGAGTTCAACTAACTTGATGGAAATAATTTTTATAGACTCACTTCAGTAACACCTATCTCTGTATGTGTTTTCAAAACTGTCTTCATTGAAAATTAAGGCAAACTTTTTACTTGTATCTAAATTATTTTTAGTCTTATTTCATTGTGCCTGTGCTTCCTGACAAGGCAGGTGATCAGTCCTTTTCATGTTTTCTGCTTACTCCTGATGCTCCTCTTCAGTTTGCTCTTAGTTCAGCCACGCCAGAAGCAGTGAAAGTACCTCACTGAATAAGCTCTGAACATTGCTGTAAAACTGAAAGCAAGAACATTTGGATGCCAGACTAAGTTATGGTTTTTGCAATTTGAATGTTCACTTCTATAATTACACTTAACAGCTTTTTGTAACACTCAGATTTAGGTCTTTTTTTTTTTTTTTGCTCTAGTTGTTTGTTTCCCCCCTATAAATGATGTGTGCCTTAAAATGAGAATAAAAAATTGTTACAAGATCTCCCCAGAGACAGAAAAAAAGAGAGGGTTTAAAATCTCTATTATCAATACTTTAATTTGAGAAGACACTGCACGGCTATTATAAAACTTACTTGAAGGAAAAAGAAGTCTGCAGAAGCCAGGTTCGGATTTACAATTACTATAGCAACAGAGAAGAGGGAGGGGAAAATTACTGTCTCAGATCATCACATCTTCGAAAGAACAAATTTAAGTTTTGTTTCAGTCAAACTTGAATACCTGAATACTGTGTGTAGTTCTGGGCCCCTCACCATAAGAAGGATGTTGCGGCTCTGGAGCGCGTCCAGAGAAGAGCAACGAAACTGGTGAAGGGGCT
>WAAB01010975.1:317355-417776 GCA_013389865.1 Piaya cayana | reverse complement strand
GATGGGTCTCTTCCAACCCAGTGATGCTGTGATTCTGTGATTCTGTGAAACGAGCTCAATTTATCCTATTCATTAATGATTAGCACTTCAAATTAAGGATTAAATCAAACAAGCAAAAACTGTAGTACAGGAAGTAAAGAAGCAAATACAAAGTTTCAGACTGAAGAGCCTCACCTTTTCCTTCTAACATTAAATATATGGTATCACAACAGGTCTTCAAACCAGTAACTCATTACAAACAGAGTATTATTTAGGAAGGTGACTAGTCCTCATTAAAGGTCTGCAAAGAAAAAGAGGCATTTGAAACCTGCTTAATTCTTAAGTGATGCCAGTAAGTAATTATACCACAATAGCGTTCCCCCATTTGACTTGGGCGTATACGAATTTCCCAAAATATAGTTCAGTTCTTAAAGAATTAGCATATTTCATATGTGAACACAGTTAATGACTTAACAGCCTGAAAACCAGAGAACACAAATATCCCAAGTAATGAATTATTCGCATCTCTTTTCATTATGCAATCTTTAGCAGTCTTTGTACTTTGAGGGTTATTTTAATAAATGCTTAAAAATTAGCATAACAGACACTATTCTGGTATCAACAAATATTATACTAACGTTAATGACTGAAAAAAGAGCAAGAAAAATAGTAATCTCGGTCTTCTGGGGAGACCAGCTATTTCAATACTTCAGCCCATTTACATTAGATAGGATCCCAAACCCATTAAGCATATAGCCGAAGTGGCAAATGCAGCTACAAAGACTCACTTTTGACATTGAGAGCTTTGCTAGAGGCATGGAGGAGTGTCTCCCCACTTTAATGGCAAGTATTGACCCATAAAGCCTCCACGCCTCAGGCAACTTGTCAGCCAGCCAGAATGTTCAATTAATAAGGCTGCCCTCATAATTTGCAAGACTGACCAAGTCCAGCTTTTCTGGCTGACATTCAGACTTCAACCACACTTCCCAGCCTTCTCTTCACCACTTCTGGCTTTTGCTGACTGGCTGCCAAAATGCTCTTTATCTTCTGGTGGTTGGGCAGGCCAGAGGAGAGTTTGAGAGACTACCTTCCTCCAATTTGTGCAGCAAACTGTTCACTGTGTTCTCTGCTCCTGGCTCGTCCCCAAGTTGCTGCAGTGAGGGAAAAACTGAAGGATTCTGGATGGCCTATCATTCCATAACTGTGAAACAAGGGTATAGGCATCTTCTCTGAGGTTTCCTTGTCTTTAAATCAGTAAGTGATCAACAACAAAGACTACGGCAGATGCAGAAGTGAACATACAACCTGTCAAAACCCTTACCCTATGCTGCAATGACAAACAGCCTCTCTTTCCTGAAGAGGGGCAAGAAGTTCAGCATTTGATGACCAACATAACTCAGCAGCATCAAAATGAGTGCAGGTCCTAAAGTAGACTGAAATGGGAAAAACATATAGGCAGACATTCAGTCACAAGTAACATCAAGGAGAACAACAGGATGGTCCTCTCCGAGTCAAAGACACAGAAATCCATCATCTTCTCTTGAAATATACAAGACATAATACCTTTCCCTTAAATTAAGCATATTTTTTTTTTGGTCCCTCTTCAGCCAAACCATGTATGATTCACTTGCTCTGGCAAAGCTCTAAAGAATTAATTTTTTTACCTAAATAACCATCTAAGAAAAGAGGAAAAAAAAAGAGATTAATTTCATAGTTGATTTAAGCAAATATCCAGAGATCATTATTAATTTATTTTCCTGCTGTTAACAGATTCCAAAACAACACTATATTGCAAGTGTTCTACATAATCAAATAAATTTTTAGTGTATACTTCTGGCCACCAACACTTTATGAAAAATAATTTACAAAATTAAACACCCAACATCTTCGTCCTTAATTCACTCAAAGATATTAAACTGTTATAAAATGCTTCCAAGTTATCAGTTAGAAACAAAATTACTAGAATATCTTTGAAAAAAAAAATTATTAGATGGTGAGTTAAATCCAAGATGAAATGGGGAAAAAAAACCACCCAAAAATAACAACCCCTGCTCAGATTTTGCCATATATACGAGTAGGCTTAAAAATTATATCCATAGTAAGGATGGAGTTTACTTCAGAATCAAAATGGAATCTTGTGCCTCACACTGAACTTGTTACTAAAATCATATGGAAACCTGAAGTGACACTTCAAAACGAAACACCACATGAAAATCATGAAAAACTTCTCAGTAACTAAAAGCACCTAGTTACCTCAGTAACTAAAAGCACCTATGTGTTTCCCCATACATGAATCCATCCTTTGCTCCTGCCTTCCTTCAAGCCCTGGTCCACCGAGGCTGGTCATGCAAGTGGCAAAACACACTACAATGGGTTCAGACCTACACACTGACTATCAGGCAAAGGTGTAACTGCTACGCAACCAGATGCTCCTGCTTCTTAAAACACACAAGGAGCTGTGGCCCCCTCTTAGTGGAGGTATGAGTTTGGGGCTCCCATTACCACATTACTGGTAGATGCTGTGGGTTTGAAGTCACTGTTTCCCTGTTAAATGTAGCCGAACATAGCTAAAGTTCAGGAGTTACAGAGAAGAAAATTAAATAAGTCTCTTTAATTATGGAATACTTAAAACTGTGCTGGTTCAAGATCATTATGCAAAGCTAAGTTAGACAAGATCGGATCTCTCAGCTAATGCACAACAGCAGCAATGTCTTATTTGGCTGGATTTTAGACAGAACAGATGCTTCACATGCTTACATACTTTACAGATTTTCACAAATATTTTGTAGTAGTAACGCCTGAAGAAATTGTTTCATCTGTTAAACGAAAACTAGAATCAAAGTACGCCTTACCCTTCAACCCCAGAGTCTCAATGCAGTAACCTTATGCTCAGCCGTATACAACAAAATGAAACAAACAAACCACCATACCAACAAAAAATAAACCAACAAAAAAACCCTGACAAACAAACAAAACCTCTACACAACCAAAAAAAAAGCAGAAGAGGTCAAGGTTTTCCAAATACTTTCTGGTTTAATATGGCATTAGCTATAATAAAGCTGAAATAGTGTATCACACCTCTCAAGATTCAAGATCTGAAACCAGACAGATATAAAAAGCATAAAAAGCACCACAACGAATATTTTAAATATGCTAGTGCAAGCCAAAACCAAACACAAAATAAACTAAGTTTTCATGGCTGCAAGTAAAAATTAGACGTTTTAGCCCAAAGATGCTTTTATATGTTTACTGATTCCAACCAAAACCCTAGAAGATCTATACATATATAGAGTATATATAGAGAGATTTTCCCCTAATCTTTGGTGCATGAGTGTACCATAGCTTAAAATTTATCTACTCATTAAATGTGAAAGTATGAAAGATACCATAAAATGTTACTGATTAACTGCATTTACTGCTCACCGTTTCCATGAGCCGTTTTCAGCCATTCAATGAGGTATATGGAAGACAAAGAAAACCTCAGAACTCTGAAGTACTTTGCTCTCTATCTTTTCAGATTTCGTGACTCAAGATCTCAAAATCATGCATTACATACAGCATAAAAATCAATAATTTTAAAAGACAAAACCAAGTTCATTAGTATATTAAAACACAAAGGAATATTAGTCTGAAAGAGCACAGAAATGCCAAATCTCAGTTGTAAAGAGTTCTTCATCCTCCAGTTTTAAAATTGAATTTAAATGTACGTTGATTTTTAATTAATCTGTGGGGAAAACCACTCAAACAAGTGATAGCGAACAACCCTCTTGATTCCCTGTCTGCTGATCCGAGGCTGAAAGGTTGATCTGTACCCAACAGAGCTCATTTCTCAAAATGCAATCTAAGGAGCAAGGTCATAAGGAGGAAGTTAGGAAGGTGCTGAAGAAGTTGTTACTCCTGTTTGGCAATGCCTTCAAGGACACCACTTTCATTTTTTTCTTAAGGGTCAAAGAGTCAATCCAACAAAGTCAGCAAGCATACATGGACTGGTCGTAGTTACTCAAATCCATCTGCATACTGAAACTTAATTTGCCTCGAGATGAAGACTAGTTGTAGTTTAAAATTCCCTAAAGTATCAGTAATAGTTAAACCTTATTCAAGACCTGGACTGTTGGTCAGAACGTTAAATCAGAGCCCTCATGACACATAACGTCCTCTCAGCTTATACTCGATTAGAAAAAGCAGCAGTTCTAAAAAAGGTGTTTCCTGGAGTCTCCGCCCTTACAACTTTTGCAACTACTAACCACTAAAATTTCTGAACTGACAAAACCACAGTAAACAACACCCTCTGCCTGGTAAGGAAGAAAAACAATTTTTGCTTCAGCTTGACTAATGATCATCAAGATTATTCTCAATAAACAGAAGATGCTTACTGAGATGACAACACATGTTATCATGAAGTTAGGTTGAACATTCCATTAAATTACTACACAACCCTGTTACCGTATACACAATAATGATAGGAAATGTAACCACAGAAAACGGTAATTTTAATGCAAAAATTACTCTAGATCAAAATCTCAGTATAAGCAGTGCTTTTTAAGCATTACTGCCTCTAATGAAAAGCTTTCCTCAGGAAATAAACTGGTTTACACAACTCGCGTTTTACACTTTTCTTTACCGACAGGTTTGTATAGCTACTGTTCTCAGCGGTAACAAAACGTATTACGGAAGAGAAATGCTGAATAATCAACAAGACTAGGTAATGTCTTCCCATACCCCTGAGAAGGTTGATTAAATTACATGAATGAAAACCTCAAAACTCAGGTGACCAAGGAACATCTACTATTTTCAAAAAACAATCAATCTGCCTTTCAATCTGTGAATACAATAGATCTACAATTTAACAGAAGGGTTTTAGACGTATTCCTCAGCAGATGTAAAATGGCCTTCCAACAGAACAAGCGATTTAAACTTACGTTCATAACTGCTTACAATCAGTTTTTAAATATAAAGCACCTACCGCTCTCTAAGTGTCCAAGGAACGCTTAGTTATGGTGTGATTTACTAAGATAATGCTATTACAGACATTGCCTTCAGCCATGCAGCATGGTCCAATGGTAATTTCTAATTTTAAAAAGTCATCAAAATCAGAAATTTAGCATTATTTTTTTACTTCATGGCCCCACACTCCTCTGAAACACTATCCTTCATAAAAGCGGTGGGCAAGTTTTGTCACTATTATCATCTCCCCCAAAGCAAGACTGGCTTATTTGCAGAGCAACAGTAGTTTGGGATTGACACATTACTCACTATTCACCACTGCCACAGTTCTTAAATAATTAAGAAAACTATTTCTACAACTCAAAAAAGTGGTGGGTACAAGTTTTACTTTCTAACATCCTCTGAGTTAGAGAGCATTTATCACAAATAAGTTGTTTGCTTACTAGCAATCAACATGCTGAGCATCCTTCTAGTCTCAAACTCCACTTATGTTATATTTTATTCTATTTACTTTAAAAATTGGCTACTTCAAAATTCAGCTTTTTCCTCCTACATCAAGTCACAGAATGTTTGTTGAGGAGATTTGGTAAAAGCACTTCATGCTGCGAAGCTACCCTTCAAAAAGCAAGACTTGAATGGGATGAAAGTAGCTTTATTCTCACTCCTGTGAAGTTTGAACACAATCTCATCAAATGATCTGGTCCCATACGTGCAAAATAACATTTAATATTGATGGTGATTCTTAAAGAATGAGGACAGCAAGTCATCTTCTGTTGGAGACATAGAAAAAGAACTGTCACAGAAAAATACTGATTCAGTAAGTGACCTCCTTCACTCTTCGGCATTAGTGAACCACACTCTAATGCACTTGCTGGCACAACATGTCAGCAAAAGTGCTTGCCTCAGATGAAGCACAAATGTTAGTTTCTCACACCGTTTTTATGATAGTTAACCATAAAAAGAAAACATTCAGGCAACACAACAGCTTTTGGATAAAAAGCACTATTCCTTAGTGGGGAACCTCATACAGAAAACTGAACTCCAGTAAAACGACAAGACACTTAAACATGCAAGACACATTTATTAACTTGCTACACTGAAGACAGAACATGTCTTTTCCTGAAAACTCTATAAAAAACACCCAGTTCAAGTTTCAGAACTGCAAACTACATAGGACATCATATTCACTTAAGACTATTTTTATATGATCACATCAAATCTGCTTACTTAATATAAACAAATAACAAAGCCACCTGCTCCAGAACAGCCAGCCCATAGTTACATTTTTTCATCACTTGTTATACAATAGCCCTGAAAAGAATATTTCCTTACTGAGGCACTGAATTGTCAGATCAATCAATTTAATAAAGAAAAATGGAAGCCTATTTTAGAAATAGCTTCTATCTCTTTATGTTAAAAATGAATTCTTTACTCTACAAAAAAACCCCAAAAACCTCAACAAGACCAAATGTGCAGCATTTCAGAACTGGCAAGTATTCTACTAGCACAGTCATGCAGTCACGTTACAAGGACCCGGAGCCGTAAATAGCCTGTGTGCAGGGAGTACCTGTAGCTTCCAGAAACGTACATGGAAATTATCCAGCAGCTGCTGCAGTTTGAGAATTTGTAAGCTGAAGTTAAATGTGTTTTGTACAGCTCCATATAAGATATAAGTCACCATATAAGAAAAGAGAATACTTTTGGTATATGATGAGATACACACGAGAGCTGGGGTTGTTCACCCTGCAGAAGAGAAGGCTCCAAGAAGACCTTATAGCGACCTTCCAGTACCTAAAGGGGCTACAAGAAAGCTGAGGAGGCGCTGTTTACAAAGGCTTGTAGTGATAGGGCAATGGGTATAAACTGGAGAGGGGCAGATTTAGACTAGACATAAGGAGGAATTTCTTCACTGTGAGAGTGGTGAGACCCTGGCACAGGTTGCCCAGGGAAGCTGTGGCTGCCCCATCCCTGGAGGTGTTCAAGGCCAGGTTGGATGGGCCTTGGCCACCCTGATCTGGTGGGAGGTGTCCCTGCCCATGGCAGGGGGCTGGAACTGGACGATCTTTAAGGTCACTTCCAACCCAAACCATTCTATGATAACGTTATGATCTACGGAAACTTTTCAAAAAGCACATAATGAAACAAAACCAACAATAAGCTTACACCATCGAGCTACTGCAGCATCTCATGAAAGATTTAAAGCCAGTGCTATTCCCAGCCCCTTCTCTCGGTACAGACACAGATATTTTTTCCAGCCTGACTGGATTTTCCCCTTCTCTAATCGCTTGTTTTACCTAAAGCAAACGCAGCTTCAGAATCAACCTCAAAAGCAGCACAGAGCCTCTGCAGCAACTGCGTGCAGAAAGACGTGACGCTTTGTATCAGAAGCAGACGGTGGAGATGCTCAAGCAGAGATGCCCCTTCCAGCAGGGGAAACCAAGCCTGCCTGCTGGGACCCCGCCAGCCAGCAGCCCCGCAAGCGCACTGAGCCCTGTTTCGTCCTGAATCCTCCACAAATAATTCTGTGCCACCTGCGTTCTGCCCTCACAGCTGGATGGGCAGGGGGAAAAGGGAAGGGAGGGGGGGGAAAGGAGGGGGGGGGGAAGAGGAAGGAAAGGAGGAAGGGGAGAAGGGAAGGGAGGGGGGGGAGAGGGGGGAAAGGGGAAGGGGGGGGGGGGGAGGGGGGGAAGGGAAGGAGGGGGGGGGGAAGAGGAAGGAAAGGAGGAAGGGGAGAAGGGAAGGGAGGGGGGGGAGAGGGGGGAAAGGGGAAGGGGGGGGGGGGGAGGGGGGGAAGGGAAGGAGGGGGGGGGGAAGAGGAAGGAAAGGAGGAAGGGGAGAAGGGAAGGGAGGGGGGGGAGAGGGGGGAAAGGGGAAGGGGGGGGGGGGGAGGGGGGGAAGGGAAGGAGGGGGGGGGGAAGAGGAAGGAAAGGAGGAAGGGGAGAAGGGAAGGGAGGGGGGGGAGAGGGGGGAAAGGGGAAGGGGGGGGGGGGGAGGGGGGGAAGGGAAGGAGGGGGGGGGGAAGAGGAAGGAAAGGAGGAAGGGGAGAAGGGAAGGGAGGGGGGGGAGAGGGGGGAAAGGGGAAGGGGGGGGGGGGGAGGGGGGGAAGGGAAGGAGGGGGGGGGGAAGAGGAAGGAAAGGAGGAAGGGGAGAAGGGAAGGGAGGGGGGGGAGAGGGGGGAAAGGGGAAGGGGGGGGGGGGGAGGGGGGGAAGGGAAGGAGGGGGGGGGGAAGAGGAAGGAAAGGAGGAAGGGGGGAATAGAAAGGAAAGGAGGAAGGGGAGAATGGAAGGGAGAGGAAACAGGAGGGGAAAAAGGAAGAGAAAGGGCGCAGCGGGGGAAAGGAAGGGAGGGTGAGAGGAAAAGAAGGGAGAAGGGGCCGGGGGGAAGGAAACAGAAAGGAGAGGGGGCAAGTGAGAAAGAGAGGAGGGAGTGGGAAGAAAGGGAGAAGGGGAGCAGCCCGCGGGTGATGCGAGCTCGGAGCGCCAGCAGCATCCAGCGCCCCGCGCCTCCCGCGGTGGGGCGGACTCGAACCCACAGCCCCGCAGCCGCCCCCGGGCGAAACGAGCTGGGCCCGCACGGACACACTCGTGCACGCACACGCAGCCCTCCGGGCACCCTCCCACACCGTGCTCTGGTGCACACGCACCCCTGCACACGCATCTTCCTTTCCCCCCACCCCGTGCACACGCACCCTCCCTGCACGCCCCCGCAGCCCCGCTCACCCCAAGGCCGGAGGAGAAGGCGCCGCGGCGGGAGGGAGCGGGGACGCCGGGGCCGCCGCAGACGCTGTCTCCGCTCCCTCCTCCCCCGCAGCCGGACCAGCCCCCACCCACCAGGGTGCGGCTTCCGAGCCCGCAGCACAAGAACCGCGCCGCCCATTGGTCAGTGGGAGGTGCGGGGGCGGGGGGAGCGGCGGAGAGCGGCGCGACCATTGGTCGGCGGGAAGGGGGAGCGGCGCTTCCATTGGTCCGCGGGCGGCGCGGGGGTGGAAGCAGCGCTCCCATTGGCCGCTGGGAGGCGCGCCGGGAGGGGGGGTGTGAGCGGAGTGCCCATTGGTCGGCGGGAGGGGGGGAGGAGCGCCGCACTCATTGGTCGGCGGGAGGGGGGAGCGGCGCTCTCATTAAACACAAGAGGCGGGAATCGCTCGCTCATTGGTCGCTGAAGGGGAGCAGCGTTCCCATTGGCCGGAGGGAGGGGATACGGCGCTCCCATTGGCCGGCGGGAGGAGGGAGCCGCGCGCTCATTGGTCGCTGAGGGAGAGCGGCGCTCCCATTGACCGGCGGGAGGCTCTCGGGGGATGGTGGGAGCGGCGCGGAGGGAAGCGCGCGCTGCGTTGAGGCGGCGCTCCGAGGGTCGTGGGGCGGGTGAGCGCAGAACAGCGACGTGAAGACGCCCTTGACGCGGCGATGGGGTTTGTGGTGGAGCTTTCGTCTCAGAAGGGAACGGAGCGTCGTCTGAGAAGGTTCAGCGAGGCAGAGTCTGGAGCACAGGGGCTGCGGAGGCGGCTGAGGGAGCTGCGGTGTTTAGTCTGGAGAAAAGGGGGCTGAGGGGAGGCTTTATTGCTTTCGGCAGCTGCCTGAGAGGAGGATGTGTGGAGAGGTGAATGCTGGTCTCCTCTCACAAGCAATACGACAAGAGGGAATGGATCGTAGAATCACTTGGTTGGAAAAGACCTTTGAAATCATTCAGTTCAACCACACCTGCCCACTGCTAACCCATCCCTGAGCACATCGTCTACTCCTTTTAAACACTTCCAGGGACAGACTCGACTGCCTTCCTGGGCAGTTCCACTGCCTGAAGACCCTTTCTGTGCAGAAACTTTGAATAATGTGCACTCTAAGCCTCCCCTCAAGTTGCACTCAGGGAGGTTTAGATTGGACATTAGGGAAAATGTCTTCACCAAAAGATTTATCGGGCACTGACAGAGGCTGCCCAGAGGAGTGGTGGAGTCTCCATCCCTGATGGTGTTGAAAAAACATGTGGATGTGGCTCTCGGGGAAGTAGCTTAGTGGGCAGGGTGTTGTGTTGATGGCTGGATGGTCTTAGAAGGTCTTTTCCAACCCTAGCAGTTCTACAGTTCTATGTTTATCGTAGAGCAGGCCAAGAGAGGGGTGCAGAATCAAGTCATTGCCATGGAAGTGTGACAATGAAGAGTTGTCACACACAGTAGGCACGGTGTGTCATGCTTTAGTGTAATTACTAGTAATGAGCAAATCATGTCTGAAGGTTTTTTTGTAAGAAGCATTGCCGTAAGCCTTAAACATCAAAGTCACCTCACCAGTCTAGTGCTGAGCCCTGTTAACCCCAGTGGATGTGTTTACACACAAGATAGCATCTTTTAGTCCTTTTTTGAAGTCTAATCAACAAGGTCTACAGGTGCAAGGTCCAGCCACTTGCCTCATGTGTTGTCTTCTCCTTGGGGTGTAGATGACTGACAAAATTCTCCTTTGTCTTGGCACCTCACTTATCTCTACTTTCCTTACATAGCAGTCAAAATGTAAAAAAGCTTGCTTTCTTCTTGCCTGGTAAAGTAGATGGAAGTGTGAATCCTTGTTAACACTAACTCAGCTAAGAAGTACTGCTTTGTTTTAAACTGAATGCTTTTCTGCTCCAGCTCAGTGCATGGCCATAAGACCAGCAGTGCAAAGCAAGACAGGGCTGTTAGGACAGCAGCAGTGGCCAGGGATTGGGGGAGGGCATGACAATTTATTCCGCTAGCAGTGCTGGCTTAAAGTGTTTTTATAACTGCTGGGCACGGTGTCACAGGCAGCTTAGGCTGATCAAGAGATGTGTTCTGTCATCTCACCTGTTCATCTGATGGGGAAACGCTGCAACAGAGCACTGTTCCTCTACCCTCCTCCTTCGCTCTCCTGCCCTGTGACCTGTCCAAGGTCACCATCTCCTGCTGTCCCCTGCCTCCTGCCTCCCACTGCATGGTGTCCTATATTTATGAAGCCAGAGAAGATTTTGCTTCACCTGGCTAAGCTGATGGAAAAAACAGAGGGGGGTGAGCTTTTCTCGGCTTTCTGCTGAGTCAGGTGGCTCAACCAACTCACTTTGTAGCTGGAGGCAGCTGAAGCTGGTGCATCACAGAATTAATCTGGCCTGACCAGGCGCCTGAGCTGCCTCTAACCTGACTGCAGGAACGTCAATGCTGGTGCAAAGGCAAAGGTGAGATTCCATGGGTAGAAATGTAAGGGAGGGCACATATATACTGATGCGTACTGAAGAGTACACAGTGCTGCAGACATGTGGCATGAAAAACTACCTGAAACACCACTTCTGTATTAGTTAAAGCATGAAGAACCAGTCTGTGATAACTAACTAGCTGGGCTTACAGTATTGCAGCTACAATATAAGGTACAATACAGACCATGCAGTATTTCTCATTCTTGACTCCTTCAATATCTTTGAGCTGCTAGTGACAGGTCTGGAAAACTGACCCAGCCAAGCTTGTTGGCAGTAGGCTTGTGCTTGCTTTGCACATCTGCAAGGTACTAACCCTGGCCCTTCAAACACCAGGGAAATACTACCACGGATCTACAGCCAGCACAGCATTCCCACGAGAGCTGTCAGAATGTGGTGCTGTTCAGGCAGTATCAATCCACTTGCTGACTCATCCTCAGTGTTTTCCTTAGCAGCCTCAGGCATCAGCAGCCCTGGGCTCAGCTTACATCATATAGTCTCAACAGGAGAGTCAGCGTGAATGCATTCATTTACAAATTATTCAGTTTTGCATTACTAGGTATCAGAACAGTATCACTGTACAATTGCCTTTATGCAGCTGACATCCTTACTTGCCATTAGTGCTCTGTGGTCATCAGTTTGCAGCCATCTGTGAGAAGCACAGGACTAAGCTGATGTTGCAAATCTGAACATTTATCCATTATATGGGGGTGCAGTCATTCCACATAAGCAGTTCCAGGTCAGTTTTCTCACCTGTAGGCTGGGAATGAGAGCATCAAAATAGATCTTTCCCTCTTGGCCTACCAGGAGTATTTCACCCCGACAGTGTATTCATTGGGCAGGACTTGCTGACCTACCATCATCGTTTGTTTTCATCTCATGCAAACTTTTTATTCCAGTTCTCTGACAAAATTCTAGTTCCTCTACATGGAACAATGCCAATATGTGAATTCTCTGCTGGTTTTCCCGTGGACCTCCAAAAGGCGAGTCTCGGTGCTGAAACTTCCTTGTCAGGTAACAAAGTAAAAGCCAGTCCTCAATCAGAGAGGAATCATACCAGACTTAGAGTGGCAGGAGGGTGTGTGCACAAGCACAAATTATCATTACCAAATACCCCATGAGCAGCCCTAGCAGGGCTGTGCGTCTCACTGACGGCCAGGATTCTGCAGACACTGGTGTCAGAGAGGTTACAGACCTGCAGCATTGCTACTGAAAAGCTCATGAGGAATTTTACTGTGAAATTATTGAACTTAAATGTCTTTTTAAAATGATGTAATAGGCCATCTTAATTTCAGCATTAATAATATCTCATGGCATATGTGTAGTGCTGCTAAAGCTGGTCAGTGTAGGTAAGATTATGTCAAAAGTACTATTGGAAGCTTTATTTTTGTCCCAGCTGCATTCCTATTCTTCACAGGAGGGAGCTGCTCTTTTGAATTTTACTGATTTATGCAAGGAAGGAGAACTTTCCCAATGATTTGAAAATAGTAGGTAAAAACAATCTTTAACGTCTGTATCTGAGAAATATTTGATGTAATGGTGACATGGAGGGAGAAATCCTTATTTTGCTCTACTTTCATCTCCCTCCTCAACCAAACAAAACAACATCTGAGGTTTATTTGAGCTGAACAAAATAAGAATGAACTGAAGCAGCAGGTGGGGAAAGAGCAGAGCTGCTGGAGCAGCAACATACCAAACATTGCCAGGTTCCAGACAGTCTGTTAAACTGAGAGGCCACTTTGGCTCTGAGTTTGAAAAATATTGACTTTACTCTCAGGGGGGCAGAGGAAAATCTCATGATTGAAATTAAATGTAAACCTGGCTTCATGGTTCAAAATCGGTTAATGACAGTTTCAACTAAACACAACTAAAGGTGCAATGAATGCTTTAGCAAAAAGGAACTCAAGCAATTATTTTCTCTTAACATTGCAACACGACAGGGAGGTTTGGGTTTGTTTTTCCAAAATCCTTTTCCAAGTAATGCCAGTTGTTTTAATTGCAAGGCTTGTGATTTCCTAAGCATCATGTGCCTCGTAGATGTATTTTCTCTGCAAGTTGCTTCTATATCAATTTCAGTGTCCCTTGAGCAGCAGAGGCTGTTGTTAACTGCTCTCTAGTGACATCTTCATCCTTAGTAGGAGAAGGAAAAGTACCACTAACAGGAGCTATAACTTTTGAAGAGGTAGGACTTAAAAACAGACCCAGGTGAGTAAAAGAAAGAAAGGGAAAAGAAAAAAGATACTGGGGCAATTTTGGAGTAATGAGGGCCGAGAAGTATAAGAAAAATATTTTGAAGTATTTTTTAGTTATTATTACTATACACAGGAGAAAATTAATTAGTCGTGGAAGAAACCTTCTAGTATTAGAATATAAAACTTCTAATTCCTTTAAACATTTAATTTAAAAAAGGCACATTTTCAGCATCGCTCCCATGTTAGGGTGCAGATGGCATTTAGTTGGAAAAATAAATGAGCATGAATGTTAGCAAATTAAAGGACAACATAATCACTGAAGCCTAAACCAGGCAGCCTGTGGGGCCCCACCTGGTACATCTTGCCTTATTCATTCTGTAATAAAACCCTTTAATAAGTTTACACGGAACAGACCCTACTTTTTGTTCTCTGTGCTGCTGTGGTGTAGCTTTCACATCACCAGCCTTCAGTAGTTGCAAAACACTGTCCATGCAAAAAGCTTTCAAGGTCAGAATTTAGGTGCCCAAGAGCCTCATGAAACAAGATCACAAAGGGAGAGGGGATGAAGTAGTTGTCAAAAGGAAGAAAACATATTAACTCAAAGAGGGATGAGGTGCTTTGCCTTGGCTCTTACGCATCTAATCCTGAAAACAGGATTACACATTTCCCTGGTAACAAGACACTCGAAGGAGGGACATAGAGGTGAGGGAGAGTAACGACAATCCTGTAATTAAGACACAGCAACAGAAGTTGGCTACAAGACTTCCTACGTCCCCCAAACCCACAGAACTTAATCACTTCAGTTCATCCCATTTTCCAGTGAGCTCTAAAGCTATCCTCTACTCTGAAAGTTTCAGTAGCATTTGGTATTTTGGTACTGCTGAGCATTACAGTACAAGAACTGCGAGCTGCCCTGTATAGGAGATCATACACGTGGACATCTGGAGTGCTCCTGTGGCTGAAAACTAACCCTCGGCTTCAGAGAGCTGACTGTTTAGTAAAAACTACTGTGATATTGTGTGATTTGCTTGCTGCTTGGGGAAACATTCAGTGCTCAGAATATAATACTTCATGATTTCAATAATTTATGTGGTGCTCAGATGTTCATTACGTAAATTCTCCCTTAAAGTGTATATTTTAAGAGTAATTTACACATGGGAATATAAAATTCAATTAATTTCATTGTCATCTAAGTTAAAAGACATTCAGATGAGTATTTTTGCTAAATAACATTGTTACTTGCGTGAGAAACATGAGCCAAAAGACTTCTTAAGTTTTGACAGACCTGGCTCATTAAGTTTCCACCTGAAGTGCAGCTTTAATCTCTGGCTTCTGCCTAAGTCACTTTGGACAGACTCCCCAAATGACTTCTATGCACACGCTTAGCAGCTGCATTCCTGTTGCTTGAAATCCAGCACGGAGCAGGCTGGCCAGCAGATGTCCTCAAATTCAAAGAAACATGTTATTGCTTCAAATATCTTTACCATCCCTTGAACTTTCCAGAGCACGAAGCACCAGAGGCCATGAATACTCTTGCTGCAGATCTACATTCTTGTTAAAACCAAAGTTCTGAACTAGGGAACATGTGATAAGCTGCTGACCTAAGGCACCTTTATTGTCAGGAAAACTGCCCAGATATCAGATCACTTCGTGATATGTGACCTATTGATTAACAGGCCCTTGTTGAAACTTATATTTTTCAAAACCACTCTATTTTTCTCCCTAGAAGGGCAATCTCACCCCCCAAAATATCACCTGTAACACCTTTTTCTTGGAAGTTTAGGTAGAAAAGGTGAGTGTCTTTCCAAAACGATTACACATTATTTTGACTTGCCTAATGCCAAACACACAAACTGCACTTTTTGGCATAGCAAATACTGCCTTTACCCTTCTCCACAAAGTATTTTAAAGCTAAAGAGCTTGGTTGTATCTGCAAGATGCTGATTTGTGGTGAAGAGTAGAGTCAGCTTAATAGGAGATACAGCAGAGAGACAATGAGCCACATGCTCTTGCTGTGCCTTTCTTCCCTACAAACACCAGGAATTTAACTTCATCTAATTCTGCATTAAAAAAAAATACTAGAATAGTGTGTAGGAGCAAGATGTCTTGGAAGAGAAAGCATACGTGATCACATTTGTTTGGAACCCTTCCACCCACCTCTGGCAGGAAGAGAGGATCACCTAGCATTTCAGCAGCTGTACCTCTTAACTTGGATACCGGAGCTGTCAACCGACTGGGTTGTAAGCCTGCTGCACCTCTACTAACACACAGGTGTAAACCTGCCAGGTTACACGGATGTTTCTGAGCAGAAGGGCTGCTCGATGCTGAGAAATGGGAAGGTTCTCTTCCCAAGCAAGGTCCTGAAGAACACCTTTGGAGACCTGGCTTTCTTGCTCAAACATTCCTGTTTCTCCAAGATGCTCTTTTACTATGGTCATACTGGCATTTTGTGTCCACAGATAAAATGAATGCTTCAGTCCTCAATCCTGCACTTGAGGAAGCTTCAAAGGAAACGGAATATGGGTATTTCCCACTCCCAGCCACATTGTGTGATGACTGGAACCCCAGATTCCGTATAGTGTTGCTTTAATGAAGGTTTGCTTCTTAAGGGGGCTGAAAATTAATTCTTTTAACTTCATGGGTAGCAGAATCGAGTGCTATTTAACAAACAAAAGCATCACAACACCTGTGAAGTTTAAAAGACAACTGCACAAAGTTAGGCAAACTGGTGCTAAAAATTTATACACTTCAGAAATATATACATTTATATAAAAAAAGAAATTAACACAAATTTACATATTTGCAAATCTTGTATTACACAGGTAAAGACAGCGTTATGTCTTCTAGATATCAGATTATATAAGTATTTTTACAGTTTAAAAATTCTTTGGAGTACATGGTAGCAAAACAAATTGAAGTCTCTGCCCAGGGCCCCAGAGGCAGCACCCTGTAAGGGGACTGTCAGGATGCTGACACCCATTATTCCCAGGCAGAGAAATATAAACCATGTAAACAGAAAGTGCAAACACCACCAGAAACTAGAACTCACTCTTACAGTAACGCATGTATTTATTTGCCAGAAATATTTTTTAAATGCCTTGTTGGCTGAGCCTTATTCACAGAGGGGATTGTATCGGGTTGTGATGGATGCTTATTGAAAAATAAGATTTCTGATTTGTTTGAAGTGCTGCATATTCTTTACTTTAAAACTTATTTAAGAGGGAACAGAGATCAAAAGACTGACATTGTGCATTTCTTGCCTTGATTCCTGTCTAGTCCTAATAGTACATCTCTTTATTAAGGAAAATCCCTTAGGGATTAAATCCTGGTTTACAGAAAATTCTTTCTGTAATGGTTTTGTTAATGTCTGTCAAGTTGTGACCACCCATCTGTAACAAGATAAGAACTGACACGTATAACTCCGAAAAGGTAACATTAAAGAAAAGTTGATGGATGCAGATTCAGGCTGATGGAAACGAGATTCCTGCTCCTGTTGCAGGAGTGACAGGATTATTTTCTAACCCCCATGGCAGTCCCTTCCAAACCAAACTATTCGATGATTCTATGCTTTTTTAGAAAAAAATATTATTACAAGTCTTGTAAACATTATTGGATATATGAGACCATTTTGTAACAGTAATTCTGAATCAACAAAGTTACTTAACAAGTCATTAAAATTAAATGTCTCCTCTGTATTAAAATTCAGGAATAGGGTAATTTTGGCATAAATATTGAGCCTTTGGTTTCCCCGAAATATTAGGGAACAAATACTACAAGCACCTTACTAATGCTAATGATGGACAGCCTGATACTGCTCATAGTATGTTAACAAATTCTATTTTGCACACAACGACAAAGGGAGTAGTGATTTTAATAATGGAAAAATTCATGTCGAACTGCAAGAAGCCTATTTTGCACATGCAGTTTTGCAGAGTGCAAATGGAATGCAGAACAGAATGCAGTGGACTGGCAACCAGATCCTCAGGGACTGATCACAAAGATTTATGGAGTGACAGTAGTACCACACTCATGGTTTCATTTTGTGCTGTTTTGTTTTAAAGAACCTTTGAGGATAGCAATGTGAGAGAAAACTTCTAGTTAGAATTTCGGATATTCAGAAGATTCCCTTCCTTCCCCCTTAAATAGCCCTTTCTCTCCTCTCATACCTATTAACAACACTAGGGGCACCTCCCTTCCAGCAGAGAGCTAAGGAATGGGGCTCCCATGAAAGCCAAGTCAGTTATTCCACACCCACGGGGACCGTACATCATTCAGGAATGCATGGGGTGCCACAAGCGTATCAGTTGGATAGTACCCGTGGTACTGATTACCGGAGACGTAATCAGAAGTTACGTTTACATATGAATACAACACGGCTTTAAAAAAGCCACACTTCCCAATCATCCTTGCCTACAGAAAACCAAATTATTTGCACAGAAGTATTTGTTATTTACAAGTCAACTATACAAGTCACACAAAACCTCTCAGTTAAGCACCAATGCTGACTTAAGAAGCAACACTCTAAAGTCAAAAAATTAGTATTCCCTGTCACAAGTGACTTCTCATACACCTGGAGAAGCTTCCTGTTTCTGTACTGGTTGTTTTCAGACCACTCCTTTGTTTGTGTCCATTTTCCACACTCCCAAAAGATTAATCATAGCAGCAGTTTGATAAAAGGTGTAGGCATTGTGGACAGCTTTCACAGCATTATCCATTCAGATCTTTTTAAAAGAAGAGACCACAAAATCCACTGATCTGGGTCGTAAGGTTTTACCAAAAGTTCATTAAATGGCCTCTGCATACAAGTCATGTGAGATTTAGTCTGACTGAAACAGACTCACTTTCTGTGTGCAAACAACATGATGCCTGGCAGCAGCACAAGTCCACATTGAATTCAAGGGCAGTAGGGAACACACTTGTCCTAAGCATGAGTGAATTATGCTGCTCATGTCACCTTGGTTTAGAGTAACCATAAGGACACCGAAGAATCAAGCTGTCGTGACTAGGTAAGATGTGAGTGCTGTAGTATTCGACCAAACTTCCCATGTTCAAAAACATGATGTCTGAATCCAGGTAAAATTTGCAATCCTGTTGCAGAACAAAAACATACGCCATCATTGACAATAATTTTTCCAACTCCATGTTTAAAAAAAAAAAACCAAGACATCATCATCAGAACTAAGTTGTTCTTTCAAGCAAGCTACTGCTTTGCAAACTAGTCACCTACAGAAATAAGTCCAAATTAAATTCAGGAATTTAATATTCCTTTCTTTAGGATTTGACTGAAGCTGAAATTTAGATGCGAACATTTACAGGTGGTTTGTCTTTTGCACAACACAGCAACTAGAAAGCCCAGATCTAAGTACTCAGACTCACATACTAGACTAGATATTTGTAAATCAGCTTATATTTACTTTTAGGAATAGGAAGAAGTTTAGACTTCAACTTGTTAGTTCCAGTATTTACCCATCCACAGGCACACTTCATACACATACACACACACACAAAATTCATATGTGTCTACATGTGCACAACCCACGCACACAGCAGCTACAAACCTTTTCAAAGATTCTGTAGTTTCTCACTTTTTCTGCAGATTCATCCCATACAACCAATACCTTGAAAAAAAAATGCAACGCATTCAGTCTATGCTCTAAGTCAGTGATTATTAACAAATTTGTTACAATCTAGGCAAATAAAAAAATACCACAAAAAACATCACTCCAGTTATGATAGCAATTGTCTCAGATTTTCTTGTTTTAAGGAAATGGCACATCTAAATTCTTAAGTACTTTATCAGATATAAGACACAGTATCTCTAAAAAAAAAGGCTTTGGAGAGCAGATTCAGCAGTTGCAAGTTACCTTTCCAGCCTTAGTAGATGAGTTCCTAATACAGTACAATCCGTTTTGTGGTTGTCCCCGTGGGCTACTAGCTTTAAATATCCTAAAAATAACAAAGCAATTACATACGTTAGCATTTTCTGAATCAGGTAAATAAAACACCTAGATTCTAAAACTTCTTACTACAAATCTGTTTCAGGTATAATAATTCACAGTGTATCACAGCTGAAAAAATTTCACTGTTTAGCACCTCTCTCAGCAATGCAGCACAGATCTGCCTTTCTATCCCATCTAGCATCCGGGCAGAAGAGCCCCGTCTGGATGGAACAAAATCACTTTGCAAGTAGTATGCACTTTCAATTGATACATGAGCACCAAACTAAGTCTTCTAAAAAGCTATTTCCATATTAAAGAAATTTAAAATACTTTTATTGTGTTTTTAAACATAAATTGTACCTATCAAAGTGATCTTTGGACTACTGTTCAGTGCAGGTTTTTGTAGGACTTCTAAGCAACTATTTAAAAGTCACATTCTACCTTTCAACTTCGAAGGATTCAGAGGTATTAAGAAATATGGAAGCAGGCAGCCCAACCTGTAAAAAATATGAAGAAAATAAATCACTGTGTAAATCAATAACAACTCAAAATGCCAGCATCTTGTTATGCAGATAAGCTACAGCCAACAGTATCTGAAATTATTAATGCTGATTGAATCTTTATGCTGCTTACTAGTCATCTAATATTAAAATCCAGAATTTACCAAGGCATTCCTTAAAGGTGAAAAAAACCCCAAATCATCACAAAGAACCGTGCTTTCAAAAAGGCTTCCCCCCACACACCAAAATATGCATTTAAAACATTTCCTAAAGTACACATATGCAAAAAAAAATATACTCTTTGAGAATGGATCATCTGCTCGATCTTACTTTTTCATAGTCATCATCAGAATCATGATCAGGTTGATCTGGCTTGGAGGGCAGTGCTGGTTTTTCAAATGAGAAGCTTCTAAAACTCTGCCCATCTGGTGGTGATCTCCTGGCGGAAACAGAACAAAAACTGAAGGACACATCCTCAGGAAAACAGAACAAACGCACACAAAACACTGTAGGGATAATAGAAGGAGAATTGAAGAACAACTTTCAGTTTAGCCACCATATTGCAGATTAATTTAGGTTGGAAGGGGACCTCTAGCACAGGTCTAACTAGATGGGTAGCTGTGTCCAATCAAGTTTTTCTCCAGGGATGGAGAATCCACAGCGACATGTTCTGGTGTTTTACCATCCACATGGTGAAAAATTTTTCCTAGTATGTAGCTGTAATTTCTCCCTCTTAACCCTCATCCTATCCCTGCAGACCTCTGAGATCTTGCTCTGCACGCTTCATATCCACCCAGCCAGTAGTTGCAGACAGTAGCGATCTCCCATTAGCCTTCCTAAAGGCTGAACCAATCCAGTTCTCTCAGCCTCTTCTGTGTCTGTATGTGCTAAACATCTTGCTGGCCTTCCACTGGACTTGCTCCAGTATAGCAGTGTCTTCCTTGTACTGTTTTTAAAGAGTTCACTACTTGTTCTCAGAACTGCTAAATGATCCAGTGGACAAAAATATTCTCACCTGGCTCACCACCATAACTAGCTCCACATCCCCTGCTAAAGCTGATCTTCACATAAACCAAAACACATTTCCTGCCTCCACAGCAGCTTAGAATTGGTTTTGCAGTGCACTGAGGATCTGAAATAAAGGCCTCCTACTCACTTCAATCAAGTGAACTACAAAATATCAGTGTAATTTTTTTGAACTTCAGTTTATCTACTATTTATTTCTGAACCATTTCAGAAGCTAAACTCATTGCAGAATTTTCAAATTATAAGAAAAAAGGAAGCAAAAAAGCACAATATGGTGAGGAAGAGAGGGATGGTACAGGGAAGAGAAACAGATGTCGATGTGAATCTCAGAAACGTGCCTGTCTAAGAGGTAACTAATACATGATGGGGAAAATTAATAGTGCTTTCATACTTACTGTAACTGGGGACACGAAGACTTGTCAGGTTTAGGTTTGATTGCAGGGGGCTGGTGGCTCGCCACAGGTGGCTTTGGGAGCACTGGTGGCACAAACAGTCCAGGTTTACCATGTTCTCTTGGCACTCTGGGCTCTACTGGTTTTTCTGTAAACTGTGACAGCTTGGGTTTATTGCTTGGCAGTGGAGGAGGAGTTCGTGGTGAAAGGTTTAAGGTTTTTAGCTTCTCGCATCCTTCTGGAGTAGCAAGAGCCTGAGCTAGAGGCAGAGGCTCTGGAGGCAATGAGCAAGATTCTTTGACACACGTAGGCTTTTTGAAAGGAGGTACAGGGGGCACAGGAGGCAGCTGTTCACTTAGTCTCCGGCTTGAGGGTTGAATCTTTAGGCTAGGTTCAGATCGGCACTGTGACTGGGGCTCTCTCATGTTTAAGAAATCCTCTAGTTTGATATTAGGTAAGCTTCTTTTAGGAGGTGGTGGTGGTACTGGCGCACTAGATTTGCCAGCAAAAGAATTTGCCCTTGATTCTGAATAGGCAGCTTTTCTGACATGAGGAATTGGTGGAGGAGGGTAGGCTGGGGGCAGGACCATATCTACAGAAAGAAAACATGACACACTGAGAGGAAATACAGTACGTCAATCAATGAGACTTTTCAGATTTATTTTTCATGTACTTTAAAATGTTTCACTGGCATCTTGTCTGACAGGACCCTAAATGCTGGACAAGCATTTAACTTTCAGCACAATTCAAACGCTGTGTAGTTAACTCCTGCAAATTTTATTCAGGTGTGGCTTATGATGAATCAGCAAAGAGTTTTCCCTTTGCTAAAAATAAAGAGACGATATGAGAATCATTACCCCTCATCCAGACTGATGACCAGATACGGGGCCTTTCAGGGCAGGAAGCCTGCAAGAAAGCATGCCCTTAAAGGCATGTAACGCTTCCTCTGAATTGTTGCTGCTGTTAGCAGGACCTTTTTGACCCAAAATACCTCTCAAGATTAGATACCTGTGCATTACTTCAGTTATTTTACCACCTGCAACGCTTTAGATATGACTGAGCCAAATTAATTATCTGGTATTCTACATGAATACTGCCTTCACTGGGGGCCTTTCATGGTCCTTTTGTGAAGGGAATAAAGGAAATCACGTACCATCTTTCACTAGATCAGAAGTATCTGGCTGCAGGTAAGACTCATCCTCTTCTTCCTGGTCATAATCTGCAGATAAAAATCAACGTGTCAGACTCTGATAAGTACTCCTGGAACCAAGAAAGAGTACCGAGTACTTACTGCTTTTTAACAAACAAGTACTTTTCAGTTTGTGGTTTGTTTTTTTTTAAAGAGATGAAAAAAAGGTAAGAATTTCTGTTTACCCCTCTGCTCTTTAGGACAGGCATTTCCTGAAATTTTGATGTCAACTAAGAAAGCCATCACTCAACACTGGGAGATGAACTACACTGCACAGTTAATTTTTTCCAACTTTCAAGTTAAAATTTACTTTCTGGTGACACTTCCTAGTGTTTCAGCCTCCCTAAAAAAACTCAAAGCAGTTGCAGTTGCAGTGACACAATTGCACAGAAGCACTGGCAAAATGAGTTGGAAAAAAATAATCCGCAAGACCTAACCCTAGCACAAAACCGTTTATGATTTTGCAGCACAGAAGCCTAAGAAAACATAGGGATCTACAAAATAATTCATTCTCTTGCCTTGCTGTGGCAACAAAAACCATAGACTACAACAAATGGCTTAAATGGTTTTGATGTTGTTTTAACTGTGAGTCAGAATAATCAAGGTATGAAAACATGCTGCTTCCAGGCAGTAATTTCTCATCACTGAGTACGACAGGAGCCTCAAGGACAATATGCAATATTTCCCTAGACAAATGCACAAAAAAGAACAGTAAGATAATTGATTGATAAAAATCAATCAGCTCTTCTAAGTTTCCTAATTTAAGCTCCTTCTACACCTCTTAACACAAATCATGTTGCAAACAACCTTTCCCTCCCATGAACACAGAAGTGCTGAACTCCTACATGAAATGCTGATGACTCTTTTCCTCTGCTTTGCAGCAACTGAACCGGATTTCCTAAAAAGACTCACTCCTGCCTTTTTGTTCTAGTCAGGAAAAACAGTCAGGAATTTCCTTTCAGGAAATTAGAGTACTTGCTCCTACCATCCCTGCCTTAGAAATCTGAACGGGCAGATGTGAAAAGGCCTAGAAAAAGAACTATGTTGAACTTTGAGGTGAGGCTTCTCGTTAGATTTTACCAATGCATTTCTTGACAAGGAAGTTGGTTGCTGAAACACATGATGAATGAAGACATCACAGAAAGCCTGTCAGAGCATTCTAATAAAAAAAAACCAAGACACTCAGCCAGGACTGTCTACTGTGAAACAACTACGTCAATGAACAGGTCTCAGACTTTGAATAAAGACAGGCTGTTCTAAGAATGACATTTTTAGAGCCTTACTTTAAAAAGTTACTCAGCTTGAAAGTCATTGAAGAACGCTACCCTGTGCGTTACATACAAGCCCTGCCTGTGCCTAACGAAGATCCTTCAGAACTGGAGGGATGATCAATTCTGTTTCATAGTAAACAAACTACAACACAGATGCAGTAACATCCCAGCGTGGGTGCCTGCTTAGTTTGCAGGACAAGTGAATGAATTTTACAGTCTAGGTAGGAGGTAACTAGCTCCACAATGTTTTACTGCGCTGTCTCTACATGTTTTCAGAACCTACTTTTAAGCGATTAATATCCTACTATTGTAATTATATTCAATTACTGTCAATAATATTCAATCATCATAATAAAGCCCATTTTGTGTTTGCACACTATGACCTACAGGTACACTCAGAAGTTTTATCTTTTTGTTAGACCTACAAACTCTCCTCCATGCAGTCTTGTTAAGGTGTCAGACACCTCCTTGAAATATCTGAATTTCTTTAGTTGCCATTTATTTTTGCTGATGTTTTATGGCACAGAATATCTGCTTCTGATTTAAAATTACAACTACACATCTCATAAGAACAAGAACTTACAGCTGCAAATTGCATCAGTTTCCTTAAGCTATGGGACTAGTTCCTGCAGGACCCAGAACAAATAAATAAGTCAATAAATGAATCTTATTTATCTGCATCTAAATTTGTCACCTTCGTTATCTGCTGAATGATGAGAATACTTGATATCAATGGGACGTTCAACAGAACCATAGAAACTGTCTGCGTCAGAACCGGAGTCACTGCAAAAGAAAATAGAGCATATTCTGCATCACTCTGCTGGGTCTTGGAGCAGTAAACACGTTTGCCAGCAGGACTGCAGCAGTGGAAAGGAATGCTGGAAAAACAGAAGCAATCTACTCCTATTTCCTATTTTCCAATTAACAGCCTGATATGTCGTTGCTGTCATTTTAAGATTTTTGTTTTACACAAAGCTGACATTTAAAGTTCTTTTAGTAAAAATATTTATTTTAGTCTTATTATGCTTTAAACTATTTGTTATGATAGCTTTTCATTGTTGGGCCTTACTGCACCTGGTTTTATCTAACAGTAAATTACTTGTAGGTGTAAGTAGCCTAAACCACCACTGTCAAGTGCTACTGCAAAAGGATAAAAAGCAAATAAAGATTAAGGGTTGATACCTGAATTCTGTAATTGTTTCTTTCTTCTCATGGTAGTGATCGATTTCCTTCCTCAAAGATAGCATCCAATTCTAAATAAGAATAAAAATACAACATTCAACACATCCATCTATAAATCATCACACAAAGGTGCACAGTATCTGTCCTCTGTAAGAGGAGAGTAATCATGCAAGGAACCTACATGGAAATAGTAATTATTCAGGACTTTATGTTGAGAGGACTTATCAGTCAAACATTTTGCCCATCTTAAATGCAATAAGAATGCGTTAAAAACTTGCAGTTTCCAGATCTCAAGCTGTTATTTCTAAAGCCAGGTACTTGTTTATAGTAAGTTTATGGGTGAGAGATTTCACCGAACAGTTTTCATACTTCATCAAAAGATTCAACATACAAATATTTATCCTTGGCTAAAAATAAAATGAGGAATATGGAGAAAACAACGCCATCCAGTACATCACTTATAGCCACTACTTAAATTACAGTTTGAACTAACTTCATAGTTGAAACTTCAAACCTGATTTTCAGGGGAGGACAAAGAACCAGGAACATCAATTTCAGTGACAGCTGTGCATCCAGCTTATTTAGATTTTAAGGAAGACCAAGGTTCGCTTTCTGCTTTAAAGAAATTTATATTGCAAAAGAAGAAGAAAGTTACCTTTCTTTCATCTTCAGAAGAAGCTGAAAAAAACCACGTCCTGTGCTTCTTGCTAATGTGAACTAACTTGAAAGGAAATACATTGCTTGATGTTGTCTCCTCAGCTGCCCGCATAACCCTGAGAAATAGAACAACCAATACCTAAAAACTTTTGTCTATGAAGTTAATTTGGCTGTGCAAGTCATAAAGCTCTGTTTGAAACGCATTGGACAGCTTTGTCCTACAAAAAGTAAGCCCCAAGCCCAGGAAAACATTACAAAGTCCCCACACGTGCATTTGCAGTACTTCTCCATTGAAGTGTAGAAAGGACAATGAAAGAGCGCTGACAGAAGGAAGAGCACGAGTTAAACTACCAGCCAGACTTATAAACGGATGTTTTGATCTCATCAATAGTTTTAATGAATTGCATCAATTCCCCAGTTTCACACCATGGTTAGAAGCATTTAGGGCGCTTGTAATGCTTAGTTCTGAAAGGCACAGAGGAGTAATCAAACCAGAGTTTTCTCATGAAAATAAAGGACAACTAATATTAGAAGTTAACTTAGTTTTTCCACTTGTCCCTTATAAACACTTTATTGCATCTCTTTTTATTATTTCAAAACAAGCATAACTCAACCTCTTTCACAACTGCATTAGATATGTTTGTTTCTTTTTATTTTTTCCCCTGAGGAGTCTCCAGTGAGGAAATTCCTTAAACACACAAAACTTCAGTTGTAAATGCTTGCTATGAGACTTTGGAACAAATAAGGAGACCAAAGTCCTGAGTGCAGGTAATTTAAAGGTAACGTTTCTAAGATTTATTCAGCACACACCACACAGAAAACTGATTTACGTTCTTACAACCATTATTAGGGCTTTCTTGTTCCTAAACTTTTTTAGCTTGCCAGTTTCCTTAATAGAGTGTTACCGTGAGTCCTTAATATTAAAGGAAGATGAACTCTAAACGTAGAGCATCAGAGAAATCTGGCTTTTGGTTGGGAACATAACCAAGATATATAACATTGTTCTGAAAAAAATGTCTGTAAACACCGTGAAGTTGCCATTAAGATCAATGTCAACTTCAAAATTGTTTCAAAATTAGAGATTGCACCTGTTTTAGAACCCAAATCCTACTGTTGAGCTGGAGGTTGTAGTTTTCTGCAGCTGCCCAGTCCAAAACAAAGCCACAAAAGGAACTATACGTTATTTCGCTGATGTGAGGAGAATAAGGATGTTGATGTGGGAAATACCCGTAGTACAGCTGGGAGGGACGCTAACAACGGGCATTGCTATACATTTTGAGTCACTCCTGAACTCAGCACTTTCTCATTTCCCGTCCACTCTTGACACATCAAGACTATTGAATGGAAACTGCAAAATAAAAGTCCATGGAAGCCTTAGCGTGACTTGTTCTCACACAACCTTATGCAACTACCCAGTCTAAATCACTCTTTAATTTCAAATTCTTTTAATAAATTTTTGTCTCACCATAATACAATACTAACCAAGACCCGGTCCCAGTTCCAGCCAAGGTCTCTACAAGATTGCTAGAACGCAGACGTATAAAAAGCAATGACAGAATCCCTAATATTTACAAATTCCATAGTAATTTGCACATTAATGTGATTACAGAAGCTACGGTCATGATTAAGCTAGAGTCAAGGTTCTTACACAAATTAATGTTGAATTTTTAATTAGCTACAATACAGTTTACAACTGCACTCCCATAAAAATTTTGCCAATATTGTGGTCTATCTCATTCTTATAAAACAGATTTCCTTATTCCAAAAGTCTGAATAACATACGTGTTTACAAATACAAAAAGATTGACCAATAACATGATATTTCTCTATATTCTCTCTAGTTAGTCCATTCTTAGCGTCAATTCCAACAGCAATTTCTTAAAGTTAGGTTAGACCTTCATTAGCAGGCCTTGTTCACCCATTTGAAAGCCATGTATTTTTGCCTTCAACATAAACAAATATTTCAGATTTATAACATGTAGTGAAATGAATCATTTTTGCACGTACATTCTCTCATTTTTCACTCTTGTAGTTGATTCAGTTTTGATGCCAATTAGTGTCACTGAATCAGTAACTCCACAAATAATCCTTTCTGATTCCTTTCTATTTTCATGGCGATCACTGAAATCACCAAAGAACAAAGATTGTTTGTCTGAAAGAATCCGCATCTATCCACATGTGCAAAGCCTGCATTAAGTTAGTAATAAGAGGTCCATAGCAATTTTAACAGCTTTACTGGTTACATTACAGAAGATAAAGACCATACACTTGCAAAGCACAGCAAACATCATATGTACAATTTGAAAGGAACAGGTCTCTTGGAACCAGAGATCAGTGCTTAACCCAAACAACACATGCAGTCGCATCTAACCCTGCTGGAAATGAAAACCATAGCCCCCTGCATTAAGTAAAAGGTGCTTGAGCATTAAATAAGTTCTTTTGTACTCACCTGTTGTAACCATTCAAAGAAAATGCACCCTGTGGAGATGCAGATGTGCTGCTCTTAAAATAGTAAATACATCCCTCATGGATAATGACAAATCTCAATGGCCCTGAAAAGGTAAAGAAAAGTGAGCAAAATATAAATTCAAGGGCATACTAACTAAAACCTCCTCACTTGGTTAGAGTTACTGCTGAAGATTTTAGCAATCTTCTTAATCTTTACAAAAGAGCACAAAATAGTTAAATGACAACTTGTTGATGGTCAGTCACATGGTAAAGTTGTCCATTCACAGAGTTTCAGGACTAAGAGTAGTACTTGCTTCCCTGATTTGAGCTGCGGCTGATCCCATAACTTCAAAAGAAGCTTAAGAGGTTGCAGGTCTGACTTCCACCTGTTCTCCTTTACTAGAGGAATAAGTTAATGTAAGAATGAAACCTAAAACAAAAGGAGAGGAATGTAGCCACCAATGCCCACCATTAATGTCCCATTAAGTCCCCAGACCCATGATGGTATCTCCCTTTCTTCTTTCACCTCAAACATATAAATCTGCCAGTAAAACGGATTTTTTTTAAAAGAGCCAACACTTCTTCATTTATCAAAGGCTGTAATCTTTGTTCTTAACTATCTAAGTATGGTTTAGTTATAAACAGGGATGGCAAATTAATAGCATATAAAAAAATCCAAAATCTTCAGTTTTCTCCATGTAAATAGATTCCAATTCCAGAAGCAATTACTGTTTTTAATTACAGCCTAATGTTGGCAGTGAGAAAATTTCCATTTCACAACAGCAGTAGGAAATGGGAATATTTTTCCAGTACAGAATAACCAACTGGAAAAACCCTCAAGTACTAATTTCTTTTAGAAAAGAATGTTTGAAATTGATACATAGCCCAGGAATCTGTTTCTGTCTGTAAAACCTTACTTGTGAAGGACTTGAGAAGAGGTTTAACCAAGTAAAAGAAAGTCAGCCACAACATTTATCATCTAAGATTCAGTTTCAAAACAATTAAAGGAAATTCCTTCAATATGGGTCTTCCATACATTTTCTCCAGTAAAACTGTAATTCAGTACAGACAAAGCTTCATTAAATAGTCTGCAAACATGAAATGTGTTAATACCCTCAAAAGCAAGAATCTAAAACACTTAATCTAGTTAAGAACTCATTCAACTTACACTTCAAGATCTGCAGCTGGGTGCCTCCTTTTTTATGAAGGTAACCTGATTTGGTCACTCCTCCAGGCATTGTCAAAAGGTTTTGTGCTCCAATTGCCTTCATTGGGACTGGCCAAACCTGCTCCTTTGAGGCCATTGTCCTGCAATTTAGAATAATTAAAAACAGTTTAAAACTTTGATTTTACTTTAAGAAATGAGTACTGAGGAACAAAGCTTGTTTCCTTCAACAAGCGTTCCAAATAACTAACATGGTTCAGCAGTCAAGTATGTAGCACAGACGGGTGTTCATAGATTCCAGGAAGTTTGTAATGTATAAAAACACATGGTGCAAAAAGTCCCTATTTATTTTTACACAGCTCTCAAAATTGATTGACAGGAATTGACACAATGGAAGAGTGCTTAGTACATATTATTTAAGTATTTACATATTTCAAAAATGTCTCAGATAACACTGTGAGTCTTAGTCAGGCAGGTGACTGGAAAAAAAAATCAGTTTCTTCTGCAAAGCTCTATGCCATACGTGTATAACAATGTGATTCTCATACGAGGGAATCAACAGTCGTATTTGGGTACCTGCAGCATTCAATACTACTTATTTCTTATATTTATGTGTTTTCTTCTGAGTGTAAAGCATTAATATATAATCTGGATGTCACATCTGACAGCATCCTGTGCAAACTATGTTCATCTCAGACTGCTGCAGGCTTCCATCTGATTTGTACATCGATTATTAATGCCATATTCCACCTAGCACCTTTCCAGTTACCACTCTCTCTGCTGTCATTTTCAACAAGTTTCATTAAGTAGTTTTTTTCGTCTAATACATCACCACAAGGCCTTTCTTTATTCACTGGTAAAGGAACTAGGCTAGAAATCCTACCATGCAACACAGAAAAGAAATCGCACAAGAAATGAATGAGAAGTTTGACTGAGACATAAAAGTCTCTGCTATCCTCAGCCATAGAGCTAGAGACCTTCACTGGTAAGCAGCAAACTAACGAAGCTCTAGTTAATTAGTTTCTGATAAAGGAATAGCAGTTTAGAGCTGAGAAGGTTTTAGTGGAGGACTGAAATCTAATGGATCCTGTTTGCTTCTCCTTTCCCCAAAAGAGGCAGTAGCGTGAGTCAGTGCAGGAATCCCAGAACCCACAGCACCACAGGCCTGCCCCAGCTCTTATCTCTCCAGCCCAAAACAGCAGCTTGAAGAATACTGAAAAAAATAAGCAAACGATAGAGGGTTTTTTTGAGAGATAAATTACAACATCAGAGTACATATCCATTGTGTGTGTGTTAGCAAAAACAGAAATGCAGTCAATTGACCTTTCAGTGGAGCATATTAGGATTTAGATCTAACCACTGGCCCTTTGCTCATGATGGTGGGGAGGGTTGGAAATCACTAACAATTTCTTCGAGGAGAGTTTAAACTCAATTAAAGTCTACATAAGCAGCCTAGAAAGCTTAATCACATTTTTTCGGTTTTATTCTCCAGTGTTATAAAACAGGCAGAAGCAGAGAAGATCGGATCCAAGGCCCTACAAAGTTTCTCACACCAGACAATGCAAGGCATCACAGTTTCCCTGCTTTCCTCCAGGATCTTCCTGCTCACCACAAGTTACTTGTGTCATATTCAGCTATATGCTTCCTTCTGTTTATTATATGATTGAGATCTTTCCAAGCTGAGTTGTTCCTTCCTCTTCCTCCCCCACAATGAAATTTCTAGCAACAGGAATTTGTTAACAGGTTCAAGAAGCTTTAAAGATATTTTAAGCTTTTAAGAATTAAAAGAAATAGTAACAAAAGTTAGCCTCCCCCTCAACAACAACAACAAAAAGAATCCTTCAAATTATTTCTGGGGGAAGTGGAGAGCATCAACCAGCTGGCTGCTGACGCCAAACCACACTGCAATACTGCTGAGAGCTATTTCCCTAAAATGAGGAACGCAAAGGCAAGTCTTGAGCTATTTTTTTTTTCTTTTAAGAACCAGCACATCAACATTCAAACATCAGAAATTAATTTATGATTAAGATATTTCAGTCTGTTTCTAGTTATATTCAGAATAATTATTAAGTAAAAATGGAACCTTTTTGTTCATACAAATATACTGTGATCTCAGTTTTCTTGATCTAACTGTAACATTAGTCTCAATGCCATCCAACAGTTTCAGGTTCATCATGGGTCTTCAAAGACAAGGTGCTTTTACTACAAAGAACAGAACAAAACAAGGACTTAAGCACCCAATCTTTGCTGTGAAACTGTTTCAGTGCTATACACCTAGGCTGAAAACATATCAGAAGAAGCAGAGTTAAATGCCTCAGAGAGGTTATCTAAAGCAACCAGTAAGCTGAGATTTCTAGGAAGCCAATGGCAAACACTGGGGACAAGAGTTTCCCACCCTAGGTCAACACAGAAAACACAAATATTTGACTAGGTCACCTTGGCCTTCTGTGCTGGAATAGACTAGTTAAAACTATTCACTAAAGTGTGCCTGAATGGGGACTCCACCTGAAAAGCCCCAATATCAGGCAGACAGAAAACACAAATACCATGGAAGGAGAGGAGCAAATTGGGGGTGGGAGGGAAGGGAAGCTAGTTCTACAGTGTCATAACTACAGGACTGAACTGAGGGGAAAAGGAAAGCAGAGTATCAGGTTCTGCTTCCTCTATTCACAATGTCTTACTTTTGACTACTGACTATAAATCAGTCCTGAGAATAGAGACCTAACCTCAAGACTTCCACATTCCAGCCAAGTGAATAAAAGGAACCATGGCCAAACTCCACACAACCAAGTATACATTATATGACCTTAAGAGCTCACCTAATCTACCAGGCTTTTCAATAGATGGAGAGGCTGCTATGTCTATTTGCCAGATCTCGCTGTGGCTTACAGTACTCCCCATTACATCTGTAGGCTCCTCAAGCACGTTCACTTGGGGACGCACAGGGACGACTTCTGTATTCTGATTGAAATGTTTAAGTTAGGCTTCTAAAATCTATTCAAGTACTTTGAATCTAGTCCCAAGCAGATTTTTCTTCTTTTCTTGACAGTGCATAACATCTCTGGAATGACACTACATGCTATTTTGCATCATGCTGCTGGAAGAAATTTGTCAAAATGATGTAACTACAGAATCTTTGCTGTAGGAGTGGGAAGAAGGAAAAATGGATGCTCTGGAAGACTTTTCTGGTCCTAGTATCTACAATATTGACCTGTAGTTCAACAAAATGGTTCCTTCCACTCTTGACATTTCTCTTGTAATTTTTTTAATTCATACATAAAGAACAGCTTGATGTTGTGATACCAGGTATACATAATTTCAAGCACTGAAGTCATAGTAGAGCATGTTAGCTCTGAGATCACAAAAAAACAGAAAAGTCTTTCCAAGTTATTTCTTACAGTTACATTCTTGCACTAGAAGCCAAAACCACCCTACCCTTTCACCCCAAGTGCATAAGCAGTCTCTCTTCCATGGAGCTAACAATGAAGTCAACAGAAAGGGCCTCTAAGCACAGCCAGAGCCAAGCCATGCTCTCTTTCTGACACCAGCCCCCTGTTACAAACAGAACGTGACATAACTCATGCTTTGTTCTGTGCAAGCCGCAAGTCATAGCTACACACTTTATTTTTCTTCCCGCTCACTCAAGGACTAGATATATTTTTAAATTAAGTTTTCCATTAAGCCCCAAACTCACCCTATGTAGCTATTGTATCAACTTTCCTCCCACTGAAACAGCACTGAATGGAACCCTCTGGACCAGACAAAGACGGCAACAAGCAGTGACAGGCCCTGCATCACCTTGTTTCTCAGAAGATCCCCATGATAACTTCATGTCTGAGAGGCAGATGATAGGCTTACAGTATAGCAGCAGAAATGGTGCAACAGCAGTTTATAGGACTTGCTTCATCATTCAATAGTGCTTTTGGAAAGACTGAACAGTGCAGTTAGCTCTGTTTCACGCTCAAGAGGACTGATACAATTGCTATTGTAATTACTTCATATATACAGGCTGGTGTGCCAGACTAAAAACCAAACCAATTGGCAGTGTATTGTTAGCGTATCAATAAAGTCAGTGGTCAAGGTAGTCTATCACAATGACCTGGTTTTTATTTTAAAGTACTGTGAAAGTCACAAGAAGATGAAAAAAAGATGCGAAATGACACATTTCATCACGTAATCCAGATAATGCCAGTCTGACACAGAAGTTTCTTCTGAATCACACCAGTACGGTTACCAAGCTCAGACTCTGAATGGAGAGCAGACTTCTGTTATTGTGTAGTATGCAAATATATACGTCTGTGAACGTGGGGTAATTTTAACCTATCCCCTCAGTCAGCATATCTAGACTAGCTAGATTGGAGGCTAGGGCACAACTGTACAGGCTAAAAGTCCCTCCACGAGTAAAAATAAAATTCTGCCACATTAAAATTCTGGATTACATTACAGAAGAACATTTACCCCTTTGGCCTTAGCAGCTGTTGGCATGCAGCCTGACTAGAGCAAATACAAGCTGATTCAACTAAAGATTGCACCCTAAAAGAGCCGCGACTCCTCAAGTTCTCACCTCAATTCAGCGGAACACATGGCAGATGTGATCATGTCCACATCTTGCAGTATAAAGGCATAAGAGCACGTTACTATCAGTGAAACTACAGCTGCCAAAAGCTGCATTAAAAATTCTCGCTTGTTATGATAATATTTATGGTCTGTCCTACAGCCCAGTTTGGTCACATTGAAAACAAATTAAAAACAGCCTCCAAAGTTGCAATACAAAAATTAAACCCGATCGGTATTTGTAACAAGTACCTCTATGCCAATTATGTCTGAGAACTTTTAAAACTCTGTATTATCTCACAACTATTATTCTTTAAATTCTATTTTTAAAGTAAAACCTAGCAAAGCAAAATACTGGCTTCCTTCAGAATATGTAACTTAAATATAACTTAGAGAAAAGGACGCATTCCTCACATAATGCAGAGGGAGACTGAAGTTTCAGTCTCTACAAAAGGCTTAACCAAAAATGAGGCAGTATTACATACAGCAAAACTGTAAAATAAAAGCTTCCCCAATGTGCTCTCAGCAACTCTGAACAAAAACTACTTCCCCAATTCAATAATGTAAACATTTACCATTTGTCCTTCAGATCTCTTTTCCTATTTATTAAACATTCTCTAGTATTTCTGAAATACTCTTCCATATCTCTGCTACTTTTTGGTTACACGTTCAGTTTCTTAATATTTTTAACAGCCCCTTTCACAATACTTTCTCATAAGGATTAACAGCAAAGTACAAACACTGAAGTCAAATCTTGTAGGACAAAAACAACAGAGAACTAAGCCTGATGGAACACACTCTTTTTAAAGTATGTTTACTCAGTTTAACTTGTTTCAACTTGCATGTATTTTCTGGCAAACTTTTTAATCAACACTTTCCCCATCTCTTCCTGCTTCAATTCTTTACCCTTGAATTTTCTGCATGAGTTCAAAAGTATTTTACCCCGACACAATATTCTACTCAAAGTTTTCATCTGCTCTCTAACTAAAAGAAAAAACATGACACAAATACAACCCACAGATGTGCACTAACCTGGTGACCGTGCCTGATCGACACATAGTTTTTCTGCTGACAGTTTCACCGAACGATTGCTTCCTTTGCGATGACAAAGCCATTAATAACTTATGACCCCTCTCAGGCATGACAGGAACATCTCTGCGCTTCTCCGCGTATTACAAGGTTGACAGGGATGATGGTAGCTGCTGTATGCTCAACACACAAAAGGAAAAGAAACCCTGCCCCGACTGCTCGTGCATCTGCACTGCACTGTGGCCAAAGGGGACGCCTCGGCAATGACTTGTTTCCTTTGCTACTTCCTGCTTCCCCCCAGTGTCAGTGGGCAGCGCTATCTCTGTGAGATTTCCCAATTTCCCAGAGAGGTTATAAATCAAACCCTGCACACCCCAAGCCTCTGTCAGAGGGCAAGCCAGAAAGCAGAGGGGATTTTCCAGTGCTCACTTGCTTCCTGCTCACCTTTCAAACAACTACTTTCCCTTACGAGAAAATGAAATTCCCTTTTTCTTACGGTGTACTCCTGCTCTCACACCAGCAGAGGCAGAGCTCAGAAATGCTGCCTGTGCTTCAGGTACTGGCACTGCACCACAGAACTATGATAAGTATTTCGTCTGTTTTCTTCCCCATATCTGGAGCTGGTCCTTCCCTTTTCAAAGCGAAGAATTAAAAAAAGCCATTTTGAAAGACTGTGTGGTATATATATATGCTTTAGAGCAAGTTTTGCATGTATGTTCGACACTATGCAAACCACAAGAGAATGAAATTCAAACCCAAGAGGCTCAAAGCACCAGGGCAAAAATTCTATAGGACAAACATCACCAACTCACAATAAGTAAACGCCACAGTTTTACACTTATTCTTATCAGGAGCTCTTAAAACGATTCAGGTGTTTCACTGACTTTGTCTGAAATGAACAAACCCCCCAGGCCACAAATTTCAAACAAGGCAAATAAAACTAACAAGTTTCAGTATGGTGGACAAAGACACATATGTAGATATATCAAATATAACTTACTTCATATATCTTTGGGGAAACGGACACGAACATGTTCTCCAAATCAGAAGGAAGCAGTTTCTATTTAACACCTTATCTTTTCATAAGCTACACCACAGTCAAAGCACAGAAGAAAATAACATTTCAAGTACAGGTAGTGGCTGTATCTGCTAGAAAATCGATTCTCAGTCTTTACCAAAGGGCATCTATTTGTACCTGTCCACAGCCAGGCTATACAGAAGGGGGGAGCAAACCATAAATATCACAATACTGTTGTTAGCTAAAAGGATCAGCATACCAATGCAAAATTCCCATGCTACTAAAGAATCAATATCTAGTTGTCTCAGTGGCTTAACTAACAGATTTTTCACAAGATGATGTAAAGAGGACCACATCTCAGCAGTCTGTGCCTTAAATTCACTAGTTTCATCTGAAACAACATCAGTTACTAGTTTAGACATTAAGTACCAACACAGAGTGCTTTGAAGTGATTGTTCCCCCACTCCAGTTCTCTGCTATCTAAGCACATTCTTCTAAATTTGCATTACTGTCTTTGCAACCTTTACCTCTACCTCAGCAAAAAAGCAACAGCATTTCAGGATATGCAACACTGGAAAAAAAATATCAGTTCCTCTTTCTCTTTTCTGGTCTGACAGACCTCATCCTTGGTTTTCCCCTCCAAGCCCCACAACTATAGTACCAAGCACTTCACCCTCTATAGTCTTATTTCAATTAAGTCTCATCTATCCAATACACATTCCTCTCCTGTTCTTCACTTAAGCATTCAGAATTTTCCATTTCAAGTTCCAAGATCCCTTTTTGATTTTTCTGGTGATTTCCAACACTGTCAAGATCGTTACAGAGTTAGAACAGAGGCCACTTCACACAGGCACACACATGAGCTGGTGTTTCACTAAGGAACAGCAACAAAATAATGCAGATGTTTCACAGCATTGGAAGAACGAAAATTCAGCTTAACTTTCTAGATTAAACATTAATCAGAAGGGCTGTGCTTCAAAACTGCAAATATAGAGACTGAAGAAACATGAAATCCTTGTGGATTTGGTTAACGTGCCTTTCAGGGAAATGAAAGAGTATCAAATTTATCTTTCTTCACAACACAAAATTCAGTTTTGCAAGGAACTCTGGTGTATGGTTTTTGGACCACTAACCCCCATTTGTCCACACAAAATCAGTGGTGAGAAGGGAGAATTTCACATAAAAGGAGTTACTTCATTTCTTTAACATTAGGAGATTTCACTCAGATAGCCACAACAGGAACCAAAGCATCAGAAACCAACACCTGGATTTCATTCTAGCAGGGCCATTGTCCAAGAAGTCCACCAATCACCTCTGCCATTGTTAGGAACAGCTCTTGCTCACCCCCAAAAAGCAGTCCTGCTTATCTTCAGTTACTGGAAAGCCAGAACAAGAAAAGAGACCTGTAGCTCTATGTTGTCTTTGCTGGCACAAGTTCAGTAGTCTAGCTGATGGACTGAGTTGTCTGTGCTGCAAGTGAGCTTCCACTTGCTGACCAATATACAGGAAACCACAAGAATAGACTGTAAATAAAGCATGAGAAAGAAAGTGCAGCCACAGGTGCGGCAGAAAGAAAAATCAACAACAAAAATATAAAATAATGCAAAAACACTTCCCCTCAGCTGCAGCAAGTAGTCAGCTCAGTAGTCAAGTTCCACTCAGAAAAACCTAAGGTTATATATTCTAAGAATAGTTCCTTAGTTCCACTAAGGATAACCTAAGTTCATACATCATTTATTTCCATAAAAGCTACCGTATTAGTAAGGCATTAAAGAAGGCCACATTCCATTAAAATTTTACGGATTTTAATGAGCTTGAACAAGAGTAAAGTAAGAAGTTTATTATTTTATTATTTGTACAAAACTAGTTTAGTCACAGGTTTCTAGATCATGTAGGAAACTCATCCACTGTACTGAGAAGTGATGGATCTGCCAACTGTGTACTCCACAACTGCGGACTACAAAACAGCAAGTGCCTTGAGTACTTGTCACCTGCTAGGAAAGGCAGCCCTGTGAAAACATGAATAACTAGGCATCAGAATTATCACCACTGTGTGACCTGCAGAATAATAATGAAAACAAATAAATTAATACATAAGAATTAGTAGCAAAGGAGAGAAATTAGGCCAGAACTTCCAGAAATCTTCTTTTCATGCCAGAACAATTCCTATTCTTTAGGTTTCAACTATCATACCCCATTTGGCTTAGTTTGGCAGAGCTGAAGAAGCCTTAATAATATATTTCTTATTTACTTATACATATTTTTAAAAGTATCTGAAGCCTTGATAAGATATATTAAATCTAAACCAAAGAAACACTTCAGGTGAAAAAGCTTCCAAGTTTCTATTTATACTGCACTGCTCTTAAGCTCTGAACATCTATGGACATATTGTTGGCTCGGAACTTAAAAAAAGCCAGCATTGGCCTGCAATAAGCCAGCGTACTTCAGAGGAGGAGTGTATCTATTCTAAAACAAAGCTGTAACTTTCCTTGGTTGTTTCACCACAAGGCTTGGCACAAGTCCTAGAAAATGATATAGTGACTGCTTCTGGGATATGGTCAATGTCATAGATTGCTCAAATGTCTGTAGACCAAAGGACAGCCACAAAGTATTTGCGGTGTACGCACAGCTTGTAAAAAACAAATTATACTGTGCAGCTTGAAGAAAAGAACCTTCTGGAAGAGAAGAACATCCTGCAAACTCTCAATGCAAGAACATTATCATTTAACAGATTCTCTTACATCGGTTAGCCTTGAAAAATAACCTAACACTTCACACCGATTTAAAGAATGACTGAATTAGAACCAGTACAGCCATCCTAGCACAATGCTCTATGTTGACAATTTTATTATGAGCAGCTTTTCAAGTTGACTTTAAGGGATTTCTACTGAATCGAGAGGCCCCTCAAAACTATGTAGGAGCATTCACCCAACTTAACTGGGTGTCAGGTCTAAGCCAGTCAGACCATACCAGTAACACTTAGTATAAGTGACTTCTCTGAAAAAGAAGGTGAGTTCTTAAACATTTTTGCTGCTTATTATATTCCTTTCAAATGAATTCAAAGACATCTTACCAATTCCATTCTCATTTAGCATTCAAACCAAATGGACTGGTTCTTTGTTCTTTTTAACTGCTACTTATACACAAGGACCTAGTAAAAGAGATTGTAACAGTTGTGATTAACTAATATCTTTCCTCAGTGTTTGCAGAACAATTTAAACTAGACCACAGTTATAAAAAATAATCATGTAAATGAGCAGAAGTACAAACATGATTGCCAAAGTCCTATTCCTGCAGATAGTTGTGCCACAGTTGTGAAGGGAGTTTCCCCAAATATACGTAGATACCGAAAGTGGGAGTTTCTCAAATAATTTCCTTGGCAGCAGTTTTTGATTCTAAAACATCAGAGCTGAAACAAAATTTCCTGCATTTCTATTACTAGTGTACTCACAATTTAAGAAGCACTGTGGCACCACAAAATAATTTCTGCTTACATGTCAAAACACCCTTAAGCATTCAAGCTGGCAGACCACTGAACTTCAGTGAAAACGACACCCAAGTACAGGCTTTCAGAAATTTACAGGAAGGAGTCCAATCTCCATTACCAATTATAAAGCATATCTGATAGGTACATTTAACCAGCAGAAATCTTGACAGATAATGTTAAATCTGTTGTTAGGAAGTATTTATCTTCTGTTTTCTCAGAATTTTACTTAAATCAGTTTAAGAAAGGCCAAAACCCCAGCTTAGAGGACTACTCTTACGTTCATAATTTTCTGCCTTTTCTGATACTAAAGATCTTTGTCAAGATAATACGACATCTATCACTTCAAGTATACTGTACTTGTAAAAGATCGACAAAACTGAAATTAGTTTAGGAGAATATTTCATGCACAAGTCAACAGAAAAAGTACCGAATATAAGCAATTTCAAAACATTCCTACAGCAGGATATTGAAAACAACAAAACCACATAAAACTTAGAAAGCGCTTTTGAACATCTATCAGCAAAAAAACTGCAACGAGTAAATTTATAAACCCCAATAACAAGCTACTAACTGAACAGTAAAGAGATTCAGCAAGCCCTGGTCTAAAGGAAGCATTTGGTCATGTCATCTATGAGCCCTTCAAGCTTGCATCCCCCTCTTCTGGTGGACTGCAGTAACCTGATATTTAAGAAAATAAATACCTCTGCAGGCAAGTGGCTGCAGCCAGCCCCAAAGAGGAAGCTCAACTGCTGTCAGACCTTGGAAAAACAAAACAAGGCAAACATTGCTTATGATACAATTTAAAGACAAAGTGTAACCGCAAATACTCATTCTATACTTTACAGTAGATGGTGCTGGTTTTAAGTACTAATGCAGTGAAGCACCTGAGAGTTTGTTCTCATACTTGGAAAATCTGACTAGGAACCAGAACTCAAAAGAAGCCATTAACCATGCAAGTGTTACTTATAGAATTAGAAGGCCCAGCTGGGCTGTACTGCTCAGGGACAGTCCCCACATCCAACAGCTTTGAAGCTCCTCGTGCTCAAAACCTCAATGCAATCAAGTAGGTGTACCAGAAACAAGGTTTCTTTATTCCAATTCCAGCGACTGTCCCCTTTTAAATCACAATACCAACTTCTCTAAAGGATGTTGGAAGGAATTTGCCACTCCCATCTCCAGCCACCCAAAACACTAAATCAAAGGCCTGAAAGAGCCAGGAGCACAGATTACAATAACCAGGATTTAAGGCTACCATATAATTCACCACTTACATAACTATTACCTTTCTTTTTTTTCTTAAACATGGACTGGAAAGCAATTTCTGCAAGCTCATGCTTAATATCTACAAAAGCTGAATTTAATTGTACCCACTACATCACGCGTAGTTAGGATTTTATGTCAAGATTTTTAAATTAAAACAAATGTACACTGCGAGGTTGCTGTAAACAAACAATTTTAGTTTGGAGGACATTAGAGGGAACAGTCACTTCAGATCACTTAACCCTAAAAATGTATAATCACATGCAATGGGCTTGCAAGGCAATTTACACAATGTCATTTTATAGTGTCACTTCTGTTATGGAAACCACTACTTGCTTCATAAGTACGACCAAAAGGAAAAACATATATTCCCCCTTAAATCTTGTTCCAATTAACTCCAACAGTAAGGATTAGGCCGACACTGACCTACGCCTCCAAAACTGGAGAGTTGCATTCAGGCACGAGTTCACACAGGTCTATTTTCAAGTACAGAAGACATTTGTATGCAATCCCTCATCACACATGAACAACAACGCTCTTATTTTACAACACAGATCACAGTTTCCCTGATCAAATCTATAACTGGTATAGTGCCAAAGTTTGCAGAAAGGTTTCAGAAGAGGTACAAAACCCCCACAACATATCGTAACACCTAACAGTAAGATAGGCCAAGGGCAAGGAGCTAGAATACAAATTCTAGATCCTCATTTTCTATCTGATCATGCTGTCACTTAACTCCTCTCCTCAGATCTGACTCCATACAGCCATTCCTATCGTCCCATCAAGAGCTCAAGGGAAAAAAAACATTTGGAAACTAGAACATTAATTTTAAAAGATATTTACATTTCCTTCCCACCAACTCTTCTTTTTAAAATTAAGACATAAGAAATCATTCCAGCCAGAGCCTGAATCTAGCAAAAGGCTGGAATTTTACATACACTCTATAGTCCTGTTAGATTATTTCTCTCCCTATCGTTTTAATTTCAAGATGTTTCTTGGCGTCACATTAACCTAGCCTATCTTAGAAAACTTGCTTCTTTCCAAATACTTTCTTAAATATCTAATATCACTGTCTCCCCTTTCCATTCTATGGTTACATCAAAGCTGGTCCAAAGAACGTAAAAAACAAACAAATCAATAAAAAAACTCATATATACACACAGTTCTTTAAGAAGTGATATACATTATAAACTCCAATAATCGTACTAATCTTCACAACAAAATGAGCTACAAGGAATTGCATTTGTGCCCCACTGTTTCTTAAAAGGTCCTTTAAAAGCTACTTCAAAATAGTGCAGCCAGACTCCTTATAGATATGACTAGGTCAGGATACAAGGGCACTCTTCCTTATAATCTCCAAAAGCTCATGTTTTGTGCACTCCCTGGAACTACAGCCAATATCTCCTAGAAGTTTGTATAGCATTCTTTCATTTCCAAGTTTTAGTACTCCCTAAAATTCATGCTTAGTCTTACATGTGGATCATATAATGTTTCCAGCAGAAGCTTTTACAAGATTTACAGATTTCCTGATCCGGTGCTTCTCTTCCAACCTGGCTGTTCTATGATTCTATGATCTTAAATATTCTTAAGGCATTTTAAATACAAGTCACTTGTACACAATGAGGAGCAGAAACTGGATTTTACTCGCACAAAGGAAATTTGGGAATTTGGGTCAGTGGGATTAGTCCTGTTTCAACCTGAGTAATCAAACCTGACGTCTTTGTACAGTGAACACCACAACAGTTCATTTAGACCCAAGCCAGATGGCAGATCATCTGTATCACAGATGCATTGATTCAGCTGTGTGTGTTACTGGCACCACAAACTAGGAGGTCTACAGAAGCTGAAAGCGAAGGAAGAAAGTGCTGTTGCTGTACACTTATTAAATATTTAATGGTATTTGTAACATTTCTATGTAGCATTTGAAACCATACAGACTGATACACTTAGCACCCCCTAAAAAACTAGACCAGCAAGTGCATTTAGAGTAAAATCCCACCAGACAACTAGACTGTGCACTTTTCATCTCCTTAGGGCTGCAAAACTGACGGGAAATGAATAACATGTGGCAGTCAAGTGACTTAAATGAATGATCCATGCCTATGACATTTCTACCATTCTGGCCAACATGCTAAATCATTTACTCCTTGCTATATAAAATGGAAAACACTCTAGGATGGACAGGAGTAAAGTTGCCAAATGGAGAGTTTCAAGCTCAAACTTCCATCTGCCAAGTGCCATAGCAAAGATACTGCTGCAAATCCCTTCTGCTTGGTGCTCTCTCAATAACTAGAGCCTGTCAACCAAGTGCCACATTCCTTGGAGCAAGATCTCCAACCACGGAAGAAGAGACCTGGCTTTCAGTTCAATAGCCCAGCAGGGAGCTTCCTAATACAAACTAATTATTAAGTAGCATGATACCGTTCAATAATAGGCTCCTACATCAATATCAATAAGAGGTTCCTACATCTTTAGTAGTTAACAGATTTTTCGCTAATCCCTTGCCACCTGCCAATCCAATTTTGCTGGAAAGCAGAATCCCACAGCACAAGGGTACAGCATCAGTACAAGCACACAGTGCATCAGCAGCACTGTGACACCCTTCTCATCCACTAAGACAGCTTTCCATGCCTGGAAGTCCTCTCATTCCTCTAGAGCCAAGGAGCCACAGCATTAGACAGCTCTGTTAAGCAGATAAGCTGCCAGCCAGCCAAAAGGAGGACAGACTCAAGCGACTCCCTGTCATGGGAGCAGGGGTGCCATGCAGCTGTGGGGAAAGTCTGGCAGCAGAGGCAGAGTAGGCAATATGCCAGTATGACAGTTCCCAGACTAAATAACTGTGATATCACTTAGTACTGTGTAAACTTGGAAACATAGTATTCTATTTTATCAGTCTTGTTTCCATCATTATTAGAAAGGTTATCTGCAACTTTAAGAAAATGGTTGAGATTCAGCAAATCCACACACATTCCTCCGATAACAGTTCAATTTGCCTCTTCGGACACTCAGATCAGTGGCCTCCCAAACTACAGCCATCTTCACAATAACCATGATATTTGCCCAGAGGCAGAGATAAGTGCACTCTGGGGGGGTGGGGGGGAGAGGAGAGAAGGGGAGGAATGACTCACTGAAGCTTTGATTTCAGAGGGAAAACAGAATTTCACTGTGATTTCTTCCCATAACAGCTTCCCACAAACACAGCAATTTCCTCTTAGTGGCTAGAGAATAGTTCAGCTATCTGTTCTCCTAGTTTAAACATGAAAATACGTTTAAAATATTCCTCTTATCCTTCCAGATTTCCCTCCCCCACTGCACAGTCAGATATCAAGTACGTAGCTTGTAATTCCAGCAGTCTGCCATGCTTAATTTACTCCTGAGTTAGAGTACCCACACAAGTTTATTGATGGTGGGACTTGAATAAGTTTGGGCCAGACTATGCATCATTTTATTGTTTGCCTGAGCACTCCTAAATCCAGGATCACAGTTCTGATGCATATAACTCCATTAGCATACTTCAAGATAGCTTTCTACCTCTAGCTTTTTACAGGGAACTACTAATGCTATATAGCAAGACTCATTTGCCACTGCTGCAATGGGTTTTTATCTTCTCAGAAAATCCTTTCCAGTTAGTGTTGAGTATATTCACTTATTTACAGTCCTAATGCAAGTTTCCAGTTAAAAATCAAAGGTAAATACTCTGTCCCAGAGACCAAGCCATGGAGACTACACAGGGTTGAGTGTCCCATGTTCCTATGGGTGGCACACCCACTTTGACAGCGTTTCTCCATGCAACATGTACAGAAGTCTGTTTAAACAAATCCCACTCCACTTACTTAAAACTACACAGTGCTTTGGAAACCTGGCATGATAGTGGAGTCTGATTAACTGACTGAAAAATTACAGCGGTAAGCTTGAATGTTTAAGCTTGACTGATAAAAGGCAATTACAAGCCGCAGATGCTCAGCAGCTGTGCAAGTCAGGTCATCTTTTGCTGAAACATAACCTGAAGAGCCTCATTTTTATTAGTCAAGATTACAGATCAGATGAGTTTTGAATTAGCTAATTAGCCTTTCATCTGTCAACAGCATCTGTAGGCTCACAGTCCAGGCTTCTTTGTGCTACATTTCTCTCTACATCATTATCAGGATATAAACTAGAAAGAAATTGCTAATCCTTCCAGGACTATGGCAAAGTATAGAAAACAATGACAAGGAAGACAACTAGCTCTTGCACAAGCCTGCACAACTAAGTCATACAGTTTATTAACATAAGGAAACCCTAGAAGTTGACTTCAGTACACAGCCTTGGTCAAAACAGTGCGATTGCTAGATTTGCGTAAAAGGTTTAAGAGTGCGTGTAATGAAAGAACGATGTTCAGTAACAACCCATGCCAGAGTCATATCACAGTGCTCCAAGAAAAGAGATGCTCTCACATAAGCAAAGAACTGTCTTGCAATTATAATACACTGAACTTAGTCTCTTCAGAGTTCCAGTCTGGTTTACAAGAAACAAACAATTCTGTAACATGTTGTAACAGAATTACTGTTAAGCAATATCAAGGTAATGATTTACTCTTAAGTAGACTTGTCACAAGATTACAGACTAATAATTTAAGCTTCTGCTGCTTCATTGCAGGATCTAGCTCTCAAGGTTAACTATATTCTGCTTTGAATGCCAACCTCATCACTTGGATGCATGTAAGCCCCTTCTGCTGAAATTAAGGGGAACTTTGGGTAGACTTTAAGGTGAAATTTGTAAGGATGTGACATTCAAACTAAAACTGTTTGCTTTATAGAAGAGTTTTAACAAGTTTTATCAATATACCAACAGAGAAATTGTTTTTCACTCCTGTCAAAATCTTACGTAAGTCTTGTAAAATGATTTAAGAGCACTAAAAAACCAAAAGATGAAGGACCATTTCAAAGAGATTTTAACTTGGAATAAGATTTCCATGCAGACATTGAAAGGAAATTGTAGATCAAACCCAGTTTCATTTTCTATCTGTTCAACAGGGCATAACCCCAAAATTCATAGTTCATGAGACTTTTAAACTCACAATTAGTTGTGTTTTCCCCCCTCCTCTATAGACTACTATTTATTTAATAGGAAAATATGCAAATACTTATAAAAATTACTGTTTCCAGAATGATGATTAATGGCTATCACTACAGTAGCTGAAGTTAAAAATAGAATGGGGAAACAACACTTCCTACCAAACCACTTTTTTTTTTTGTCTTACAAGCCATGTTTCACCAGACAAGACTGAGGTATTCACAACACGATCTACTTCCGCCTCTCCTCTTCCTTTTTTATTACTAAGCAGTTATTACATGAAAAATGAAAATTAGTCTGTTTCAGGATCTGAGATGCTGCCCTGAAGTGCTGCATAAATAAAATCTCAGTGACTGATTTCAGCAGAGTAAAGCTCTCCTGGAGAGTAGGAGGTTTATTTCTCTGGAGAAGAACTGTATGAAAATGGAAACTGGCGTATTAAGCAAGATTTCCTTCCTCTAAGGTTTCTCGGGTTTTATTTTGCATATCTTTGAATGAAAAACTCAATGCTAACCCAAGATGAAGCTGGAGTTACATAAAGTCACCTCAATTTAAGACCATCTAGAATTAAGCCTTGCTTTTGCTTAAGGATTAATTATTAAATTGCACAGCACAGGTTCATGGTTCACCTACACAGGCAGAGTGCCAGCTAAACTAGACCTGACCTTATTTCCATCTGTTAAAGCAGAATAACACCAAAAGATGCAGTTCACCTAGTAGTTCCAGGCTGGTTGACCTGAACAATGAAAAAGTGCATTTACACTCAGTAACAATGGAGTTCAAGTCACTGAAGCCCAAACAAAATTCACATGCTTGTCCTATTAAGAGAAAACCCATACATCCAGGTTACGTTTCTATTACCCACTAAGTTTTATTTATTTGACCATACAAGTACTAAATCTAGGAATCTTAAATCTTCCTACTTCCTTCTACTATTCTCTCTCTTCTCGATTATTTGGATGTGCTTCAAACTCCTGAGTAACCTTTTGCTTGTAGTCATGTCTCCGTTAGGCGTAAATCACCTTTCATGATGAGTCTTGCAGCACATTTCCCGTCATCTCTCTCTCTCTCTAGTCAACACTTATACAAAGATGTCTGAGGCAGCAACAGTTCCAGACATGCACGCTGGTCCTGGCCTTTTCTTTCCAAGTACTGCCAGAAGCAAGAATGAGGAACATGGTTCAAACACCAAAATGCAGGTTGCTTTTTTACAGCAAGTTGGGACTCATCACTTAACAAGAACTTGGTAACCAATGTTAAGTCAGGGTGCTTGAAGTTTACAAACAAACTGTTTACTTACACTCCTGAACTGTAACATAAAACACTAGCAGCCAGTGTTAAGAAATGGGTCCTTTAGTACGTTTATGGTCTACGTGTTGCTGTTTCTCCTCTGCTCTAGATGTGTGCAGCCACTGTGTAGAAGCAGTGGACAGTCAGCATGGGGTTTCTTTTTTAAACTCAGTGAAAATATTGAAACTGATACAACGCCTGAATTCTAGCCATGCTCCAGTACTGCTCCACATATGTGAAAATATCATGGTATTGCTGCAAAGCACAGTTAAAAATAATTGGTAAGATTAACAGTTGATCCACCTTCAGACTTTTTGTCATGCAATTGATTTTGACAAAGAAAGGGGAAAAACAAAAGAACCCCATCTCTGCCTGAAGACTGAGGCCACAGACTCTTGCCGTTCTCACAGGTATGCTGAAATGGTTCACCCGGCAGTTCCAGGCTGGCTGACCTGAAGAATGAAAAAGTGCATTTACATGCAGTAGCAGTGGAGTTCAAGTCACCGAAGCCCAATATAAATTCACATGCTTGTCCTAAAAGGGAGTGATCTTGTTTACTGGGCAGAAATTACAGTCTACGTATACTCATAACTGAATTCAAACTCTGAGCACTGAAATAATGTGATAAACTGTCAACTCTGCAAAAGCATCCAGAGCCTTGGAAAGGCATCCTTATTTATCTTATTTAAGTAGTACTGAATGTTGGCAACTAACTACATTTGAGTCTTGCTTCTTTTAAGGCTCCAGCTACTATGCTGAGAGATTTTAGTCACCGGGGGTTTAAAATCACATGTTATCCTTCCAGTTAGAGGAAAGGTTCAAAATGTACGGTACAAGCACCTTGAAAGAACATGAATAATAAATACTTGGCTAAAATATATACAAACACTCTCTTCTCAGGGACCTCATTCATGACCTTTGCATATCTGTGTAGTGTTCCTGCCAAAAAGAATAGAACTCTACAATTCCAAGGGTGCTTACAAAAAAATGTTAGATATTACTCAACCTGTCCACCAGATTTTTGAAAAAAATAAGGCTGATGGTTGTTGCTCCCATTAGTTCCAATGAAAATTCCATTTTCATGTTTTTGGGGAAACCATTTGGAATGAAAAATTTCCTGCTTGAAGTGCCCTTATAGGTGAGTTCATGATTAAAGGCATAAATCCAAGTTTTTCCTTATACTCTCATTTATGGCAAGACAAAGGGATAATGAAATAAAAGCCTCGGATAAATACATTTACTTTGCCAGAACTACTTTAGAGAGCACCCTAGCTACAGAGTAGGTGTGTCTGAATCAGTCCAGTTAAACCAGCCTGTAACTGCAGCAGGACGATACAACAGGAATCCTTACAACAGGTATGCAAGCTCTTCTCCTCCTAAAAACAAAGTTGGCAGGAGCTGAAGACCAAAGTATTGCCAAGGTCTGATTTCTGAATGATTGTAATTCCTTCTCTGTACTGTATTCATCTTTAAATATCTTTCTGCCAAAGATGTTCAGATACACATAACCACTGTAATAACACCATCTTGGAAGAGAAAAGAACTTGATCATTACTGGAAATCAGCTGGCATGCAAGCTAAAGAAATAGATTATGCCAGTGATGCTGGTATGATGGATAGGAGAACACTTAAGATATTTTCCATGGAAAATCAAGCGTCTGCATTATCCCCTAACTATTGCCCTTTCTAAAATTCATTACTTATCTTGGGAAAAGTAGTTTTCAGATTCCTGCAAGCATTCAATCAAACATGGACTCTTCAATCCACTTTCTTTTAGAGAAAGAAATAACAATTTCAAAAACTTCAATTCAATAGGAGTTTATGGAGAAGAGGCAAGATTGGAGAAACCTTCAAAGAGGCCTTGGAGAAATACTGCAGCAACAGCTTTTTACTCTTAGAAACAGAGGTGTACAGAGAACTGTTACATGCTCCAGCCTAGCCATCCATCTCAAGCAAGCAATCTGATGATATATATGCTTCTCATATATAGCATGATAAATAATGCCTTAAAATTTACAGCAATACTCAGTGTAGTTATACTGATCAAAACTTCAGCATCTTCAATTCTTTCCTCAACACAGGGCAAAAGGCATAACTTGTCTATAGTGCAAGATGATCCGGTGGGTCTCTTCCAACCTGGTTATTCTATGATTCTATGAACAGAAAAGGTATTAACAAGAGAATTAGCAACGGTCCATAAGTATTAGAAGAATAGACAGTGATCTATGTACGTGAGATGATAGCATAAAAACTACATATTCCATTTAGTATTGTATTAGTGGAAACGTGTCAAGTCTTTCAGATCACCTCTGAGGCTGCCCTAAGTGCCTCTGATATGCAGACTCACAGCTCTTCTCCAGACACTGTTCCACTACAGCACAGGTTCAAAAGCAAATGTGAAGCAAAGCCATTAGGAAATGCCTTTGTGGAATAGCTTTATCTTAAAAAGGGGCCAGAAAAATGCTTAGCTACGTATTAGAGGAGTAGCCATCCAGGAGGTTATTTTCTCTCCTCCCTCAGAAATCCCCATCAGAAGATAAAAGGCAGTGTGGAACAATCATTGTATCAATCAATACTTCCAAATCTAAACAAAACCCATTTATTCTGGAAGTCCCCTGGTAACGGTTATGAGTCTTCGCCATTGTTTACAGAGCTAACAATTAATTCTGCTGAGTTAGAACTTGTATGAACGACCCTGCAAGGTCCAACAGAAGTAGCAGGCCCGGATCCTTATCCTACAGTAACACAAACAGTTTTACAAATAATAGGGTTACTTACATCTGCAAGTACTTTCAACATCAGGGCTTAAGCCAGCAACAATTAATTGACACAATACTTGCAGGGCTGCACATTCCAAACAACTTAGGAAACTGCTGGATAATCTGACAAAAGCATAAGCTACCCATCGTCTAAACTCTCACACCAAACAGACAGGAAGATGCACCAACACTAAGTCAACACAGTCAAGTTGAAACTCATATCCCTCTATTACTGCAATCTCACCATACTGTAACACAGCAATAAATGCCCTAACAACCCAAGGGCTTCAGACCAAGACCAAACAACATAACCACCAGGATTTCAGTGCCAAAAGCACTTTTCCTACAAGTAAAACAACAATACGTATGCCCCTTTTGGCCATCCATGCTTGCATTTTAGTGTTGTAAAGAGCAAGGTAACAGTTTTTAGTGCATTTCCACTTCTATTCAGCATTCATTACCAAAGTTTCTGCCATGTTTGGTTTTCTATCAAAGGAGACTGCTCCGTGTCCACTTAATGAGAAATTGAAGCAGGACACTCTTCACACATACCCTTCTTTTTTTGTATGCTAAATTTTCTAACAAAATTAGATTGGAAGTCTAGTCTTAAAAGTACATCTGACTGTGGGAGCTTATAGAGTCACAGTCAACTGATCAGACTGGCCTCAAACACAGGAATTCTCACTCGGACAGCACTGCCTGATGTGGCTGCAGGAATTTATCTTGGCATGTTCATTCTTACTGGTTTTGAAAACGTTAAGCTTTTTCCAGAACTGGCATCTCTGTATCTCTCTTCTTTAGAACTTAAAAAAATGGCTCTTTATTTTCTGGATATTTAGGACAAAGTTTGTCATCCTTTGTGAAGAAGTTTATGGAGAGCTGGGAGATTTTAAAACAAAAAAATTACAAACAGGAAACAGCATTTAACCCACCACTAAGCTGACCCAGTACTGACTTCTCAGGAATGGAATATTGGCAAGGGGTATCTATTATTCAGCTCTCTTGCAACAGCAAGATGGCTCCAAGACACAGTAACTGGAAGGGAATGAAACATGTGTTGTGCCTAAAAGAAAAGCAGCAAGTTAATTCTACTTTTGTCTATAGCATGGAAAAGGTACATGACTGAAAAAAACCACAATACAAACAAATACAACTAAAAATAAACAGAAGATGTGTATAATTATTCGGATGTGAGTTCATTTCATAACACCTAAGACAGTAACAATCCGAGCAGAGTGGAAGTGGAAATTGTTTTTCAGTGGGAAACTTAGCACTTCAATGCAACTAATTTTTCACAGGAAACTGAAGTCCTGCCAGTGCAGAGCCAGCCAGGGTGATGCACCAACAGGAGACGCTCTTTGACATCCACTTAGCAACATTATTTCATCTGCAATGATGAAATTAGATGTGATAGAAGGGTACTTCAGTCCCACTACTGACATGTTCTTTGCTAGCATCAAGACACACAGAAAAGAGGTCTCAGCAGATGGAAGAGGAAACGTTTATCTACCTTCTCAGCTCATTCTGGGTATCAATACCCTTAGGCTGCTACCAATTTGCACTGGGCACTTGCAGGATAAAAGCTGACAAATTAGATAAACACGCCAGATGTCCTTGCTCTCTCCTGATACAAGAGGTACAATACATAGTTTGTACAGAGCCCATACCTGCAGATGAATGGCAACTTCACAGCCAGAAAGAGGCAACAGTGTGACCAGATTAAGGATGAAGGGGCTTCCAAGACTGAAGAGGCTTGAAGAAGACGATAACACTAAAGAAAATGTCATATTTAATCTCTAAAAAGTCTTACCTTATCCTTCAGCAAACATTTATATTATCATAGAATTGCTAAGTTGGAAAAGACCTTTGAGATCAAGCCCAACTGTACCTGTCCTCTACTAAACCACATCCCTAAAAGCAACTACCTACCCACCTTTTAAACACCTCCAGGGATAGCAACACAATCACCTCCTTGGGCAACCTGTACCAGTACCTGAGAACCTTTTTAGTGAAGAAACTTTTTCCTGATGTCCAGTCTGAACCTCCTCCAGCACAACTTGAGACCATTCCCTCTCATCCTATCACCTACCACTTGGGCCAAGAGACCAACACCCACCTCACTACACCCTCCTTTCAGGTAGTTGTACAGAGTGATAAGGTCTCCCCTCAGACTCCTTTTCTCCAGGCTAAACATCCCCTGTTTCCTTAGCCGCCTCTCATAACACTTGTTCTCCAACCTCTTCAACAGGTTCGTTGCCTTTCTCTGGACACCATCCAGCACCTCACTGGAAATGTGTTAAGAAATCACTGTGGATGCTCACAACTCAACACAAATGGGGAACAGTATAGCTCGTTGAGCTTTTTCTTCTAGAAAGAAAGCACCTACACTTTCTTTTCCACCTACAAAGAGCCATTCCTTCTCATGCAGGCAGGCTCATGCTGCCAAACTGATTCTGTCCCACCATCCACGTGCAGGTGATCAAATAGGCACCCAGCTGTCAGTGTCAACACGCAGGGTGGGAGATGCCACGAGTCTTCCCACTGTTTCCCTCACAGCAGCAGGAATGGAGACTTCCCCAGCACCATCCATGTTCTCAGAGATGTGTGGCTGTTGAGGAATATGAACCATGCCCAGGGAAGCTTCCCCAATTCCTCATGCGGGAAATGGGCTGCTCCCGAGCACCTCAGTTCCAGGTGGCAGTTCCACTGGCACCCAGTCATTTGCCCCTGAAGGAAAGGGACAAAGTTTAGGATAAACTTTGACCTGAAATGTCCAGACAATAAAGAGTCTTTTTTAAAAGTTCTAAAGAAGAGAGATACAGAGATACTCGTTCTGGAAATGGTTTAAAGTTTTCTAACCAGTAGGAATGAACATGCAAAGATAGATTCCTGCAGGTACCTCAGGCAGTGCTGTCCAAGTGAGGATTCCTGTGTTTGAGGCCAGCTAGATCAGTTGACTGTGAATCCATAAGCTCCCACAGGAAGATGAACCCCATGTATTTTTAGGAACAGACTTTTAATCTAATATTGTTGTTAGAAAACAGTATATATGTGTGTGTGTATACATATATAAACACACACACATATATATATAAAAAACAGGCTAGAAGTCTCCTGCTTTGACTTCTCACTAAGAGGACATAGAATCATAGAACAGTTTGGGTTGGAAGTGACCTTAAAGACCATCCAGTTCCACACCCCCTGCCATGGGCAGGGACACCTCCCACTCGATCAGGCTGCCCAAGGTCCATCCAACCTGACCTTGAACACCTCCAGGGATGGGGCAGCCACAGCTTCCCTGGGCAACCTGTGCCAGTACCTCACCACTCTCACAGTGAAAAAATTCCTCCTTATGTCCAGTCTAAATCTGCCCCTCTCCAGTTTATTCCCATTGCCCCTAGCTCTATCACCACAAGACTTTGTAAGCAGTCCCTCCCCAGCTTTCCTCTAGCCCCTTCAGGTGCTGGAAGGTCACTATAAGGTCTCCTCGGAGCCTTCTCTTCTCCAGGCTGAACAACTGCAACTCTCTCAGCCTGTCCTCACATGGGAGGTGTCCCAGTGCTCTGATCATCTTTGCAGACTCCTCTGGACTCATTCCAATGGCTCCATCTCCTTCTTATGTTTCAGATTACAGAACTGCACACAATACTCCAGATGAGGTCTCACAAGAGAGGAGCAGAGGGGCAGAATCCCCTCCCTTGTCTACTGGCCACACTTCTTTTGATGCAGCCCAGGACATGGTTGGTTTCTGGGGTACAAGCGCACATTGCCAGCCCATGCCAAGCCTCATCTTAACCAGGACATGGAGAAGTGTCCTTTCCTAGGCTCCCCTGGCAGGAGGGCTCTCCCATAGGGTGGCAGCACTGCTTCTCCCAGCTTCTGCTGACCCAGCTTGAGAAGTTGCCTGGTGCTGCGCTGAGGCAGTGGCAGCAAGAATCACAGAATCACCAGGTTGGAAAAGACTTGTTGGATCACCGAGACAACCATTCCTATCTGCCACTGAACCATGTACCTCATCTACCTGTCTTTCAAATCCTGCCAAGGATGGTGACTCAGTGACCCTTTTCGTGAAAAAATTTCTGCTAATGTTCAGTCTGAGCCTCCCCTGGCGGAGCTTGAGGCCATTCCCCCTCGTCCTGCCCCTGTCACTTGGGAGGAGGCCAGCTCCTTCCTCTCCACAACCTCCCTTCAGGTAGTTATAGAGAGCAATGAGGTCTCCTCTCAGCCTCCTCTTCTCCAAGCNTCAACATCCTTCTTATGGTGAGGGTCCCAGAACTGCACACAGTATTCAAGGAGCGGTCTCACCAGTGCCGAGTACAGAGGGAGAATAACCTCCCTGGACCTGCTGGTCACACCGTTTCTGATACAAGCCAAGATGCCATTGGCCTTCTTGGCCACCTGGGCCACTGCTGGCTCACGTTCTGCTGCTGTCAACCAACACCCCCAGGTCCCTCACCTCCAGGCAGCTTTCCAGCCAGACTTCTAGTCTGTAGCGCTGCACGAGGCTCTTGTGTCCTCCCTGCGGAGGGAGGAGGAGGTTCGGAACTCCGCGCGCGGGACGGAGGAGGAGTGGGAAGCAGAAGGGGGAGGTCGGAGCTCCGCGCGCAGGGGGTGTAGAGGGTGAGGTCGAAGCTCCCTGCACAGGACGGAGAGGGGAAAGGGAGAAAGGCTGCGGGTCTCGCGTGGGCTCCGCGAGGACCAGGCTCTGTCCTTACCCCGGTCCGGGCTCCGCAGCTGCCGCGCCGCGCGCTCATGCCAGCCCCGCCGCGCCCGCCCCGCCTTCACCTGCCCGCGCCCGGCCCCGCCCCCTCGTCAGAGCCGCCCCGGGGCTCCCGGCGCCGCCTCCCGCCTCCCCGGCCCCGAGTCGCGAAGTTGTGGAACACTCAACGTTAGAAGGGGATGGAGCTGTTGGAACGAGTCCAGAGGCTATAAAGATGGTCGGAGGGCTGGAGCACCTCCCATGGGAGAACAGGCTGAGAGAGTTGCGGTTGCTCAGCCTGGAGAAGAGAAGGCTCCGAGGAGACGTTGTAGCAACCTTCCGGCACCTGAAGGGGCTACAGGAGAGCTGAGGAGGGGCTGTTTGCAAAGGCTTGTGGTGATAGAACCAGGGGGAATGGGAATAAACTGGAGAGGGGCAGATTTAGACTAGACACAAGATGGAATTTCTTCATGATGAGAGCGGTGAGGTACTGGCACAGGTTGCCCAGGGAAGCTGTGGCTGCTCCATCCCTGGAGGTGTTCAAGGCCAGATTGGATGGACCTTGGGCAGCCTGATCTAGTGGGATGTCCCTGCCCATGGCAGGGGTCTGGAACTGAATGATCTTTAAAGTCCCTTCCAACGCAAACTACTCTATGAATCTATGTCCCAAAGTGTCACATCCACATATTTTTTCATAGAATCAGTATTGCTTGGTTAGAAAAGACCTTTCAGATCGAGTCCAACTGTACCTTTCCATCACTAAACCATCCCCGAGCACCTTGTCTACCCATCTTTTAGATATCTCCAGGGATGGGGATGCCACCACCTCCCTGAGCAGCCTCTGACAGTGCCCAAGAATTCTTTCAGTGAAGTAATTTTTCTGAATGTCCAATCTGAACCTCCTGTGGTGGTTTTGAACACCAGGGATGGGGACTCCACTACCTCCCTGGGGAGCCTGGTTCAATGCTTCACCACTCTTTCAGTAAAGAGTTTCCTAATATCCAATCTAAATGTCCCCCTGCACAACTTGAGGTCATTTCTTCTCATCTTATCAGTCATAACGTGGGAGAAGAAACCAGCACACACCTCCCTACAACCTCCTTTCAGGCTCTTGTAGACTGTGATAAGGTCTCTCCTCAGCTTCCTCCAAGCTAAACAACCCCAGTTCCTTGAGCTATTCCTCATAACCCTTGTTTGCCAACCCCTTCATCAGCTTCATTGCTCTTCTCTGGACACACTCCAGCCCTTCAATGCCCATCTTGTACTGAGGGGCGCAAAACTGAACACAGGATTTGAGGTGTGATCTCACCAGTGCAGAGTACAGGGGCACATGTCTGCAGGGACAAAAGTCATGGCCCCAGAGGACAGGACTTGGCAAGATCAGGGTTTATCTGACTGTTGCCAGGGTCTGCAACAGGTCCTTACCTGGGAGGCACCAAAGGCAGGGAGAAAGTGTCTTGTAACGTACCAGCAAATGGTGAAGATGGTTTGTGAGTGTCCTGTTCCCCTGTAGGTTGGGGCACTGATTCAGTCTGGCCGGGCTGCTCAGCATGGTCCCACTCCTTGGCGGGCCAGCTCAGGTCTAGGGAAGCAGAGGGGACCCCAGCAGCGTGTGTCTCCTGTGAACAGACACCATGTGGCTCTGCATGCAGGAGCTGGGGTGCTTCAATGCCCTGCAACAGCTACCAGGATGGCTGCATCCCAAGACCCTGGCTTGCCTCTGCATTCAACTCTTGTTTTATCCAGGTTTTCCCCATATTCATGAAAGCTAGACCACCAAGAGATGTTACGTAGTTGGACCGGTATTTTTAAGTGCTCTGAAAGGTGACTTTTAAAGTTTGATAAGATGAACTTCATTCTCACATGTTAAATGTTAATTTAAGGTATGCTTTTACGTCATTCAAAATTTTGGTTTCTCTTGGGCTTTTCTTTGTTTCTGCATTTGCCTTTTATTACTTCCTAGATTTCCTTTTCTAATGGAAAAAGGTGTGGTTGTTTTTTTTTTTAATAAAATTAACAGAACATTGAAAAATCAGTGATGTTAAAAAATATACAGAAGCAAAATATGAAGAAATCTATCAAAAAGTTACTTAAAAATGCTCAGCAACATAGGATGTATTCTTTTGTTTGGTAAAAATGATAGACCAAATAGTATTACTGCCAAGAGAGTACTGCTATCAGAGTTACAAAGTGGTCAGTTTTAACTCCATTTACTTTTGTAACAAGAACATTACTGAAAAGGAGCACTTAATAAAGCAATGTTCCCAAAACACTGATTTTTCATGTAACTCACATAGATTTATTTGAAGAAAAGGCAGGAGATATCTTTAGTCATTAGTCAAGTAATACTTCGATTTACTTTTAAAGCCTTTAACCTTTACAGTGGCATTAGCACAGTTTCTGTGGTCAGAAAAGAAGGTGGTGCGATATTTCCTGTGAATGCCATTTATTAGTATTTTTCTTTGTCATTCACCAAAATTTGTAGTATGAAGAGGTAAAAAGAATCCCCCTTCTCAATACAACAGAGTGCTTGGTCTGTGAAAACAAGTCCTGTGTTTTAGGTACAACAGAGATTAGCAAAAGCCTGGTTAGGAAGTGTAGTTTAGTGATGAACTTTGATTGACTTATAACATAAATACAGCACTGTTAATTCCTACTTTGGGGTCTGAAGGGGTCTCCATGTAAAGGAAAAGATTATTTCAGAGTAATTGCACTGGCAGTTCTTAAGGAAAATGAAGTTTCTTAACATTTCCCATGACTCATATCTCAGTTGCAACCAGCAGCAGCCTTTCCCCTGGCCTTCTTCGCTTGCTGTTGCAGAGACAGCCAGCTGCGTACAACTGTGGGCAGGCTGTGTAATACAGATAAGTCCCATATGAAGACTGCAGGGTGGGAAAACTGTTTGTATGTAGCACTTCCACTGATTTCAGACCGAGTTCTGTGTCAGAACATCCTGACTTTGGTGGAAATTACAGCATTTATTTTCCTGCCTGGTTTAAACCCACAACTTTCAGTCTCCAGAGAGAAAGATTAGTGCATAGACAGCATTAAGCTGAAGAAGGTGCAGGGAACATTTACTTTGTTGGCTGAATATTCCTGTTACTTCATTTTATGGGGTACAGCCCATAATTAAAATTAGGCTGTGTATTATTACTGGATAGCAGAGTATGTTAATGTGTGGTCTGCCAAATGTGTTGAAATGGTATATTTGGTCCTTAGCAAGGAAAATGTTCTCCACCCCCAAACTGAAGGGTAAACTGACAGGCTTTTACAGGAACTGCATTACAGGGTAACAAGCCTTTCTCCATCTCTCTTCTTTTGTATAAGCTATGCTTTCTGTGTGACCTAAATGGCACGCAGTGTTCCAGCTGAGAGGACTCAAACATTTGCTTTATTCCTACTGGGAACAATGTGCCCAAGACCTTTTTGGATCACACTACTGTAGCATCAAGAAATCATAATTATTTTTTAAGCTTGCTCTTGCTACATTGTCTCACACTGATGAACTCATTGCTTGCACCTAAAGCTTTTATCAGCACACCACTCCATTATATACTACTGCACTTGCTTTATTCTCATTATTAAAGCTATCCAGTTACTCTGAATTACAATAATCTTCTGTAGTGAAGAAACACCCCAATATAACATTACCATCATCTAAAAAATTCATAGTCTCATCAAAGAGAATGATCAGACTAGTATGGCATGGTCTGCTTTGGGTAAAAATGTTCCATTTTGCCCTATTTACCTCTATAACCTGAATTATTTTTTTCCTTCAAATTTACATATAACAAATCAGATTGAAGAGGCTATAGCTGTGATGACGCTTTTACCTCCATTCTTCTTAAATACAGAATTTGCATAAGCCTTATGAAAAATGGTATGTGATTTTTAGCTGGGCTAGATTCCCAACATAACAGGCTTATCAAAATACTTGTTTGCAATTTCATTAGCCAGCTCATCCAGAATTTCTGAGAAAGACTGTCCCTTGTTCCACCGCAGCCCTGCTTCCTCTTTCCTTGTTCTCCTTTCTTTGCTTTTTCACTGTGCCTGCAAACCTTTGGACTGTTTTTTATGATTGTCTTTGCACGTCTAATTTAGCTTGACTTGTGGCAAGTCTCATTTTCTGACCTCAACACACAGTTTACCTTTGCTGATCAGTCTGTCTTTCCGTTTCTTGCCGAATCTCTGTTTATACCTGATTTCCCATTTGTGATGACTCATCACACACTTCTAGCCCCAGCTGCTCTGTAAAAGTTGCTTTCCTTGTTTTTCATGCAGTCATGTGGCACAGAAGCTGCAAAGAGCTCAGTGTAAGCAGTCCACACCAAACTGAGCACCATCCAAAATGCAGACCTGGGGTGTGGGTAAGAGTGGGGTGCTTGGGTTTGGGTTTTGTTTATTGTAGTTCTGTCAATAAACCTGTAAAACCTGTGCTAGAACTTGCTCAAGGAACAAAAGCATTTCTGTCAATTTTCAGGTACTCAGAGGATTGTATAACTATAAAAATACAAAAGTACCAGATTAAAAGCTGGTACTGTGATACTAACAAGATTTCCAGCTAGGGATTCAAGCCTGGATTACCTATTTAAATATGCAACACACCTAATGCTTTAAATATGCTCAGGTACTTCTCAGTCTATTGTTCTACCCCAGAACCATGGCCAGTTTTGATTCTGCTTGCTGCTGTTTCTTTTAGTTGCTATCCCAACCTGGGAATGCAGACTGAAAGCACAGGAGTCCAACTCCAGAGACATTATCACAAGGGGCCCGAATGGGGGCCTCTCCATGCAGTGCATGTAAGTAATAATACTAGACTCTGGTTATTGTCCCCAAAGGTACACATTAAAATGACAATATATTTAGGTGAAAAGAAGGTACATATGTTCAATAGTTAGAAGTGCTAGAGAAACATGAAAAATATTCAGATTTCAGAGATTACAAGACCTAAAAAGTAGCAAATGTTTTCATTAATAGCATTCTCTGTTGTCTTACCAAGCCTTTGATGAAAATAAAGCCTGTTTGGGCTTTTTGTTGTTGTTTTTTAATCCTGACAAATACTGCAATTAATTTAAGTTACATAACCTATTCCAGGGCCGAAATGTATCCCTGCAGAGACAGAACAATTCATTATGGATGAAGGAAGTATGCCAGAAAAAGCAAGGCTTCAAGAAGGCATTTTGCCTATTTCTGTCACGCTTTCCAGCTGAGGTTTTAAGGAAATAAATTCACTAATGCTTCTCCAATGTATGTGTCTGACAGCTAGTACATCCCTCTTTGTCTTCAATATTAGAGTCTTGTTGCTGCTCAGTACAAGAGGAAAGTGATCTGTCTGTGGTCATTACTGGTGCTGGCAACATAGATTACTCCCTTTCTTTTTTGCGGTGCTGCATTTGCAATCAAGTTGTATCATTCTTCTTTGCAGAAAAGAACAATCTCTTCTGCCTGGTTTTCACTGTGTTTGTGCCGAAGCAGCTGTAATTTGGGTTTGGCATCTACATTACCGAGTTCTGTCATGGGAGACTCAGGGATGTCTGTCTGACTAACTTGTTTTACAGTTGTATGAAGCATCTAGGAAGAACATGAAAAGTATTTGAAAAGCAGGAGTTTGTAAAAATTCCAAGAAAGCAATCTGTCATGTATCTGGTCTTCAGAGGAAATAACCACATTCTGGATAGCTGGAATTTACAGCTTGCATGATTACACTTATTCAATGAGAAGGCCATTATTGAGACTAGAAGACTGCATTTTCCTTAACTTCCCTGCTCTTATTACCAGAAAGTATGCATTTACCCACATGACCTCACCTGCTAACCCATGTTTTGATAAGGCAGGTGAGAACCATCAGTTTCCATTGTAAAGGAATTTTCCATTTGAAATGAATATTTCTTTACAGTCCAAATGCAGTAAAAAGTTTCACACTAAGCACATAAATAAGAATGACAGTAAATACCAAATTTACAGTGACAGTGAAAATTGTCTCCAGATGAAGCACTCTCCTTTTTTTTTTTTTGCTTTTGAAACTGAGTGAAACCTAGTCATAGAATCCCAAATAACACACTGCTAAGCCTCCAACATACAATTCGTGATTTGAGTGCACATGCTGTGATCTCCTCCTACTCTTTCCAGTTTCTTACAGTAAACTGCTCAGTAATGGAAATCATCGGAACAATTCCAGTGCACTGCTAGTGAGTAAAATCATTTTCATCTTGCCAAAGCGCTATAACTTATATGGCTGTGAAGTTTCCAGCAGGAAATTACCACTCACAAACCAGCCTTTTTCATGGTGGCTCAGACCAAGAAGAGTGAAGGGCAAAACATAAAATCCAGCACAGGAATACGACCTTTCAGAACTGCTCCAGACATAGTTATGAAGGCACGAACACTAGAAAACTTGATGGCTAAGGGTTTCAGTATCATGTAGGAGGGTTTAGGTATGAAGCCATCACTAGAAGAATGGGAAAGCAGGCATCTCTCTGGAACAGGGCTGATTTTAGGTGCAATGAAATAGGAGTGCGGCCTATAGTTGAAGGTGCCAGCAAAACCACTCTGTTTAGAGGAATCATGGAGCTCTTGCCTATATCTGCCTGGTGGAGAGAGTTGAAGTTGCTGGTGTGGGTGGCAAGTATTGCTAGGGAAACAAGGCAGTTTCTAGCTCTGCTCCATAACAACAAGACACTGAGTTGCCTCTCCTTTGCCCTTTGATCATGCTGACATCATTATTCCCTTTCTCAAATCTTTCTATATATGTGGGCTATGTTTGCTCTATTTCTCCCGTAGTTATCTTTAAATCTTTGTTAGACAGCATGAAGACTATTTAACTCCCTTAACTGTTGCTTTGAGCTTCTTTCTGGCAGGAATCCTCACTATAATATTCCTTTTGAACTGAGCAAGACTGTAGCAGATTTTTTATTGCTTATTCATCCAGCAAAGATGTAGAATATATAACATAATCCTTTAAAAACTGGTGCATATACAAATGAAGAAAATGACAAATAAAAAAGGTTTAAAAGTACAATAAAATAGGCCAGAAATGTTGTTTAAGAGCAACTTGACAAAAGTACAAAACCCAGCAGTAAATCCTTTTTGAAATACATCCAGAGCANAATGTATCCCTGCAGAGACAGAACAATTCATTATGGATGAAGGAAGTATGCCAGAAAAAGCAAGGCTTCAAGAAGGCATTTTGCCTATTTCTGTCACGCTTTCCAGCTGAGGTTTTAAGGAAATAAATTCACTAATGCTTCTCCAATGTATGTGTCTGACAGCTAGTACATCCCTCTTTGTCTTCAATATTAGAGTCTTGTTGCTGCTCAGTACAAGAGGAAAGTGATCTGTCTGTGGTCATTACTGGTGCTGGCAACATAGATTACTCCCTTTCTTTTTTGCGGTGCTGCATTTGCAATCAAGTTGTATCATTCTTCTTTGCAGAAAAGAACAATCTCTTCTGCCTGGTTTTCACTGTGTTTGTGCCGAAGCAGCTGTAATTTGGGTTTGGCATCTACATTACCGAGTTCTGTCATGGGAGACTCAGGGATGTCTGTCTGACTAACTTGTTTTACAGTTGTATGAAGCATCTAGGAAGAACATGAAAAGTATTTGAAAAGCAGGAGTTTGTAAAAATTCCAAGAAAGCAATCTGTCATGTATCTGGTCTTCAGAGGAAATAACCACATTCTGGATAGCTGGAATTTACAGCTTGCATGATTACACTTATTCAATGAGAAGGCCATTATTGAGACTAGAAGACTGCATATTCCTTAACTTCCCTGCTCTTATTACCAGAAAGTATGCCTTTACCCACATGACCTCACCTGCTAACCCATGTTTTGATAAGGCAGGTGAGAACCATCAGTTTCCATTGTAAAGGAATTTTCCATTTGAAATGAATATTTCTTTACAGTCCAAATGCAGTAAAAAGTTTCACACTAAGCACATAAATAAGAATGACAGTAAATACCAAATTTACAGTGACAGTGAAAATTGTCTCCAGATGAAGCACTCTCCTTTTTTTTTTTTTGCTTTTGAAACTGAGTGAAACCTAGTCATAGAATCCCAAATAACACACTGCTAAGCCTCCAACATACAATTCGTGATTTGAGTGCACATGCTGTGATCTCCTCCTACTCTTTCCAGTTTCTTACAGTAAACTGCTCAGTAATGGAAATCATCGGAACAATTCCAGTGCACTGCTAGTGAGTAAAATCATTTTCATCTTGCCAAAGCGCTATAACTTATATGGCTGTGAAGTTTCCAGCAGGAAATTACCACTCACAAACCAGCCTTTTTCATGGTGGCTCAGACCAAGAAGAGTGAAGGGCAAAACATAAAATCCAGCACAGGAATACGACCTTTCAGAACTGCTCCAGACATAGTTATGAAGGCACGAACACTAGAAAACTTGATGGCTAAGGGTTTCAGTATCATGTAGGAGGGTTTAGGTATGAAGCCATCACTAGAAGAATGGGAAAGCAGGCATCTCTCTGGAACAGGGCTGATTTTAGGTGCAATGAAATAGGAGTGCAGCCTATAGTTGAAGGTGCCAGCAAAACCACTCTGTTTTGAGGAATCATGGAGCTCTTGCCTATATCTGCCTGGTGGAGAGAGTTGAAGTTGCTGGTGTGGGTGGCAAGTATTGCTAGGGAAACAAGGCAGTTTCTAGCTCTGCTCCATAACAACAAGACACTGAGTTGCCTCTCCTTTGCCCTTTGATCATGCTGACATCATTATTCCCTTTCTCAAATCTTTCTATATATGTGGGCTATGTTTGCTCTATTTCTCCCGTAGTTATCTTTAAATCTTTGTTAGACAGCATGAAGACTATTTAACTCCCTTAACTGTTGCTTTGAGCTTCTTTCTGGCAGGAATCCTCACTATAATATTCCTTTTGAACTGAGCAAGACTGTAGCAGATTTTTTATTGCTTATTCATCCAGCAAAGATGTAGAATATATAACATAACCCTTTAAAAACTGGTGCATATACAAATGAAGAAAATGACAAATAAAAAAGGCTTAAAAGTACAATAAAATAGGCCAGAAATGTTGTTTAAGAGCAACTTGACAAAAGTACAAAACCCAGCAGTAAATCCTTTTTGAAATACATCCAGAGCAGGAAGCATATCAGAGAGTCAGTGTCTGATTAAGATTTAAAGGTACCTTCTGAGAAGATGAGAGAAGATGAGATCATAGCAGAGCATTACAGAAAAGCTGAATAAATGTCCTAACTTCTCTAAAAGTCCTAAGGAAGTTCCCATATAAGAGACTTTCTTTAAGAGAGTTATTAGAGAACCTGTGATGAACTACCTTCAGTAGGAAGGGCTATTATTTACATGAACTAGACAAACAGACAATCCTAGAATCACTGAATCATCAAATGGGTTGGGTTGGAAGGGACCTTAAAGATCATCCAATTCCAACTCCTCCTGGCAGGGGCACCTTCCACTGGATCTGATTGCTCAAAGCCTCATCCAACCTGACCTTGAACACCTTCAGGGATGAGGCAGTGATGACTTTTCTGGGCAGCCTGTTCCAATGCCTCACCACCCTCACAGAAAAACAATTTCTTCCTAATATCTAATTTTAATCTCCCCATTTCAGCTTAAAACCATTACCCCTCATCCTATCCCTGCACGCCCTGATAAAGAGCACCTCCACAGCTTTTCAGTATGTATTGGTCTCTCCAAAGCCTTCTTTTCTCCAGGCTGAAAAATTCTCTCAGCCTGTCCTCATACAGGAGGTGCTCCAGCCCTCTGATCATCTTCATGACCTTTCTCTGGACTCACTCAAATGCATCTACGTCGTTTCTGTGCTGAAGACTCCAGAATTGAACACAGTACTCCAGGTGAGGTTTCACAAGAGCAGGGTAGAGTGGGAGAATCCCCTCCTTCAGCCTGCTGATTACGCTTCTTTTGATGCAGCCCAGGATACTGTTGGCTTTCTGGGCTGCAAGTGCACACTGTGGGCTCATGTTCTCATTCACCAAGACCCCCAAGTCCTTCTCCTTACGGCTGCTCTCAATCCATTCTCTGCCCAGCCTGTAATTGTGCTTGGGATTTCCCTGACCCAGGTGCAGGACCTTGCACTCAGTCTTGTTGAGCTTCATGAGGTCAGCACGGGCCCACCTCAAGCCCGTCAAGGTCCATCTAGATGGCATCCCTTCCCTCCAGTGTGTTAACTGTGCCACATGACTTGGTGTCATCGGCAAACTTGCTGATGGTGCACTCAGCCCTGCAATCACCAGAATATTCTCCCAGGATTTCTAAGTGAATATAGCTCAAACTACTGTGTATAATCTCTTGCTTATAACCAGCATCTTAACTCAGAAGAGAAAGGTGATAAATGTGATTGTGGTTTTTTTTAATGGTTCAAAGAGTCAGGCATCTACATACACGGCTGAATTGATGCACCAGGCTGAACTGATAAAAAGTATAGCAAAAGAATTAGGAGAGGCAATAAAGGTAATATGTTAAGGAGGAGTCAACATAGCTCTTGGAAAGATGACTTATGCCTCTTGAGTAAGAGTGTTTGAGTTCCCTAAAGGAATCATGAGGCACATGAAAAGAGAGATTCAACTCATACGGCCTCTAAATATTTCAAAAATATCCTTGCTGCAGTTACTCATCAAAGGCTTTTCAAGAGGCTTAGCAACAATAGCCAAAAAATGGCCAAAAGATGGGGAAAAGAAGGCAGGAGTTAAAAAGAGTTTTCACAGCGAGGGAAGGCGTTTTCCTTCCTCGGGAACTGGCATGGAAAGAAAGCTGTTCAACAGAGTCATACACAATATGATAAAAGCACTGTAATGCAAAACTTTCTGTGAGAAGGGAAGTGATAAAATGTGCTGATATCAAGTTATTTGGGGTAGTAAAGATAAGTGCTGACTGTGAGAAAGGACTTAATAATACTGAGCAATACAGCAAGCTGTGCAAGCAGTGCAAACAATTAAAAAATCTTTCCAACTTAGCAAATAAAATGATGGACCCTGAGCCGGTTATTGCTACTGAGGAATGAGTGCTTGGATTATAATAGTTGCAGAAAGCTGGCAGTTCAATGCTTATCAAGAGTAAAACTGCAAACAGGACACTAGCAATTATTAGCAAAGGAACCAAGAACAAATCAGAGAACAGCCTTATGCTGTGATGTAAATCCATCAAAGCCTAGTCTGTAAACTGTGTGCAGTGATAGTTCACCCATTGCAAAAAGGATACAGACAAATGCCACAAATGGCAGTAATTGTGAGATTAGAATCATAGAATGGTTTGGGTTGGAAGGGACCTTAAAGATCATCTAGTTCCAGCCCCCCTGTCAAGGCAGGGACACCTTCCACCAGCCCAGGCTGCCTAAGGCTCCATCCAACCTGGCCTTGAACACCTCCAGGGATGAGACATCCACAACCTCACTGGGCAACCTGTGCCAGTACCTTACCACTCTCATAATGAATACATTCTTCCTTATGTCTAGTCTAAATCTGCTCCTTTAAACCCGTTGCCCCTAGTCCTATCACTACAAGCCTACAAGCATTTGTAAACAGTCCCTCAGTAGACAGCAGATCTCCTTGCCTCAAGATGCTATGGATGCCAAGAGTTCAGATGGGTTTCAAGTGAGCCTGGGCAAACCTAAAGCAACAAAACCCATCATCAGTTTTTTAAAAAACATGCCACTTCTTCCTCTAGAAAGTCCACTCCTTTCTAGCTGTTGGCAAAAAACACTGGGCTAGGCGGACCTTTCATGTGATCAGTGCAAGTGTTCTTACATTATCATCACCGCTCTCAAAATGTATTATAAAAACCGTTCCCTTGTCACTGTGAGAGTGCCTCTGCTCATTTCTGCAGCCACCTGATAAACTGTACCAGCAGATGTCTTCTCAACACCTGAGTTATAATGTTATGTTTCTTCATGCTCAGTCCCTTGCCTGCTACACTCAGTGTAAATTTTGCTGGGACTGTGCAAAACCCAGGAGAAGACAGTACAAACAGTAAAAGTTCTGCAGAAGGAGTACTGATTTTTTTTTCTTTTCATATGCAGTTCCAAGTCTTGAATTAGAAATAGCTGTGGACTGGATACGGTAACTGAATGATTGTGACACAGCAGCACTATCACAATGATCAAGTGCTATACTCAGAATTACGTAGAAAATTGCCATGCCCTTCAGAAAGGTGGTGGAGAGGACAGCTATGTCTCAAAAGGGCACAGAGAGTGAAAAGGGAGCAGAACAGTCCTTAGAAACGAAACCTAACAACCAGAAGACCCAAAACAGTCTTGTGATTGTGACCGCTGTAGACATCTGTCCAACAACTGTGCCAAGAATTCAACTAGTAAGCAAAAAACCCAGCCAGAAATGAACAAAAGAGTGCTGTCTCCTTGGGGAAGCTGACTGGTACCCTGCAGTCTGGCTCTTGAAGAGCACATACTCTGTGACATACATAATACAGATGACTACAAACCCCAACAGTCCACTCTAGATTGAAGAATGGATTTGAAATACAGTGTTTTCAAGGCAAGTCTCCACATCAACCTGTAACAGTCCTAATGAAATTATGTGAGCCTTGAACTGGGAATAAGGAAATGAGAGACATGGGTTTGCATTGTCTACGACTCATCACTTGAAGACAATTTTACTATCAATGAATGAACATAACACCTTAAGTAGACAAAGCCATTTAAAAAATAAATTATATTCACATCCCTGTAGTATTAAGGCAAAAACAGATAGAATATAGGATCGATCACTTTAGGTAAGCACAACAGATGCGGGGGAGTTGCAGAATAGTGGTGATGCTAGGACTGTGTGTTGTGAAATGTCACAATATGAACTAAGAATGTAGGAAAAATTACATCACTCTGATCTTTGAAGCCTATCACCCAGTTCTATTATAATCTTGATCTGCATATCAAGAACAGATAATAGTAACAGTAATAAAATACAGTGGTCACAAAGCATACAGTGACTTGAACAACTGAAAGTCTATAGGAAAACTTTAGAAAGCATGTAGGCTACTGAACCAGCAGTGAAACAAGGTAACAATGGTTTCAGTGCAGAATAAAATTGTCCTTGCCTGCAAGGTTTCTTTCATTCCTACTGCCAAAAATCATAGAATCATAGAATAGTCTGGGTTGGAAAGGACCTTAAAGATCATCCAGTTCCAAACCCCCCTGCCATGGGCAGAGACACCTCCCACTGGATCAGGATGCTGAAGGCCCATCCAGCCTGGCCTTGAACACCTCCAGGGATGGGGCAGCCACAGCTTCCCTGGGCAACCTATTACTGCATATCACCAATCTCGTGGTGAAGAAATTCCTCCTTATGTCCAGTAGAAATCTGCCCCTCTCTAGTTTATACCCATTCCCCCTGGTCCTATCACTTCAAGCCTTTGTAAACAGACCCTCCCCAGCTTTCTTGTAGCCCCTCCAGGTGCTGGAAGGTCACCATAAGCTCTCCTCGGAGCCTTCTCCAGGCCGAACAACCCCAGCTTTCTCAGCCTGTCCTCGTATGGGAAGTGCTCCAGCCCTCTGATCATCTTTGTAGCCTCCTCGGGACTTGTTCCAACAGCTCCATCTCCTTATGTTGAGGATTCCAGAACTGCACCGGTTTGAGAGTTTGAGATGTTCTCAAACTAATCCTTAAACTGTCAGTACTTATTTTGTTTCTCTATAGTTAATATTTAATATTAATATTTCCGTTCTTGGTACAATGATAAGAGAGGTTGCTTATTTTTCCAAGCTCTACATTTTTCAGAATCAAGCCAACCACATATTTTCAGTATTACATGAATTTTCCTTCACCTTGCTTTACATCACCAAATGTTATGAATCTTATTTCCTTGCTGTTTGTAAAGCAATTTGAAATCTTCTCACAACAGATGTAATACACCCAAGTAATATGTGTTAACTTCTGCCATCCCCATTCAAAGCTAAATCTCCAGTGCATAAGAGCAGAGTTATCCAGTGACATACTGAACCATGGAGAAAAAGGAGGAATTTATCCTGTTTCTGTTCATACAAAACTCACTGGTGTCACAAAACATTTCCAGTGACTTTTTCCTCCACAAAAGTGGAGAAAATTTTGCCTTGATTGGAAAAGATGTGTCTGTAGGAATAGAAAGACTGTCCCTCAAGTGAACAGACTGCTGCCTGAAAAAAGTATTTGTGATATCCTCTTTTAATGCAAAACATCACTTTACATTAAGAGTAAAAGACAGCAAAACTGAGATGATTGAAGTTGTTACACATTACATTTTAAGGGCCAATCATACAGCATGGCACCTTACTTATATAATATTAATGCTCCTCCTTCACTTCAGGCCACAGATGTACATGCTTGGTACGCTAATATTCACTGCTTCCCATCCTCACTGCTTTGCATGAATTACTTGAAAAGACTGCAGGTCTTGGAGGCACAAAGGACAGAAAACTGCTGGCAAATTGTGCTTCTACAAACAGAACATCTAAGCCCATGACTTACCTTGCACAGGTTAAAAATAAACCACACAAAACATTCCCTACAGCTCTATGGCTGGTTAATCCTGGCTGGACACCAGGGTGCCCCTCCTTAGCTGGACAGAGGAGAAAATATAATTAAAAGATCATCAGTCAAGATAAGGAGAGGGAGAGAGCACTCAGCAGTTAACCATCATGGGCAAAAGAGGCTTGACTTGGGAAAAAACAATTTAATTTATTGCCTATCAAATCAGAATAGGATAATGAGAAACAAAACCAAAATCTTAAAACAACTTACCCCCATTTTCTTCCTGGGCTTAACTTCACTCCCAAATTCTCTACTTCTTCCCTCCAGGGCAATGAGGAATGGGGGTTGTGGTCAGTTCATCGCATTGTCTCTGCCACTCCTTCCTCCACAGGTGAAAGACTCCTCACACTCTTCCCCTGCTGCGGTGTGGGGTCCCTCCCATGGGAGACAGTCCTCCACGAACTTCAACAGTGAGTCTTTCCACAGGCTGCAGTCCGTCACAAACTGCTCCAGTGTGGGACTCCCATGGGGTCACAAGCCCTGCCAGAGAACCTGCTCCACCACAGGCTTCCCACAGGGTCACAGCCTCCCTCAGGTTCATTCACCTGCTCTGGCATCTTCTCCAGTGATGTCCATGGGCTGCAGAGGGACAGCCTGCCTCACAATGGTCTTCTCCAGGAGCTGCAGAGGAATCTTTGCTCTGACACCTGGAGCACCTCCTCCCCCTCTTTTTTCACTGACCTTGATGTCTGCAAAGTTGCTTCTCACATATTTTTACTCCTCCCTCCTGCTGGAGTTGTTGCACAGCAATGATTTCCCTTCTTAAATATGTTATCCCAGAATTGCTAACACTGTTACTGATGGGCTTGGCTTTCTTTAGCCAGTAGAATGTCCATCGTGGAGCCAGCTGGCATTGGCTGTATTGGACATGGGAGAAACTTCAAGCAGCTTCTGACAGAAGCCACTCCTGTAGCCCCCTCACTACCAAAACCTTGTCATGCAAACCTAATACAAACAGCTACATTTTGACATGCAATCTAGAAATGTTACCTTTTGAGACAAACTAAGCACAACGTTAGGCTTAGAAATAACAGTTATTTTCACGTGTGAGTTGTGTTATCAAACACAGCAGGTGAGATTCAGCTCCAGATTAAGATATAGACATTTAAACATATAAATGTGAACTATCTGGGTAATTTTCCTTTGCATCCAGTGGAGTTCTAAGGCTTCATTATAGCTTTCCTGTTGCTCACACATAAATGGATAACGTTGTTTAAGATGTTCTACATTATCAATAATGTTTGCACAGGGAGGGTAGCTTATGACACAGTGCTTCCAACCCAGGAGCAGCAGCAGGGGCCAGGTGAGATGCCCAAGGCATCTAACTAGCCACAACTTGGCTCTGGTGAGGCAACAGTGTCCTTTCTCGGATCAATATTTTCCAAAATGCTACTCAGCTATACCTGCTCCATGCTACATTAAACTACTGGGGCATATGCACTGGATTTCTGCTGGCTATGAGGAAAGTTTTGTTTGCAAATAAGATACCTCCACCTAGCTACCTCAATTAAGGTGCATTAATCTGACTGCCACTCAATGCAATTAATTCAGATGCCTAAACATTTGCATTTTATGCCATTTGAGATGCCTTAAGGTGTCCTCAGCTTCCACATGGAGCTGCCTGGTATGACAGGAGCTACAAGGTACTCGTTTCCTTGGAGCTGCAGCTGGAGACATGGCCCTACAGCTCAGAGCACCTCAAATGGCACTTGCTGCTCACATCTAGGCAACCAGAAGTTCTGTACAGCTGTATGTTCTCTCTCATTTCCCTTCTACTACAAATCAATATAGTTGGTTTATGAGAGCCACATCAAGCCTGGGTTCTGCTGCTCTGCTGAAGTTATGAAGTGTTAGCCATTTCCTCCCCCCCCCTTTTTTTTAATTTCTGTGGCCTGTGCAAAAGGCCCCTTCACTGCATCCTCTGTTGCCACAGCAGTCAGAGAGACTGAAGCAAAGGTCGCATTCTCAGGGGCTGACAGGCTCACACAAACACACACCCTGACCTCAAGGCTTTCTGGAACATCAAAGGCTTGGTTACCTCATCACTGAAGGCATCTTCCACTTGTCTTGGGATCATTCGGTAAACTCAGCAGCATCCACAGGCAGCTCACTGACAGGAATACGTAACGCACTAAATTCCTTGAACTTGAGCAGGCACTGCTTATCACAGGAATGTTTTTTCCCCACAGCAAAACCAACCCATACAGGTATTGATGGTCTCAGCATCAATTACCAAGCCCTTGTGTCTTGTGGGTCAGAGATGACTCAGGTCTTGCTACGTGTGAGTGACCTTTTCTCCAGGAAGTATGGTCAGAAGAAGATTGTTTTATAGCCTGCCAGAGACAGGTTTTCATAACAGGTTGCCATGAGGTGGGAAATGCTAAAGCAAGGCAGAAAACTGTTAGAGGAGACTGAAGTTATGAAGAAATTGGGGGTGAAGTTAAGATAGCAGGAAGAAATATATACATGCATTAAGAAGGAAATAAACTCTAGCTGCTGTAAAAGGTCCATTAATCAAAGCAAATTATAAAACCATTAATGATTCAGAAAATGCAGAAGTACTCTAGTATCTTAGTTTATATTTTGAGGAAGGGATATGATGTACCCACATCACATGAAGATGATGAACTACAGTCAAATTAGCAAATAAGTCAGATGATAATGAAATGCATCTCTTGGGAGAAATACTGTTACACCAACCAGCCTGCATTGTTTCCAACCAGGAACTGTCAAAAAAACAGGCTATGGGGTACCTCTCACCTACTGATATTTCTTGAACTCTTTTAGCATTAACATCATTAAGTGCACATAGAGTAAAACTCCAAAAGACTGGACGAGTGCAACTGTTGTGCCAACATTAAAAATATGCAAAACATTGTGGGGGAGATCTGTGCAAGAACAGATTAATGTTTGTCAGTCTCAGGTAAAATAATGGAAAATGAGATAAAGAATTCAATGAATGCATAAATATGCATTCAGGGGTTTGGCTTTGACACCTTGATACAAACATGGCATAATAAATACAAATAACCAAACAGTGCACAGATTCAGAACAAGGTGCAAGGTTTCAACATGTTCTCAGTCAAACAGCATGTATAGCAGGGTTTTATGCTGGACTAACACAACGGGTATTTCCATCATTGACATGGAAGTAAAAGGAAAATAAACATGTATAAATTTGCAGATGGCAAAAAGATAGAGTCCTAAATAAAGATGAGCTCGAGATATTTCCTTATAGCTAAGGAAGCAAATTTTCCTTCTGTTGGTATTAGGAGATTAGAACCAGTTGCTCTTCTGGTATGGATGCTTTGGGTAAGCACAAAATATGCTACATGTAACTAGCAGCCACTATCATTTAAACAAACATAAGTTATTTTTTACTCACATTTCTGATCAAATGCTGACATTTACATGAATATTTGCACAGAATTACAGTTATGACTGAAAACTCAGAGTAACTTCCCTATGACATGTTTTCTTATCTACCCTTCAACACTTGTTATGCTTTGTGTGGCACCTGAGGCCTTGAGAAACTGCTCTGAGACTATCTGCATCTAAATCTAAATTCATTACCACCTCCCAGGCAATTTGCTACAAGTTCCTGGAGATTTCGCTAAACCAGATAAGGTGTTGTGGAAATGAGACTTTGGCACCACTGTACCTGACTCTAGTGCTTCCATCTGGTGAACAGTCTGTTAGTCGGCATCATCATCCACGCTCCTCACTCCGAATGAGGGTTCTGCACAGCTGGCAAATAAAACAGCCAGAAGAACACCTTCCCTGTTTCCTGCACAGGCATCCGCTGTCCCTGATGGCAGATGGACATCTGGTGCCTCTTCTTTCTGGACTGTGATACTGATTCAGTGTCTCCACCTCTGTTCCTTTGGGCTTCAGATTCACTGACATTCATTGTGGGTTTTCATCTAGATTTTAACAGTTGGGTGTGTTTTATTCTTTTCCCCAGGCCTCCCTATGCATTTTCACTCCAGTGCTCCACAATCTGTTTCTAAATTGTATTTTATGTTTTTAAAAGAAAGCTAGGAGTAAAAAGAAGGAGAATTACTCATAAGTGGTCATCCTTGTTCAACCCTTGTATAGCTTTAATGAACAGTATTTAATCACAGAATCATAGAATAGTTTGGGTTGGAAAAGACCTCAAAGCCCATCCAGTTCCAACCCCACTGCCATGGGCAGGGACACCTCGCACTAAATCAGGCTGCCCAAGGTCCATCCAACCTGACCTTGAACACCTCCAGGGATGGAGCAGCCACAGCTTCCCTGGGCAACCTAGGCCAGTGCTCCATCACTCTCATAGTGAAAAAATTCCTCCTTATGTCCAGTCTTAATCTGCCCCCCTCCAGTTTATACCCATTGCCCCAATCCTATCACTACAAACCTTTGGGAACAGTCCCTCCCCAGCTTTCTTTCAGCCCCTTCAGGTACTGGAAGGTCGCTATAAGGTCTCCTCGGAGCCTTCTCTTGTCCAGGCTGAACAACCCCAACTCTCTCAGCCTGTCCTCGTGTGTAAGGTGCTTGCTTTCATTTTCTTTCCTCTGTATTTTATATCCATGTGAAGATAACCCACTTAGAAAGATCTTTAGCTTATTTTTTAGTCTGCTTTGTATGCTGCTGTGTAGACTGCTTACTATTGGAATATATGTTTGCTAACATTGACATCTACTTTAGAAATAACGCATAAAATACTCCTGTGCCAACATCGCAAACCAGAAACCATCTCACAGCAGCATTAAGGAAATCTCATATTAAAAGTTGTTAACAAATACATGCGATCTAGGTCAGCTAGGGTAGGAAATGTGAACTCTACCAGTAAATAAGATGGGAAAAAATTGTCTTTTCCATTTGTAGATGCTATGCAAGGTGTCCCCAGGACTTACAAAGATATGAGTGAGCAATGGCATATGCAGCAGTAAGGGTGCTATGAAGTTATTTGATTTGCAGCACGGAGAATATATTTATACAGACAATGTGCTACTGTGTAGATATACCAGGGCTGGCTCTGAACAAACTGGCTCAGACAGTTTACAGCAGAGTGACTGCATTAGTATTGCTTTCCATCTGGGCTAATTAGTCCAGCTAATAGACAAGCTAAATCAGACAGCACAGAGCTCTATGACCCTTCATATGGCTCTATTACTCAGCTTGCTCTTTTGAGAGACAGCTCTGATAGCGCTACTTGACAATCTGCTGAGCCACAAAGGAATATATTCACTGCTGCCCATCGAGTCTCTATAAGCTGACTATAAAGACAAACCCTTTTAGTGGAGAAAGGATAGCAGGTAGCCTTAGGTTCCTGCTGCAGATGGATGATATTTTACATGCTGTATCATATGATGAAGAGCACGGAGAATCTCATGGGCAAAAACTGCTGTCCAAGTGTCTGATTCCAGTTCCCAGAATCTCATCTCATGAGCAGCTACAAAACAGGGGCTTGTATCATCCCAGATACAAAAGACAGACTTGAAACTGGATTTCCACGGTGCCACTGGGAACGCTGCCACCACTACTACTGGTAAAGAAAATATTGGAATGAAAGCTTCTAGGTGTCTGATTTCAGAGGAGGCCACCAGATTTATACCCTCTGTGGAAGAATTTGTCGTCCAGTAATACTGGATGTGGTGTCCAAGGCCAGGGGTGCTTCAGAACATGTGCTTTATTGGCTAACATGAGCAGTTCACGCACTCCCAGAACTGTGATCTTATTCTTTGCCCCCGATCACCATCAGAGAGGTGCTGAGGCTGTCAGTGAAAATATCTCTCTTTAATCTGACACTGGGCAATCCCTGGCCTTGGGCTGACCTCAGCTAATCCTTCCTGAGAATTCCAAACCTGCAATATCATACAGAAAGCTGGGGGCTGCTTCATAGGGACACTTGGAGTTCAGGTGAGGTTTCTCCTCACCTTGTCACATGCCAGAGAGTTTCCTCATTGCCATTAGGCTCTGGGAGATAATGTTACTTCTGCTGACCTCCACAGCACCAGCTTTCAAACTGGCCTGTGCAGTTCCTGTAAACAACCCTCCGGGTGTTTCAGATCAGTGGAAGGGAAGCTGGAAACTTGCTTGGGGTATTTCAGTGTTAAGGATCACCACATCTTTAAAACAAAAATTAAGAATAGGAAGCTACTTTGAAGCCATTCTTGTCTCCAAAGACAAATAAAGAAATGGGAAGTAAAAATATGTACTTACAATGTTCAAGCCAAACAACAACAAAAAAATGGTGAAAAGATATTTGTGAAGAAACAGGAAAAAATGCTTAATCAACAACCAGAATATCTTCCCATATCCCCTCAATTACTTGTGCATATTCCTTGAGCCCCATGGCTGGGAACTCTGCTGTCCTTCACATTTCATTTTGGATGATACGCTCCTTGGAGAGAACCACAAACAATGGTATCTGCTACAAGTGATCTCTTGCAAGACTCTTTGATGAGTGCCCCTCCCATGTAATGTATCTCCACAAAACTTCTTCACTTCTAATCCATTTTGAAAGGCATTTTGACATGCCTTCTATGAGATGGTCAGTAGCATTTCTCTGGAGGTACGAGTGTGACTTTGGCAGAGAAGTACTGTCTTCTGCCAGCACCTGTGTCATCGTGAAGTCCGGTTTCCTCGTCTGGTGGCCGGATGTGCAGGGAAGGGAATAGAAGTGGGGCTAAACCAACCTCTTTTAACACAATGAAACCCTTCCCACTCTTATCCCCTGCCTAGCACTATGCACCACCACTTCCATAGGTAATTCTGCACCTCTACTTGCCCAATGTTTATGAATTAGAGACATCCACTGAAACTTAGATTTTATACCTATCTGTAGCTTATGAAACAATACAAATATATAAATGGAATGCTAACTATTGGCTTTTTTTTACTGAGACCAGACCAAATTATAATCTGCTGTTCTACAACAACAACGTTTAGAGGAAACCAATTCCAAAAAATCTATCTTTGAGGAAACCAATTTAAAAAATCTATCTATTCTCTACATGTAGAGATCTCCAACTTCACCCAGAAGATAACATTACAGACAAAGCACAATGAGACGTTTCTGTCAAGAAGAAAAGGTTCAGCCCTTGGAGCTTTTGAAAGCTTTCTGTCTGTTGAAAATACCACTAAAGAAGATGCACAGAGGCCAGGACCTCTGAGACAAGTAGTTGTAAATCTGTGTTCTCTAATAGGATTGGAGATAACATAGTTGCTATACCAAGAGAAGTGCATGTCCCCTGCAAGCCCCCCACATCTGCCTTGAGAGAAACTCAGAAATATTTCCATCACCATGACCTTTCATGTCCACTGTAGCTGTCAGTGAAACGGATTCCCATGACAGTGAGATGCTGTCCCAACCCAACTGTGCTATTTGGTCACACCAGCAGCACACTGAGACCATCCTCATCCTGATGCAGACAGCTCAAAGCCTGCAGATGTTGTAACCCACAAACCAAGGTCCCTTGGAAATCAAAAGACAGAAAATCTGAGTAGAAGTGGGAGTAAAAGTAATGGGAGAGAATAATTCTGAACTAAATGCTGGTGACCAGGCATAAAACAGCATAACATTTATAGGATGCAAGAGCCATGTAGGGTCCCCACAGTTTGGGTGTCCACAGAAAGGAGATTGAATGAAAAGCACCTTTTCCTGCAATAACCAGAATTATAATAACCAGACCACAACACAAGAGAAGTTTTCTCAGTCTATTGTCAATCTATCTAAAAGAACAAGACATTGAAAAATGCTTTCAACAGAGCTGGGAGTTGGGGGAGTGGAAAGAAAGATGAAGGAGTCTGAGGACAAACTGACCTTTGCCCTAGATGCTTAGGGCCAGGGCTTGAGTGGCTCTAGAAAAAGAATTATCCTCATCATAGGTTATGCTTCAAGATCATCAGCTGGGCAGTATTTTAGTATGTGGTCTGCTGGTGGAGGCTTTGATGTCTAAAGTGTCTACTGTCATTAACAAAAAATTGCAAAAGGAAAAAACCAACCACATAAAACCCCCTCACATACAAGAGAGACAGGAAAGCCTAGCTAAAAACATACCTCAAAATTATTCAGAGCAGCTAAGACAGAGGCCAACAGAGTTACTCCATACTTCCATCATCACAGTGCCGGTAGGAGTTCAGCCTTCAGTCTCTGGAGTTGAAACACTGTCTTGTTTCAAAGGGAAATCACTGAACTCAAGCTGTAGGGTGTTGCATCCTAGTACAGATAGAAAGGCCAAACAAAACAAACAACAGAACAGTTCTTGAGAGTCAGCAAAATCTACATTATATACTTCACTTATTAATTCAAGTTTATTTTAACCCTCTTTCCTCCTGACTTATTTTTCTCTAGATAAGGATGCTTATAACCAGAGACTCAGACCAGTACCTTTTAGTCTTACTGCTGTTTGAGTTTCTGTTGAGGTCTGTAACAATTCCTAATTATTTAGTGGCCTTGAACTACTTCCCAGAAAAAAACATGTAGGTCTTAACAACTGGAAGTCCCGTGCTGTGTCTGTAACCTATCTTCAGCTTGGACACTGCACATTTGGGTTGGACTAAATGGTCTTTAAAGACCACTTTCAACCCAAGCTGTTCTACGATTGTCTTAGCATATTTTTTCCACTTCTCTACACCTTCTCATTGGAGCTGAAGGAGAGGAGCAGTGGTTCTCTGTCATCCCCAACCACACCTAGGAGATGCATGTCTGCATGCAGACAGTATCGCAATTTAAGAGCCTGCGTGCACACACAGAGATGTAGGAAGACTACACAAGCATAAACCCACAGCCACATACAGGGATAAGCAATGGGACTGGTATTGGGAAACTGAGGCTTAGGGGTCTGACAGGCTTTAGTGGTAGCACTGACAGTAGAAGGCAGCTGCTTCACCCCCACATCATGAAAGTCAGCATCCTCCTGCCAGGAACCATACAGCTGGACTTGCTTTAAGTAAGTGGAAAAGAAAAACCCATGCTAGAAAGATCCCAGCCAGGGGCTGAGGAGCAGCGCAACATCTCAGTGCAGGGGCAGGAACATCTGCTCCGTGCAGATGAGTGATATGGGGAGAGAAAGATGAGGACAGAAGGGAGGAAGATGCAGCAACATGGCAGCTTTGCTGGGCCTGGGAGGTGCCAGCTGTCCCTAGGCTGAATGGGTCCCTGCTGGTAAACACAAGCCTTTGCTCCGCTCTTACACTGAGAAGGCTTTCATTTCCTGGTAGGAATCCACAGAAATATAAAATTAATGGTTCAAGGTCAGATAGAGGACAAAAAAAAAATTAAAGCTACTTTGCAGGTCAGGTTTGGGTTTGGTTCAGTTCGCTGTTTACAATACTGGTTCTGCTTAGTGAAATTTCCCTCTGAAGCCCAAATAACTTTAAAGGTGCCTAAATTGTTCTTAGACTAAACCCCCAAGGTTACAAAACCTGAGGCCAAACAGAACCTCATCTCACATCTTCACATACAAGTGAGACATTTAGTACATTTGGAGGGACTTAAACATGGGAATGAGAGTGAGGTAAACCAGGATGAGTTCAGAGAGAACTGGCTACTTCACCCTCCATGTAAGGACTGAAGTGTCCTCGTGGGGAATGAATGTAGGGTACACAGCACATTATAATTTCCCTCCTTAATTTACTGTGCACTAAGTTTTGGTCATAAATAGTCCTTGCTGCATAAAAATACATGCTATGCTAAACCACATTTTCAAATGAGTGATTAAGTCAAAAGAAGCTCTAGATGCTCCTATGGCATCTTGGATTACTCACCCAACACAGTCTCTAAACAATATAAAGTGTAGGTGCACAGTATGTGAGCTTTACTAATATGTTCCATTCAATCGTTATTATGAAAAAGGAAATTATCAACACTTAAATAACTTTTCATTTGTTTCCCATATTGTTCTTCATTCTCAAAAGTGACTTGCTCAAACCATCTTCACATCCCACGCACACCCACCCTACAAAAAAATACAAGCAAGATCTCTGAGTTGACCTGTTAGGCTCGCTTCTATTATTTATAGTGACACTTTTTATTTTTGGACTGTGGCTTTTAAATTTGAGGTTAAAATTAGCAGCCACCCCCAGAGTACCATTTTGCGTAGGGGGGATGTTTTGTACACAACACTGTCTCCGTGCCCTCCTCGGATCACTCACTCCACCTACATCTCTCATCCTCCAGACAACTTTCTGTGAAGATTAGTGAGACATACAAAGCAGCAGCAGCCCAGCTCTTGGTTAGTCATGTCAACATGAGGAAGTTCAGTCAAGCACGTTAGCTTATGACTATTTGTTTCACATTGCAAATAACAGGACGGTACTTTACAGCGCTTAGGTCCTGTCCTGGAAATAAGTATGCAAGCGATAATATTGTCTAAATCAAAGGAGTTATGCATCTAATTATATGGGAACATCCTGAGTACATCATATGAATTTCCCTGCCAAGTCCTCTGGCAGCATTCAGCATTAAATACTTCTGAGAAAGGCACAACAAAACAGCAGATGGAAAATTAAAAAGTAAGTTCCCTGCAAGGAAGATTCCCATTGTTAGATATTTCTTTCATGCCCTCAAGTATCTGTGTATCTTGGAAAAAAACCATATTCCACCTAATATCATGGCTTTTGTTTTCAGCATTGTGGGTTCTGAGTACTGACTCCTACTGCATCCTTGGCCTCAGTGAAATCTCCAGGTAGGCACAAGCACATGAACCTGAGAACATATCATTGTGATGATTTAGTAAGTCACCTGCTATGTGCTATTTGCCCATGCACATCATCCCCGTGACTAATGATTTCCATTGCTTGCTTTATAACTCTCTTTATATCTCGAATTCTTTAGAAATGAGTTATACTGCAAGAAACATGCGAGTTGAAGTTGTTCCCTTGACTGTGGCACTGCATTTTCCATTCTTTTATGCACCCAAGGATTTAGGTTATTTTTCTGGCTGGCATTCCACACTGGATTAACATTTTTCCACAGTCAACCCAGGGTGACATCTGCAGTTAATTAGCAAGTGATGACAATGACCATAGGGACTAATGGGATAAATTAATAGTATAGATTATTTCCCTCTGTTAACCTGAAAAAATTATTTTGCCTTTCTGTAACCCTTTCATCTCAATGAGTTGGATTCCTCCACAGATATTCCCAGCACTCAGAATCCTGTTTAATCTAAACTTTTTTTTTTTGCAATTTTATCTAATGTTTCGTTTCCTAAGCTGCCATACAGTTAAAGATCCCGATGCAACTGAGCTGCGCTTAGTGCAGTACTGCACAGGCACCAACAGGACCTTACCATCTCTCCTTTAAGAACTCCCAGCACAGGTGAAAAGTAGACACGCTCTGCTGTACCCTTATCCACAGGGGAAGCATCTCCTACTGGCAAGAGGCATTAGCTAAGCACCTGAAAAAGGTTCTCCATGAAAAAATGAGTATCATGATAGTTCCATGATCCAACAGAGACCAGGTAAGGAGATACTTCAGAAACAGCTCATTGCTTCTAGTCTGATACCACTCAGTAGAAGTATAGAAAAAAAAAGTTGTATTTCTTTCCAGTACCTTTTCTTACTCATGAAATATGATTCAGGGCAAGATCCGGGGAAGTTCACAGCAAGATAACAAAGATTGATTTCTTGTGGGAATGAAATGTTTCACTATTATACTGAGATTATTTTTACCCCCTTTATTCTCCCTCTGAAATAAAAAATAAGAGTCTCTGTCACTCTGCTTTTCATTTTGTTAGAGAAAAAAAGTTTGCATTATCTTTTAACCTGCTTCTGTTTTCTGTAACATCCTGCATGTCATTCTTTGGTCCCCAAGAAATGTGAATTCATGTGAATGTCACTTCTAATTATGAAGAAGGAGAACTGGTTTTCCAATATTTGGTTAAACTTTTTAGCCACATCTCTTGTTGATGAAGAATATGGATTACCAGAAGAGATAAAACCATCACATTCCACTCTTGAGAAAAATGATGCAACTTTACTAATTTTCTAATGAGCTCCCATTGCCAGCTCAAATTAAGTGCTAATTTGAAAAAGAGCATCTAAGCTGTAGATCAAAGTGCCCATTTGTGTCATACACAAAAATAAACACTGCCCTTGCACATTAAACAGCACTTTTTCTGACAGTGGAAACAGGACCCACACTGTTTCTAAAGCTGTTAGTTTTGAATTTTTCAGATATAAAGGCTCTCAGTTGGAGTTTCACCAGCTGCCAGCTGCTGTCATTACACACAGGGCCCTTAATGAGAACCTCCTGCTATTTGTATATTCTGGGTAATGGCTAAGTCTGGTACAGTTACTTTTCAAACTTGCCAGCTCTATGTCCTCATGTCCTCCAATATTCGGGGAGAGCCCAGTTCCTCAGAAACAACAATGTCACAATTAAAATGCATTGATTTATCTAGCTGGGCTTTGAAGCAGTATTACTGCATGTAACTGCTCCATCTGTGCAAATAAAATCTGCTACAATTGTGCTGGCTCTGTATAATGAGTGGTTCTTAATTTAAAAGCATGATTTCAGCCACATAACTAGATCAAGAGCTGAGTTGGCAAGAGACACAGTTAGGGTAAGGCATGGGCTTAAAGTTCAGGTTGACAAGGGTTATGATGTAGGGCTAAGGGTAGATGTAAAAGGCTTTACTAAGGTAATGTCAGGGATCGAGTCAATATGATATCCCTGTCTAATTTTGGGTCTCCATCTTACACATGGATGTTAAGATCAATTCTAAGATTTTTTGTTAGGAAAAAGTCTAAGCCAGTGGGGCTGTTGAAGAAAGACCAGTACAGGACTGAGAAGAAGTCCTTGCTAAATTTGGGGCTGGTGCCAAGAGAAGCATGAATCTAATACCAGTGTGAATCCTTCCTTAAGTTTAACAAAGCAAGCTTTTCCAGCCTCCTAAAAACCACAGAGGCCACAACTATGATCAAGCCTTGCAGTCATTGTCAGATCCAGAACTAAAACTCATTGAACCCTGCCTCCCTGTGTTCTCTCCCATCATCTAATCCTTAACCCTGGCTCTCTTACAGCAGACCCAGCCACCCCCAGACCCAAATCTAGTTCAGGTTGTCAGTCTGGGTGGTGAATTTAATCCCAGGACATCTTTTTGTCCTGTCCTGAATTATAACCATCCTTGTGCTCCAAAATACAATGTAAGTAAATTAGTCACGAGCCTCATCGCTAATTTCAGATCTGGGGCTGAGAAGGTCATTAGATTCCAATAGCCTGAAGAATCTACAGCTGCTGGAGTATTTCCTCTTCCAAAATCAGACAAGACCAGAAGTCACGAGTCTCTACGTTTCTGGCCATGAATGTTACAAACCTCTTCTGTGGTGTTTGGTACACACAAATAAATAAAATTCATGGCAACAACCTAGAAATAAAATGTTAGTGACAAAATACTTCTGTTCTTTTATAATTATAGTGTTATTTTTTAAATTACTTGGAAAAATACAAAGGTCCAGGCCTCAAAAACTGGGAAACATAAATGAAAATTAATTAATTAATTGCAAGTGCGTTACAATTCAGCCTTTAATTGTATGACAACATAGTGGCTTTGCTTTTGTTACTGAATGCATTGGGTGATTTTTTTTCCTCAGTATGAGAAGAAAGGTACCAGGGCTGGTACATAAAGGCATAGTTAGCAGGGTCCCCACCCTAGGTGCTGAAAAACTGTAAAATGTCTAGTGAAAGGGGAAAACTCTTCCACAAAGGAGAAACAAACCCATTCTGACTAAAGAAAATAGAATCTGGACATACAAAACACTGTGTTCACTTATGCTGAAAATATACTTTTAAATATTCCAAAACATTAAACCAAAATTATGGTCATTCGGCACTTAATACCTTCAGATTAGAGAACCTAGCTGTCAGTCAAAAATAACAACACTATTTGAATTCACAAGAGTGTTATGAAGGTAATTCGTTTTAGTTGATGAATTCAGATTAATTCAGACATCATGAAGACAGAAGTACAAAAGTGCCTGCCAAGAAATATGTCAATGACGAGCTGGATATATTAGAAAAGCATCTGCTAGAGGAACACTAAGAAATAACTAAGTACACACTCTCGTTTTGTGGAAAAATAGCACATAAGAAAAGAATAAAAAAAAAACCACCTGTGTTCCTTTGTGCAGGCATTCTCATATTTTAAAAAAGCCCAAACCTACTGTTTCAGGAAACACATAAAGAATATAAAAAGTCTAGATGTCAAAGTTAGCAAGCACTCAATCTCAACCAGAAAAAAATCTGAAGTAAAAATAAAGCATTATCTGCGTGCTTAAAATAAGACAGACTAATTTTTCTGTGCTGAATTTGGACCTGAATGAGGGCTCAACAGAAATAACAGAAGCTATTGGATGTTTTTACACCACTGTGACATCAGCACATATGCTGATGAACTGCTTCAGTGCCCAATGCTTGTAGCTTGGTGTGCCTCACCTCACCCACTGATCCAGGTCAGTGCAGTCATGAAACCATGAGCACTCTTAGTAATGATCGTTTCCAAAGTAATTTTCTTTGCCCAAAGATCAAACAGGCACTTCAGTCATTCATACGAACATGCTTCATCGGTAAGAACAAGACCAGAAGCTACTATAACTGATTTAAACAGGGTTTAACTTCTCCACTTGATTGTGAGGACAATCCTACCTTCATTGTCCCTACTCTTGAAAGCGGTTATTGTGAGAACTAATTAGTGTGTGCTATATAATTCTGCTAAGACAGAGAAAATTGCTTAATAACACTGATTCCCAAGAGGTTTATTACCACAATTTGCTCAGTAAGGACTTTCATTAAATAATAACAAAAAGGTACAGAATGTACTGAATACTAAACTGGGCTTTAAAGAAGGGCAGGGTCTGCAAAGTACAGCACTGATCATGGACAGTAGTTGAGAAAAATGTGGGAAGGGATGGCTTTCCAGCTAGGCCCAGAAACTGAAGCAGTCAGGAGCTCCTAAAAATCAGAAATTTTGTTTTCTGTTTATTGCAAAGCAAAACCAAATGTTAATTCCATAAATATTAAATACATCAGTGAGGAAAAAAACACCACATTTTATATGTTCAGTTACTGTGATGAAATATGTCCTAGACAGACAGCTTCTTTGTCCTTTGAGCCTACTGCAATGAGAGCTGCGCACAGTCCATAGAAAATTCTTTATTACAAATCTCAGAGGCAGCTCTGTAGCCTCATCCACAAAATGTTCTTGCAATTTTGACATGTGAGAGCATTCTCAGGTAAAAAAAAAAGTAGTACTTTAGTACAGGGAAAAAAATCTGAACTTTGACTCCTGACCCTCATTTATAATCTTAGACATTATTCTAGATACCCTTCAATCAAAACAAATGGCTCCTGCATCAAAGAGTTTCACGTGCAAGTATAATGTGAAACACAACAGAAAGATGAAGAGAGGAAATGTAAGAAAATAAGCAGGTAATTGGTGCAACAGCCTTATCATGCCGATGGATTGACTGGTCTGCTCCTAGGAGAGGCAGTTCAGAAAAGGAATGTTAATGACAAACCTGCAGGAAGATGATGATGTGTCTTGGTAAGCAACTACAAGATGCAAGAAGGGTTGTCTAGACGAAAGCCACTGAGAAATCTAATGAGGAGGCATCACAGCTCAGTTGAAAGCAAGAGCGAGTTATGCATTTATTCCCTACCTTTAGTTTGTTATGTGACTTCAGACAAAGCACACCGGTCAAGATTTCCAGAAGTAGCTTCAGTGACTCAGTTTTTAAAATGTCTAGTTAGAAACCCTTTAGAAGCACTTGACTTTCAGAAAGCCTGTTTTGGAAAATAATGTCTCCTTAGGTGGCTTACGTTAGGCACCAACAAGCTCAGCTATTTACCCCAAAATCTCAAGCCACTTCTGCTGTTCTTGGTCTCTAACATGTCAGTATTCTTATCCTCAAAAAGAAAACAAAAATCCTTACCCAGGCTGACAGTTTCATTGCACTAGTTACTGAATCATATATGAAGTGATGGATGAAAGGCTACCGACAAGTGAACGATTATGAATATGTATTGAGCAGTGATTGCAAAAGGCTGATATACATCTTTAAATAGTTACACTGGAAAAGGAAATTAATATGGTAAGAAGACAGTCTGTGGGTTGTTGCTGTAAGTCAGCAAGTAGTTGAAACCATTCTCATCAAAGTTTTCGCACGGATGGATGACAGTTCAAGATTCATATGTTCTGACCTGAATATACTCAGGGTCTTGGCGACACTGGGATGACTCCATTGTGGTGGAGTCACCATCCCTGGACATGATCAAAAAATGTCTAGACTTGGCACTTTGGGACATGATTTAGTAGGCACGGCGGTGTGGGGCTGTTGGTTGGACTTGACAATCTCTGAGGTTTTTTCCCACCTTAATGATTCTATGGCAAGACTACACCAGGTATACAGATCTATAGGGCAATAAGGCCAATCACAGGTAGAATATTAGGGAAAAATGAAAGTGAGTAAAGATCACATGTAGTAAACTTACCAAATATAGCTGAGATTGATTCTGTATATCCCACAAAGTAAAACATATGATTTCCCAGGAAATCACAGAAGAATGGAACTAAAATTCTTCACCCATATCAAGAGACCAATATAGGTGAGAGAAGATTTGGGCATTATAAATAATTCTATCCTAAGAAACCAGTGCTACGTGAACACCAAAGAAACTCTTTTTTCAGTCTTGCTTTCAAGCTAAATGCCAGGGAAGACTGCCACACAGTACTTATGTTTCTCATATGCGTAAGGAGGGACTAATCATGCAAATTTACAACATTACCAAAATAATACAGCTAAATTACAAGCAAAGTCTGTTGAATTAATGACTACGATTCAGAACAACTCCAACATCACTTCTGCCATGAAAGTAGCTTACAAAGTCCCAGTGACTGAGCAACCTGTAATCTGTCCACAATCCGATAGATTCTCAGACCTCAAAGGTGCCTCTGCTGCCTTGTCCATGTGATGGGAAGACTAAGTCCTCAACCCCCCATCACTGAGACCTGCAGTTCAGGAAGGACTCGCCATCCTGAATAGCTGAATGGATGTTACGTAGCTGAACATTTCCTACCACATCACAGATCACATTACAAAGAAGAGGTCCCCTGTGATACGACTCTGAGTCTTGCATTATAAGACCAGCGAGCTCTTGGGGCAGGAAGAATTGTTTCACTTTGTTGAACTCAGCATGGTATTTTGCTACCTAATTTTACAAAATGTCAAAACCATGCATTTTCATTTCAATAAACATTTGTACTTCTTCAATGGTACAGATTCTGATCATTTTACAAGCACTGAAGAACATGTATTACCAACAAGCAGTGCTTATAGGAAAAGATTGGTACAAAGGAACATGAAGAATTAAAGAGATAGTTAAGTGCACTCCATAAACATGTTGCTCTATCTCAGGAATTTCCTTGGCTTGTACCGGGGATGACATTTACTTGAATTACCTTATAGAGAGCGGATGTGATGCACCAAATATCTAATTGACTCACAGCCACAGTGATTCATTGAAAGATCAGCCTTATCCCATACATAGGCATCATTGAATCTTCATGCTACCATTAATGAAGCCAACATCAAAAGTCCCATGGACTTCAAAGTGCTGGGGAAGAGACTTTTACTCTAGGATGTTTAGAAATGGCGCATGAGATGTCAAAATAACTGCTCAGCTGCAGAATGACAATTCTGCTTTAGTCATTAGTAACAGACTGCTCATAATGTAATTGCACTGCAAGTCTATAGCTGTTGACATCATAGCCACAGAGCTATACAGGGTGGAATATAGCAGGAGATCCAAAAGATCCTGGTATGCTGCAGAAGAAGCTATAAAATGCCAAAGCAATGAAAAATCATGTATCTACTGACTTTAATTCAAAGAGTAGCACGCTAAAACAAAGGGATAAAGAGACATTGAATAGGACTTGTTTTTTCTTGCCTTTTCTGCTGTTTGTGTAATGTATTGCAAGCACCTACGCACAGATTTTATGTGCATCCCTGAGGCTGAAGTGACTTGATCACTTTCTAGAAGATGAGACACTCGTACTAGTTATTAAATCTAGCTGCAGGATCCAAAGTCATAAATTAAAGTATGAATGAGATGAAGTAAAACACCAGCGATTGCATCACCACGTCTAGGAATGACAGCTTAGTTCTCAGAGCTACAAACTGGGGGTTTAACACTCTTATCGAGAAGACGGGAAGCACTAGAGTGGAATGAAAATGAGGGTAGCCGTTTTATCTGTCACGCCATCAAAATAGCAGTTACCGGTGAAAGTTTTCACGAACGTCATCAACCCACGTTGAAACCCCCCGCGACCGACCTGAAACGCGTTTCTCGAGGCAATTGCGCCGCCTGCCCTTGGAGCGGGGTCGGAGCAGCTCCTGCAGCCGGGCTCGGCTTGGGCTGTCTGTTCCCTCCTGGTATCAGAAATCCTCCTGTCTCCATAGTAGCCTTCCTAAATATAGTCCTCCCCCATTTCTGTCCCTTCCCGGTTAACACTTCCCCCATCCTTTTGCTCTTCTTACTCAGTTGCTTTCCAGCCCCTCACACCTGGTCCCCACGCCTCTTGGTTCTATTCATCCAGGTTTTGGATGCTATTTCATTCCCAGTTGAGCCCTGCGCTGTCCCACTAGGTGGCTGGAGGTGAGGAAACCACAAGGGATGAGGATATTACTCCTCTCTATTATTTCTTGCACTTCGTAATGTGCTTTTCAAGACCCCCAAAGGGTGAGAGCACTCCTCTCAGAGTAACCACCGTTTATCAGCTGAGTACTGTTTGCTGAACCAATAAACAGCAAATTGATAACTGATTAACAGCTGTAGACTGGTGACTCATAGTTAAGATTAAATAATTAGATTAAACACTCTCAGCCCATCAGATGGGCATGCCCACACACAGGACAAAACCTTTCAGGGTACAATATGGAAAAGGAATTTTCTTCCCCCAGAGCCTGGAAGAGATGATTAAGCCTTCCTTTACTAACTGGCTCCCATATTCCCAAGTTATCTTTGCTTCCTTCACTGCTACTGTTTTCAAGGAATGCAAATGCTAGTCTTTGTGTCTTTTAGAAAAGGTATCTATCGCAAGCTTTACTGGGATCAGGTGGATGCTTGTGCACGAGTAACTCAGAGGGGTGTCATAAAAGGAAGAAGAGAACCCGAGAAATTTTCTCCTTTTTTAAGGAGACCAGTCTGATTTTTTTTCATGTAGGGAATTAAACTGTTAATTCATGTGTTATCTCTCCTATAGACCCCAGTTGTTCTCTTTGCTATGATCCTGGCCAGAGCAGGGCTGGCCTTGGCTCCCATCTTACTTCCCCACCCTGCAGCTCTTTCTTTTTTCTTTCAGGAAGAACTGAGCAAAGAATGACTCTTTTTGGTTTTCAGCATCCACACTGTTAAATTCAAAGATGACCTTATATAAAAAAGCTTGGAAGGAAAAAGGAAGATGTGGTCTGACTGTTTCTATCATGTCGTTAAGACTAAAATAAAAAAAAGAGGGGATGGAACAGTCACCAGCATCAGGACCTGTTGTCTGGGAAGTCATTATCAGTTACCAGAAGAAAGGAATTCCTGGGAAACAACTTTAGAAGCCAAAAGGAAGTTGCACAACTGTCAGTGGCAAAGGCATCAGTTCTCATAACACAGGAACAGGCAGGAGACGTGGCCTGAGTAAGAGCATCTCATCAAGATATGTCTGAAACCCTTGTTATCACAGTCCCTGGTAACCTCCAGGCTGCAGACAGCCAAATGGCATAATTACTAGCAACACTAATACAGGGTATTTTTCTTTTTCTAGTATTTAAGAGCCCTTAAAAAGGATCAACAACCATATAAAGAGGGTAATTATTATTTTCTTTACTAGACAAACAAGGAAAACGAGATATGGAAACTTTAACCGAAATATGCAAATTAGTCCCTATTATAATGAAGAGATAAGGGTTCCTCCTTTTGAGGTCAAGATGCTGAATTACTTTATGTTTATATCTTATGTAAATTGGATGATTTTAAAAGAAAGTTTAAAACAAGTCTCAATTCCTGAATTTTCCTCCTGGTTCTGTCACTGGTCTATTTAACAAAATGCGAAAAGATATGTAAAGCAAGCCACACCTGCTTCCCACTTAAGTTCAAAGCCTTTAATCAGCCAATGACTGTGAAGCCTTCTGATCTTCTGTGATAATATATATTTAACAGCAAATTTCATTGCCATTATATATACTTTTATATTTAAACAGAAGTATGTACGTCAAGAACTGGGAAGTTTACTCAGGAGTGACAAAGCAGAAGGAAATGAGCGAGGGACTTTACAGAGTTTCTCACTCTATCGAGATAGAGTAAGTGTGGGAGACTTATTTCTGATTTTGCCTGGAAACAAAGCACATCCTGCTCCTTGCACCTATTGTACTTCAAGATCTGAAGCAGCATCATTGAACATGCTGTTCTATGAGCAGCAGGACTTTCTGTTACGACATGCATTGGGAAAGATTCATGCTGCTCTAAATTCAGTTTCAGCTCCGATCACATGATAATATGGAATTTCTTTTCTCTTTTATTCTTTTATTTATGTGAAATACAGACTATATGGACTACTCTAATACATTACTGCCTTCTGTAAGACCATGACAAATATCTGCCCTTTGTTAATTTGTTTTCTCCCCTTTACTAGAAGAATAGAATTAATTTTGAGCCAACATATCTGAAATAAATTGCTGCTAAATGGTTATAATTCTGAATGCATGATCCAAAGATCAACAGCTTTGTGATAGACAGACAGAAATTCTATACTAGCCTTTTTTTTTTTAATCTACCATGTAATTAGTTAGGCTGATACAGGCTATCAGCATCTGTGCTCATGCATCCTGTGACCTAAGACTGTCCGCAGGAATTCCAGCCTCCACAAACTTACATTACTGTCAGCCTGGCCAGGATTAGTGACAGAAAAAGCATCCTTCGGGCAAACCTACGAAGAGCTGTGCGTCATCAGAGACAAGGTAAAACTTGCTGTGACGTGTGACCGGGATAACCATAGCATGTGTTTCTTTTTTTACAAATCTGACATGCAGAGTCACGTTAACAGATGCTGAGATAAGCCCCAGGATTTTACAGCATTGGCAAACAGTTACTGCAGAAGTAAGCACTGGCTAACATCAGGGTCACCTATGCTCGTGAACTTTTGAACTAGGGCAGTATGGTTGTTTCAGTACATCCAGTCAAAGACACACACAATTATATGTAAGGAACCATGTACACTTGGGGTGATTATTTCTCACCAGTCAATCAATAAGACATGGGCAAAGAGCCATTGTGTCTTAAGAAGTGAGCACCATATCTGCAAGGTTTCTGGTGGTGACTCTTCTACAGTCAGGGTGGAAAGCTCTGTACTGATGATTGTGACCCATGAGGACCCTTGATCTCAGGTAAGAGTCTTTAGTTATTATCTGAATCTCAATTTAAAGCTCTGCAGTAAAGGTATACTTCTTACCAGAATAAAATATTAAATATCTTTTTCCAGGTTTTCTGCCCTGATAGTTTTTCTGCAATGAAAATATAAGACCCCCCCAATACTTGTGGGGAGTTGGAGATTTCCTGTCAAAAGGGCTTCTAACTGCAGTTGCATTTCCCCTTGTTCTCGGACAAAAGACATCAGCAGCTTTTGGGTGGCACACGTTGGTGGGAAACTCCTGGTGCTGCATACCCTACTGTTGCCAAAATTTTGGCTCTGCCTTATTTAACAGGTCATCAATTATCATTCATCAGGAGAGCATCACAGCAGGTCATCAATCCTCAGAAACCACAATACAGAGTTATTAGTAATTGAGTATCTTACCCTGAGGGCTCCATGGCAGGGATTGAGCTCCACTCTCAGACAGAACACGTGGGGCAGCCCTCTACCTGGGGAGCACAACCAGAAACTAGGGATGTCACAGGAAAATCCAGTGAAAATTAGACTGTTCCATTATTATACAAAATAAAACAGCCAATAAGCAATACAAAACAAAAGGGCTATAATAATCTCACTGCAGAGAACCTGAAATCAGCCGTGGACTGGGATGCACTGTGGCTGGAGAGCGTTCACATCCCATGATTGTAGTACAAGGCAAGTTGAAGCATGGCATTTTCTGTCAGAGCTGAAGTCTCCATCCTGAGTGACTGCACTCCCGTATAGCCATCATGATACAAGCTCCTCTACTGTAGTTAGTGCAGCCCAAAGCAACAATTTAAACCTTATCTAAATTAAAACTGTCATCAGTCCAGTGACACAGGTTAATGACTGCAATTCGTGCTAACACAACTCTCAGCTGGTGCAGGTAGAGCGGTACAAGCCAGTGGCAAAGGTGCTAAGATTTATTTCAGAAATTAAACTAACATTGTAGCAGCAAAAGCATTTTTTTGCCTCCTTTTATAACTATCACTTCTGCATGGGCTGTTAGCAGTTTGCTGGTAAAACTCTCTTTGCAAAACATTCCTGATGGAGGCAAGAGGGATTTCAAACAGAGATGATATCAGTTATCTCCCCTCTATCAGCAATCACAAAGGCATATCCCGTATTGAAACAGCTTTAGGATCCCATCCTGAACACTGAAGCCATGACTGTTTCATTAGTTACTATTTTAGCAAGAATATTTTTGTTATTTAGACAGGACAACACAAGCTGTCATGCAAACAAAAACCATCTCTTTTCTAAACAGCTAGGAAACCAATGAAAAAGCTTATTACAAAAGATTCTTGGGGAAAACCACGAAAGAAGGACAGGGAGGGAGTGGGACACGTTCAATGATTCTCACTGTTTTGTGTTTTACCCCTACCTCGTGGGTTCTGCTCCTGCTCCCAGCTTGTCACTAGAGGGCAATGAAGGCTTCAAGCACAAGGCAGAGCTCCACCGAAAAGCCTCGGCTTCCCAGGAACTCCTTGGTTTTTGTTGGGGTTTTTTTTGTCAGATTTAGTATGACTCAAATATGGGCATCACTCTTAAATCCTTACTTTGCGAAATGGGCTAAACGAGACATTATGGGAAACAGCACTTCTGCAGCAGGAAGCTGTGGGAATGCTGCTATCCTCTCGATGCACTCTTGTAGTCTTTGCATATAAAACAGTAGCAAACCCTGTCCGGTGTGGCTTTTAGCCCTCATGAATGTCTGTAGCCCTCCTCAGCAGCTCCTGCAACGCTTCTGCAAAGCAGTGTGAATACACTGGTTGGGACACCGTACATTATGTTGGAAGGGATGGAGGTCTGGTGGCCACTCCATCATATCAGTGGTCACACTAAAGCCCATGTATGCAGCAAGGATGAGTTGTGGAGAATGAGCTACTCATTATGTCTCTGCCACTCGCTTGTCTATCAATATGACCAAACTGCCCCTTGGCCACCCCCTCCTTCATATCAACGCAGGTATGCAGGGTTACACCCTAGCCACAGAACTAAGAATCAGAGGTGATCCTGAAAACAGAAGTATTAATAAGATTTATAAATAGAAACCAATATATGTTGTACTTGGATGACTTATGGATGTGGAAACTGTGAGTTTTGTATCTTGGAAACAGCTTGATGTGCGACTCTGGAGTTTTTTGCATCCCTACACAGTGGTGGAGGTTCAAAGCCATCCACCGTGTCTCTTACCAGCAACGCCACTGACCAAAGCTAAAGAAGATAAGGAGCTGGACTGACTGATACCCCAGATGTTATCACTCCAGAAGGGACAATAAGAGAATGAGAGGAGTGGGTCATAATTGGAACTCCTTTCAGATGGTCTGAGACCCCAGCCAATGTCAACATAACATCATTGATCCAATCCCTCCGAGCACAGGAGTGCCTGCAAAAACTTCACCCACAGCAACCTCATGGAAGCATCTAAAAAGACTTCATCACTGAACTCCAGACAGGTCATGTAGTCCCTCACAAACCCTTATAGGATGCAAATATTGGTCTAGACTTAAGCTTATACTCTTAGAATTCTAACATAACCAGTAATAAACTAAATGTTTAAGTGGAGTTCTGGGTCCTACTTTGTCTCCCTTGGTGCGTGACACACTGGTCAAGGCCTTTACCACTTTGTTGTGATGCATGGTTGGGAAGGAGCGTCTGTGCTTTGCAAGATCTGGGTAAATGGTATGAATCAGCCTCCACTTTTTTTACAACCACCATGCACAGACATGATGCAGCTGTTAACTTTTGACCTGCCGATGAGGTGTGGCTGAGCGGTGGGGTGGCAGGGGGGCTGTGGGGATGGAGTTGCATCCTGAATCAAACCACTCAGGCAGCTGCACGCACCTCAGGTGGAGCCCAGCGCTGTGTCTAAGCCCACAACATGTGAACCAGGAAGCTGCAGGTGCACCTCCCGCTTCTCCTCCTCTTGCCCTGTCACACCTTGCTGCTGGGAGACTTACAAGCATCCTCCTTCCTCCCCTAGAAGGTGACTCCAGGCCAGGTTGGCCTGTGGGTCTCAACCTTGCATTTTGCTAGTGCAAGAAAGACGAAACAGCAAAATTCCAGAGATCACAACCCCCAGCAAAAGACTGCAACTTAGAAGATTGAAAGGTTAGTTATGGACTCAGGCAAGTCCATAATAAATGGGAGGTTTGATGGAATCTGCTGGTATCCCCCAGCTCTTCAGCACAGGACCTCTCTTCCTCTCCAGTGGCAGCTGGGCTGAAGCCAGAACACTCTCCAGCTGCCTCTTCCCAGATATATAAGCAAGTGGTATTTCATAGAATCATAGAATCACCAGGTTGGAAGAGACTCACCACATCATTGAATCCAACCATTCCTATCAAACACTAAACCAATTTATTAATATGCTGTTATAATTTTTTTATATTGCAGTCAACACTCAGAAGATTGTGGGACTCTGGCCAAAAGGAGGAAAAAAATGGTCATTGGTTATTTATTAAATAAGGCTTTTGATAACAATTAGAATGGAGTAGATTAGAAGCATGGAATATACTGGACATGCTACTTTTTCTGCTTCAGTTTTTACATGCTTTATATTTTTCCAAATATGATATTTATTACTTTTCCTGAAGTACCATACTGGAATGTAAGAACGGGAAAAGCATATGTATACATGTATACATACACATATAGGATCAGGTTAGTTTACATGGTGACTTCTAGTTCACAAGCTCAGCATTTTTCTGCAGTGACCTTCTGCACAAGTGTAGGAAAAGAATGGAGAACTCATTGTCCAGAATATGGTTAGTCTGATGCACTCTGCAGAGAACAATTTAATATGTGGGCAGTTTAACTAGAAAACCTAGAAAACATTTTTCTGTAGAAGTACTTATAACACTGAAGAGCGATGGTTTGGCTGCTTTAGATTTAAAATTCTCCTCTACTTTTATTTGCCCTTTTTAATTCATGGTCAAGAAATATAATTTCATCTGTCTCAACATCATCAGCACAGATACCAAGGCCATATCATCCTGCAAAGAACCTTATTTACAGAAAACACTAATTTTATGCCTATGAGTAGCACAAACTGATTTCAAATGGGTCAGTAATACACAAATTGAAGCCTGTCTGTAATTTCGTGAGTCATGTTCTGGAGAGTAATATGTGGAAAATCCCCTCTGGACCATAAAGAGGAAAACTGTTGAATAGAAAAAACAAATTTATTTCAGCAAAGACAATGATTAGATCGGTTCTTTCCATTAATTAATGTTGTTTGGTTTATGTTATTCTACAACAAGGTGAAAGGAGTCACAGATCTAATTTTCATTGTGCCCCTGGACCATACAAGATAAGGTAAGATCCAGCTGATAAAATGGTGAAGAACTGAAGAAATAGGAGGGGATGGAAAGCCAGAGGGCTAATCTGATGTCAAGTCAATGAACTTCAAAGATCAAACTATGTAGTATAAAGAAAAAGACGTATGAGGCAAGTATGTTAAAAAATTGAATATATGATAATTTGGAATACATGACTCAAAACACAGGGCTTAGGCTTCAGGGACCATAAATTATTCCAAAGTTGTGAAAGGTGGCATTTTTTAAGTGGGCTAGTAAATCTGCACTAAAATTTCTGTAAAAACATCAAACTTAACTTTTAATTTTACATTCATATTTTTTGCTTTTAAATAAAAAGCTTTAATTTTATTTAAAAACAATTTAAAAATAAAGTTAATTGAATCTCACATAATATAAAGCCATTTTAATCCAAATTCTTGTGCTTCAGCTACCCAATTCTTTTGACAACCAAATCATATTTGCCAATTGCAGAAATCTTGAGGAAATAAGCACTGAGCAATTATATTAACGAGAAGTTCACGACTAATGACACCAGGGAAATTGTTTCAATAATGACACACTCACCACAATCATATGGTACTTTTACCAGCAGTTTCAAGCCAGTGCAGTCGCAACTAGAAATTACACCAAGGGCTGCTGTGATCTATGGCTGCAGAGAGCGTGTTACATTTACATAATGCGATATATGAAACTCCCCACGCACTTCACAACAAGTCATTCCCAGGACAACCCAGCGTAAGGGGAAGCACCGGCTAGATGGGGAAAAATGACAGAAAGATGATAAGATGTCACAGTGCAGAGCTGGGCATCACAAAATACGTTCATGACTAATAAACCCAATACTCTAGTGATTAATAACCCCAAATTTAAACCCATCTGAATCCACCACTGCCTTCCATAGTCAGGCAAACTTACTGATTTTAAAAGGCTTTGTCACCCCAGCTATGGTTTCGTGAATGTGAGCCTCTAGATTTAGACCAAGAATGTGCGTTTGAATCAAATGAAAACTTCACAGTGTGGGCACTCCAGCCAATTGACTTTGCTAATTGGGTTGGAGTTCTTACCTCGCAAGGATCGATGCTTGATGTTGTCTGTCAAAGGCATCCCTCAGAAAACCACACTGCAGTACACACAAAATGAGGACAATGAAGATTACAAGAGCTCTGTAAGCCAGGAAAAATGATAATGTCTTTACTATTATGGTTCAGCTGACTCTGGGAAAAGCAAATAAAGAAAAATTCAAAACACACACAAACCTGCACGTCCAGAGACACGTGCCCACTACGCGGTCATAAATTAATGATCATGGTTGGTAGTGACATCACCCAGGAAATATGTAGGCACGCAGGAAGGCATGACTGAGAGGGACAGATCGACTGCAAAGGTGCCACCAGGAACAAGTGATGCTCCCAGCCCTGTGGGCAGAAGCAGCACTATCCAGAAGGGTTTTCTGCTAGGAGTGGTGGGTCCACAGGTCCTTCAATAGAGCCAAAGGTCCTTCAACACAGCCAAATGCAGCACTTTACAGCTCTTGACTACATGATTTTTGGATCAGCAATAGCAGTTGAAAGAGGGTGTTGGCCAGGTGATGTGGTTCTCCTGAGAGAATCAAATTGTGAAATTCTGAGCACAATCTACAAAATAGCTGTGGCCTTGTTGGGGACACTGTTCTCACCAAAAGCAGGAGCCAGAAAACTAAATCTACCAGATCTGGCAACCTGGAGAAAGACCAGAACTTCTCTACAGATCAGCAAAGAAATGCGTGATACAAAGTATCCACATTCCCAGCACTGAAGAACAGAAAATTACTGTGAAATGGGAGTAGGAGGATCAGAATTGCCACTGTTTCCATCTGCTACCATCCATTTCCAAGACACCAGACAACTAAGGGAAGCAAGTAAACTGATAACATATGGAAAATATCTGATTTATCTTGTCAATGTTAATACGTTATTGTAAAGGACATTTTATTAAAAATCTCATAGGTGCCACTTACAAATGAAGCGTTCAGTATTTTACTGACACTGATGAACATGACCACTTCTCTCACTTCCATAATCTGTTTGACTTCTCAGCAGTCAGATGGAGATTCTTTTCTCTCTTTTTAAACATAAATCAATATCAAATGTGAATATACATCAACAGGTTTGGCACTATGATAATAATAGAAGGGAAGTGGCTGAAAGCTAAAAATGAAAAAGTTCAAGACAGAAACAGAAACCTGAGCAATGTGGGGAAAGGACATCAGATTCAGGCTGTGACTATAAACTCAGATGAATGATAAATTCAGTTTCAATAGCTTTCCTGTGGTAAGTTTAAGTTAGCTGGTTCTAAAGCCGAGGTTAGGCTTATTTGAAATGGCATGAGAAGAAATCTGTGAGAGGAAGAACTGAATCTCTGGTAGAGAATTTGCCTCCTTCTCTAGAACAAAAGTTGGAGTTTTTTCCTACATTGGCTACAGTAAATAGCATTACTGAAAACACATTAGCTTTTACTGGTAGTAAAGAAGGAAACCGAGAGGTAGTGCGTAAAATGTAACATACATTATGGGAAAATGATGATGACACAGACGAAACTTGTGAAAGAGCACATTCTCCTATTGATGTGAAAGTGTTCATTGGCTTTGCATTTTTGGTTCACCTTTATGTTCTTTCTAGAGAAAAACACACGGAAATAGCATGGAAAAATGAGTGATGCTGTCAGAGCTGGCTTATGACACAGAACTGTGTGTCTTTACAATGAATATGTATTAGAACAAATTTCATTTTGTCTCATTATGTTCTTTCTCTCCCCCTACCCCAACAATTTACATCTAGATTATATTTTTCTATTTGGGCTCCTTTATGTTTTAGTATACCTCTATTTCTCTGCTTATACTTTTTAAATTCCCCTACATCCAAAGCTTTCTATCACTAAAAGTGGAATAAGCATACTTACTAACATTTGTAAACTGTTTGAAAAGTAGATGAAGAGTGCTAGGTAACATTATTGCTCCTAGGTACTAGCAATTTGAAGTTCATTCTTACTGAGCCAGATAAGCATTCTAGATATCTTAGATGTAAATCAATAATTTGAGTAAATAGTAATGTTTAAGAAAGGTTAAATGAAATCTTCAGCAGTTCCCTGGTAATTGGGCCAGTTATGATGGATATATCTCTTTATTCAACATTTTATAATGGGCTGTACTGAACACATTTATTAATTGGGTTACATAGATTTTTCTTCTTTTTTTTTTTTTTAACATTGAATTAGAAAATTCTTGGGAGAGTGTACATTCTACAAAGATGAGGCAAGTCAATTTATTAGCCAGGGAGGACAAACTTGGTAAACTAACTCTGTGCACTTCCTTTTACTTTACTGAAAACCAAACGTATCAGTCTCCTACTTAGATCACAAAAAGTACAAAAGTGAGACAGAGAAAAGGAACAATTGATAATGGGGAAATGTTTACAAATCTTACTGTAAAATATGATTTGAACCTCTTTGTATTACAGCTTTCATACAGTTGCATTAAGATGTAATATAGATGGAAATAACTTACATTTCGAGAAGAATGTCAGTTCTATAAAGAATCTATGCGTTACCAGAATTTACTGGTTTCATTTCTTGAAGCCCACTGAGAACTTGTCTCCACTAAGAATTACCATGGAAATGCTCCTGTAAATAATAAAATCCTGTTGACTGAAAGTAAAAGAAAACCACAGGCTTGCTCTCTTTTGACTAACGTACCTTGAAGATTTTTCATTGGTCATTTTCCTGCTAACCCTTCCAGTAATTTTTCTATCTTTTTTTTTGTTTGGGGTTTTTTTAGGTGGGTTTTTTTTTTCTGTTTGTTTCTAATGCTCTTGTTTTAATGTAGAAACATAACCATAAAGTGATTTGGAACTGATCGTAACATGATCTTTTTACCTTGTTTTCCAGTCACATGGAGTTAGAACCTTGATCAAGGATGCCTGAGCAACATGTAAAGAGCCCTGACCTGTTTATGAACTCTCTGCGTTCTACTGGAGTGGAAATTGATAAAAATATATTAACAGGGCTATTTCAGTTTCAGTTTCTCTTAGAGGCAGTGACTCACAGGATTGCTGAATTAAATGCGTGTGATCCCTAATCTTTTGCTATGAAAACTGTTTCAAAAGAAGACTAGTTAGTTATTAGCAGACTGAAATATGTTGCTTTAGGTTGAGTTATGCTATACACAAAATAAACCCGACAGCCCAAGCTCAATAACTGAGTATCTACAGTTCTAGAGTAACTCCAAAAATCACTGGTACTCTCAACAGGATGAGAGACTCAGCTGAATGGACAAATTGATGCACTGTGTCACCTTGATTTCTCCAGTACGTTCTATCAGTTTTGCTCTATATTTACAAAGACTGCACAGCACACACTGAGTCTACAAACACACACACACACACACACACACACACACACAAACTAACAATATATAGCCAGTTCCTATGATTGTAATATAATTTCTATAAATATAATACCATGTAAACAAAGTTATTGCTCTGTAACATTTATATGGATAGGTTTTTCTTTTAGAAGCCTTGCAATTATCTTTCAGGAAAAAGTACATATTTACATGGAAATAAAACACTGAGGCAATGGGATGGTCTGTACATTGGTATGACCCCATGGGCCTATCATACCTACGAAAGCCATCTGAGAGGGACAGATTAAAGGGAATATAGACTAACAACCTGCTCTCAAAAGAACCCAAGTTATGGAAACATGGGACTTGCATCACCCTGGCAATTGACAGAGGAATGAGAAATGGGTGGACCTCTATGCCCTAAGAAATAACTGGTCCCACAAAAAGAAATAAGAAAAAGAATGCTGAAAATGAACTTTAAGTGATGTCCCTGTTTTTTGTGGTTTTTTGTTTGGGTTTTTTTTTTTTACCTTGCTTTGTGTTTGCTGTTGATTATGGGAAAGAAGCACAAGATGTTCCAGCTTTACCACTGAGCAGTATTTTTCTGCAATCATCAGCTACATCTGAGTAAGCAGAACTATTTTTAAATCACGAGCAATCACATAACTGCAGAGTCACAGACAGCAAGGGGAATCACTTCTCTTGTCTTGCAGCGTCATACAAACGGGAAAGGCATACAAACAGTATCCTACAAATTTTCAAGAGTCTATGACTAAGTCTCAGTTTCAGACTCTGTCCTTACCCGCACCAAAATGTTCTCTGAATTTTTCCTGCAGTTGCACCAACACAGTTAAGTCCAGGTTCAGTCTGATGTCTTTTGGTGAGAAAATTTCAGAAAGTCACAAGTACAGCTGTGACAGCTACTTTCCTGGCTGACACATCTAGGACTGAACTGGGGAGCTCCAGAACAAAAAACGTGACAGTTGTGAGCACTGAACCCTGATAGCTCAAACTGCCACGTTACCACTTCTGCTTTTGCCTGATTGGCACACAGACTGAAATACTCGCTGTGCTTTGTTACACAAATACAATTAAAAACATATTTCAGAACAATGCAAACTGAAAGAAATCACACACCATGTCCTATAGCTGTACTGTACCTAATTTTCCCTGTATGTATCTAGGAAGCAATGTCCATGGCTCATTAAAAAGACATTAAATAGCCTGACTGTTGCATGTAAATCAGCAGGATACAAGAAGAGCTACTCAATTGTTAAGGTGACTAACACATTAATATGAAACTTGTGCACATCCAAGTAAATGTGTTCCTTATAGAGTTGTACTAAGGGAGCCTGACAGGATTTATGGAAGGATATGCACGTGGCAAGATCACAGAATCACAGAATCACAGAATCACAGAATGACTGGGTTGGAAGAGACCCACTGGATCATCGAGTCCAACCATTCCTATCAAACACTAAACCATGTCCCTCAGGACCCCGTCCACCCGTAACTTAAACACCTCCAGGGAAGGCGAATCAACCACCTCCCTGGGCAGCATA